>CM062814.1:435023325-435444417 GCA_031772625.1 Pinus tabuliformis | reverse complement strand
ATTGGGTGCCACACAGTTCCAGGTGGGCAACAAAGTTTGGCTACATTTTAGAAGGATCGCGTCGTTGGGCCACCTACAAACTTCTCTCGCTCTGATATGGGTCCTACACCATCACCAAATTTGTAGGGGACAATTCCTTTGAGCTCAACATTCCACCATTCCTTGGTCTGAACCCAATATTCAATGTGGACCGACTGCAACCATACTTTCCCCCATTGTTGGACACATTCGACGTTGCTAAGCAATTGAGACCAATATAGCTCAACCCAAGCTGCATTGAACATGCGACAACTGACATGATCATGGACACACATATCAAGAACACTTTCCAGCATAGGATCCAACTATACCGAGTTGTCAAAGTAGGCCAACTCCATCACCAGGGAAAGTGGTTCACTAGGGACCAAGTTCAACATAAGTTTCCTCACCTCATGGAAGCTCTACACACAATGAGGACCATTGCTTCCTAAAGGGGGAGGACTGATCCAGGTGTATATTGGTTGCCACCTTCCTATTTCACCTAGACCTCCAGTCGGTTTCATATGTTTCCTTGATTATAACAGCATTTACTTAGCTGTTTTTCGGGCCCTGAACTTTTAGAGTTGTTTTAATCCCCTAAATAACGTTTTTTTGAGGTCCACATTAGGCCCATAACTGTAGACAAGGATTTATCGCAAACCTTGTAGTACTTAGAGAGATATTTCTAACAAGGTATCGTATGCGCCAAATGGAGATCATATGACCAAGTTATGACCCTGGGGAGTTGGCTGCCCAACTAACCCCAACAGGGCCCACAAACTCTTGGTGTTCCATCTCCTAGGGTTAGGGTTTTGGTTGTTTATGGTTTTCCCTTGTTTTCTAATAATAAAAAGGCCCTTGAGCCTCATTGTAACACATTTCAGAGGCATGTAGCCACCAAATCTCTTCATAGAGATAAGCTACCATCGCCCGAGCTAGTTTATTTTCATTTTGTATGTAAGCATATTTCAGTTATTTCATATTAATGTAATGAAGTTTTATTTCTGCTGCATTTATATGTTTATGTTTGTATCTGTATTATGTTGCATTCCTATATAAGTCTAGATCATAATTAAAAAAATGTTATAAAAATAAATTTAAATAAAATATTTTGATTGTGAAATGAGTTATGATTTTTGGACATGTGGTATTGATAACCTATGCCATTGGCGCATCGAATTGTGCATAGCCTATTTACAAGTTAATAATATCCATGGTAAAGTGGGAGTGAATATTATGGTTAAAATTCTTGTTATATTATAAGTTTTTGGTAAGTATTAAGTTTTTATGTGCTTATTAGTTAAATTTAAATATGGTTACAAAATCATTATTTTAATTTATATGGTAAAATGGATCTTAATTTATAGATTTTTTCCCCTTTAAACATATTTTTTTGTTATTCTGTGGAATCAAAAAAAGTACAAAGCAGGATGGAAGAAATTCTCAACAAAACACTAATGACTTGCATAAAAGAAAAATTGTGACCATGAGATTTGGCAGCCAACTTGAAACATGCAGTTGTTACTGAGGGACTGAATTACAATAAGGTTGCAGCTTAAGCGACATTAAAACTAGATCAGATGCCTTTTACATTCAAAATATCTATAGCAAATATTGCAAGACTTGAAAGGCTACTAAAAATGAACTCAACAACTTTTGAAAAAGGAACAACAACAAAACTAAAATTATCACAGAGAGTCCATCAACTAGTTTGATCAAACTTGGAGAAGTCTCTTTAGGATCTTAATTTATAATTTCTACTTATATATTATATATTTTAATGTGAAATGTATATTATAATTTTCTTTTACCTAAAAAATTATTTGTAATTTTATTAATAAAAACAAAATTACAAAATAATAAATTAAATTTTATTATTTTTAACTTTTTATTATTAATTGAACCAATATTTAAATGTTTACAATCATTTATAAACACTATCACACTAAACTCTATATTACTTTTAACTTTTCATTATTTTTAATTGAGTCCAGAAATACAAATAAACATTCACACCAATATAATGAATTATTTTATAATTACATTTATATTTTAAAATAAAAATACTTCAAACTATACATAAATTAAATACATTAATACCTTAAAATTTTAAACTAAAGACCTCATCAATGATGACTTTGCACTTAGAGTGGAAGGCTCTAGCTTCACATCAAAAAGCAACTTATAAGTATTACAGAAAAACTAAGGACCTCATTAAAGCAACCCAAAGAATTATAAGTATTATAGAAAAACTAAGGACCTCATCAACGATGACTTTGCACCTTAGAGTTAAAGGCTCTAGATTCACATCAAAAAGCAACCCAAAGAATTATAAGTATTAATTCTTTGGTACTATTTTTTTTTTTTTTTAAGCTTAAATTTTATAAACTCTTATATTTTATAATATTGTGAAGTTTTTAATATGTAATTTATTTTTTAAAATTTTAGATAGGATAATAATAATATTATAATGTTTAAAATTATATATGATTTGATATAGGAAATTTAATATAAAAGAGATTTAGTTAGAAGTTAACAGTTATATTCTTGGTTTTTTAGATTAAGTAATGCAAGTATTAGTAAGAGAAATTCACTATGGAGTTTCTTTAGATATTATGGTCTAAATCACTATTACAAAATACACTATTTATATTATGTTTTAATATCTCATTTTTAGATGTTTCACTCAACTATGAATGAATAATAATGTCAAAAGAACGACATTATTTTTCTTTCCAGCAATCTAATAAACATTCAAGGCCAGGGTTAGGGTTAAGGTTTTTGCATGCCTTAACCCTCAATTAGTGTTAAGGTTTAGATTTGTTAGAATCTTTTTAAAAGTCCACAAGTGACTAGCTCCACATGAGTGAGTAATGTTGACTAACATGACATTATTTTACTACCATTGTGGTTAACAAGATAAGTCAATTTATGGGAGACATAACTTCCACTTGCAAAGTCCAATTAAAATAATTTTCTCATGTTTGAACAAGTTTAAAAACATAAAATAACATTAAGAGTTATGCTTACAAAATTTTAATCTGAAAACATGGCGCCTCAAATTGTCTCTAAAAAATTTCAAACTCCAAATCACCAAACTATAAATAAACCTTACAAATCAATTCCCCATCTTTTTTAACATTAAAAAAATACCAAAATAAATAAAAATTATATAATAATATACTATAGAATATTTTTTAATATTTAATAATTTATATAATAATATATTCTAAAACATTTATAATAGTTAGTAGTGTATGTCGTTTTTTTAGCTAGGTATGTTTTAAATTTTTTAAAGATATTGAGTACTTCTCTTCAAATTTTTATAGATATTAAGTATTTCTCTTCAAATTTTTAAAAATATTGAGTACTTCTTTTCCATGTTAAGGATAATTTTTTAAAATAAATAAAAAATTTCATAATTTAAAATCAAATTAATAGTTCACTTAAAAACTATAAAATTTAATGAATAATTCACTACAAACTATTAAATATATTAAAAAGGAATATTTAAATTTAAATTTAAACGAAAAATATAATAACTCTTTAAATTTCATTAATGATTAAAACCCAATTCCTTAATTACTTTTAAAACAAATAAAATTATTTAAGAAAAAATGTAACATTATAAAGCAACTATAAGATAACAATTGAAAGAGGGAAGAATAAGAATAAAAACTTTTTCAAAATGTCCAAATATAATGTTTATAGATGGAAGGAGGATGTATCCACTCCCATGGAGCCCCCTCTTAGTCAAACCACATATGTCACACGTGATATAATTGACAACACATGTCTCAAGTCACTCTCCTTGACCCAATGCCACTTGTTAAAGTGTAGTGCCTCCTCTTCTACCTAAAAGTGATTCTTATATTTATTTCTATATTACTTGAGTTGTTACGTCATGCTGATATAGTAAACTATTTCATATTTCATTTATTAGTTGGTGTGAGTCTTACAATTCTAATATAAATGGTAAGATCAACCCTCTTAAATCATCAAAGTTAACCATGTAGGATATTCTTGGTTCACAAAATAGGTTTCAAATTATTTATCCTACATTAATAATGTAGGATATTTTTAATTTATAAAATAGTTTTGAAAATTATTTATTTAGCTCTCTGTTATATTTTAGAGTTTAATATGAAGATGATGTGTAATTTTGTCGATACTCAATGTTTAGTTAATATTTATCTTTTTTAAAATAAATAAAATATACTTTAAATAAAAAGTAATATATATATATATATATGGATATACATATGTTGATTAGTTTTAATTAAAAGCATTATAAAACATCAATAATTTCACTTTGAGTGTGATCACTTTATTTTTTGTTGTGTCAAGAGGCACTCTATGGCCCAGTATGAGACGATATTGTAGTGGCGTAAATGTTTGTTTGTAAACATTTACATGTCGACTTAATTAAAAAATAATAAAAAGTTAAAAATAATATATAGCCTAATATGGGGAGATGGTGTAGTGTAGTGTAAAAATTTAAATTTTAGATTAATTAATAGTAAAAAGTTAAAAGTAATAAAAATAATCAAATCTAATTTGTTATATTGTACTTTTGTTTTTATTGATAAATTTATGAACAAATTTTTAGATAAAAGAAAATCATAGCATATATATATGTGATCTATTTAGCCTCAAGGGTTAGCTCAATTGGTCAAGTCCCCATCATTAAATCTCTTTTGTTATTGAGAGGTCATGGGTTCAATTCTTTCGACACTCTCGGGGTCAGGCTCTATGGCTGAGCCGATAGGTAGTGATCCCTTCGGGTGGATCTTCCTGATACAAATATTTTGTGGATGTAGTAATCACCAATCTGCAAGGTTTGTGAACAACATAAAAAATAGATCCATTTACTATATAAATTAAATTATTGATTTCATAACCATATTTAAATTTAAAATAATAAGCACATAAAAACTTAATACTTACAATATAACAAGATTCTTAACTATAGATAATCACCCCCAACTTTACCATGGATATTATTAACTTGTAAATAGACTTTGTTACAATACAATGGCCCAATATCATGGCTTATCAATACAACATGCCTAAAAATCATAACTCATTTCACACTCAAAATATTTTATAAATATTTTATTTTAATTTAGTTTTATAACGTTTTCTTATGAATGTTGAGAGATCTTTCGATAAAAATCACATAAGAAACTATAAGTCGACGCGTTTCGAACCATCTAGTGTGGTTCATCTTCAAGACATTTTATTAATTAAATCTAAAAGCAAAAATGTTATAATTACTTTTGATAAGATATACCCTCTATCCTAACTACTACTAAAAATATTTCGTGGATATACCATAGAAATTAGAAACGAGAATACTTTTATATAGAGATATGAAATTTATATAATATAATAATAATAATAAGAAGAATAAGAACCATCATAGATTCATCTTAACTAAGAATCTACCAAGCAAATAAGAAGAATCAAATCTATAGAAATACAAAATTTTACGCTCGAAAACAAATTTACGTTTTAAAAAATCTTATCAATCAAATACTTAATAAATCCAAAATTAAAATAAATCTATACGGATATATATAGATAATTATCAATATTTAAAAAAAAGAAAAGAAAAGAATAAAAATAAAAATACATTAAGAAACATACAATTAATTAAGAATGAGGGATCAAAATAAATATTTTTAAAAATAGCGATCAAAACAAATATTACAAAATACATTGCGAAGCGTGCAATGACATTACAACTAAATTATACAACTCAATACCTATTATTATATATAAAAACTTCGGTAAGGTATAATAACGGGAAAAAAAATAGGATAAGGTATAATAATCGAAAATTTATTAACTGTAATATGTGTATAATTAAAATATTTATTTATAGTTAATTAATTTTATTAATTAATAAATAATTTAAAAAATAAAATAATTTTATAATTTAATTGTTTGATAATGAAATAAGAATTAATTGTAAAATTAATTAATATGTTTCACACTCGATTGTTAATTAAAGATGTTATATTACATTATGATAAAGAGAAATAGATATACAATTATTAATTAGTAATTTTTTATTTAGATAATTAAGTATAAATAATTTATTATGTTATATGTTATTTGGGTTTATATATTGGTTATTAATTAATAGACTATTTACAAATACATTGGTTTACATTATATTAATATGTAATGTGTACAAGAGTAATATAAGAATATTACTAGTATATTTAAGAATATTACTAGTATATTTAATGTGATATAATTGAACATTTAATATAAAATAAGAACGTTTGAGATTTTTTATTTAAATTCTCAAGTTACGATGAATAAATGTTATTTTTTAAATAAGAAGATTGAGTCTAAGAAATTTCTTAACTAAGTGTTCAATTTGTGCTCTAATCAGTATCATTTCATAAATGAGAAGATTGTGTTTGAGAAAATATTGTAGATGGAACGTAAGTTTGAAGACATGTTTTCTTATTATCATATCAATTTAGAAAGTGGGATCAAAATTATTAAGGTTGCAAGTATTCCATGGGACTCTACAGAGTTGTCTATGTATGGATATGAAAATGACTTTGACACGCGTGCTTACAAGGGATGTTAAACACCTTAAGTCGTCTTTTATCCTATCAAAGAGATTTACTTGTATATTTGTCAATTATTCACAAAGAAAGTTGATAATATCAGTTGAATTAAGCTAATGGAATTATTGAGGGGAATTTGTCAAAGATGGCTAACTACCTAAAATTTTCAATTCCTTGAAATTGAATAATCAACCAAATTAGGAAATCATATTTCATAATTAAAAGGAGGCCTTGATCCAATAAGAAATTTTAGATAAACATGTTGATTTAGATTAAACAATTGATTAATTGTATTTATTATGAAGAGAAGATGAAATATTTTCCACATTTGACATTCAAATGTTCAAAGCTATGAAGAAGAGAGGTGTGGATGGTGAGATCAAAGTATTTGCTAGCAAAAGTGGAAATCATTGATACTCCAATTAATAGTCTAATCAATCCTATCTATTCTTCACACTATAAAATCTCAAATAAATCTATATCTCACATTTAATAGGTTAAAACCAATATGATTAGCATAGAAAAATAAAATGCTTATAATCATCTCGTATAAAAATATGTATAGGATGAAAGTTGATACATGGATCTTTCCAGTAGTCATTACTTTATTGCCTATTAGTTTTGTTTGTTGTCATAACTATGAGCAATTACCACTCTTGCTAGCTATGATTAGACATTAATGGTGCTAGTAATTACGACACTTAACTATTGGACCATGTCTAAATCACATTTATGAGGAGCGAAGTTAGGATCCTCAACCCAAATAGATATAAATAAGGCTTTCTATTCTAGGATTAGAGCATTTAATCTCTTGATTAACTCATTGAGCTTGGCCAAACAATCCCAATTTTTGCAAGAAATCTTTGTCAAATGGCTAGATTACATTATCTATACCTAGATCTAAGAGGAAAAGCTTTTAGTTTGTCTAAAAACTCCTTGCCATGGAAAGTTTATAAGGCTCTCACCTAGCCCAAAATCTATGGAGGTGTGGATAACAAAGCACTAGTTTCTTAAGAAAAAAGGCTAGGTATCTTTGTTTGCATGTGGATGAGGACATTTTTTGTATTTATTTCTAGATAGGAAGCACCAAAATTTGAATTTACACACAAGTCCTTTCTTAATGGCACCATAAAGAAATTTCATAACTAACTAATCCCCTAACTTCAACCTAGAAGATGAGATTACATCAACGCCTATATGGGTAAGGCTAGGTATATTTTTTTGCACGTGGACAAGGGAATTTTGTATCTTTTTCTAGATAGGAAGGATCAAAATTTGAATTTACACGAAAGTCCTTTCTTCATCAAACCGTAAAGTTTGTTTTTAACTTACTAATCCCCTAACTTCAATTGAGAAGAGAAGATTGCACTAACCCCTATATGGGTAAGGCTACCTCATTTCACTTTAATATTTTAGGATGAAGAACCTCCAAAGCCATTGGGAACAAACTAGGGAAATACATTGATCAAACTGAATAAAAAATGCATATATATTAATGTTTCATAATATGTCTAGAAGTAGATTTGGAGAACAGCCTTCCAAAGGAATTGCAAATAATTATGAAGGATTGGAATCATCAACAAGATCAAATTATGAGTAGATCCCATTTTTAAGTGTAACTTTCCCCATGAGTATGAACATTTTTCTCAAAACTATCCAAACAAGCAGGAGATATAGACTCTTCCCTAGTAGTGTATGATTCCTTCTAGTTAATTAGAGTAGAAAAGCTTTTAGGCTAGTGATTAGTAGAAACTAAAAACGATAGCATTAGGTGTTGTAATACACAAATATAACCTATGAATGACCTTCCAAAGTTACCAATAGCTCTAAGGATCTTAAAATTTATAAGATTTGGAAAAGGAAAGTGTGGAGCTAGAGGGGTCGATAATACAAAAAAATATTTAGCCCCAAGAAGATTATGAAGTTGTTTTGGAAGACACAAAATCCCTACAATCCCCACTAGTGAGGGAAGAAAAGAGCGAGTTTTAAAATTCAAAGTCTATTTCAAAAAAGGGAAAAGTACCCTAGATGCTACAAAAAATCCTTGTCAAAAAACAAGGTTAGTAATCTTCCTTCTTAATCATGATAACTCATCTTAGTGCATTAAGTTCAAAGGTTCCTCATAACTCAAAACCTATTACAAAGTGTGAAAAAACAATAAGAATGTCCAAAGATAAAAACAAAAAAGATAAAGCAAAAAAACCCAAAATTAACTTGTTACTACTTATATAAACCTTCAATTTTAATTACATTGGTTCCATTCATACAATATTTTGATTTATAAATTTGTTATTATTCAATTCACAAAACAATATATCTACCGAACCTAAACTTAAAATAATGAAATTAAAGAAATTGACATAATTATTTTAAAGTCTATATTATGTTTAAAAAAATTAAATTATGATCATTTCTAAAAACTTGTTATTAATTTATTATTCAACTCCATTATAACTTCTTTTAAAACACATCTTAATATTATAATAAAATAAATAAATAAAATATATAAATATCTAATTATTATGCTTTGAAATTTGCAGATATTTGTTACTATAATCCGTTGTTATTTATATTATTTTAAATTTATTCAATTTTTGCTACTTGAACTTACTTGTTAATATATTAATAAAAACAATAAATATATTCTTCTATTCAAAAAGTGGTATAAGGCATAAATGTTTTGATAAGTAACAAAGGAAAATATGATTGTGATTTCTTTGAAAATTAAGATAAAAACTCGTGATATATATTGAATATAGAAATGTGTACTAACACCCCAAAAGGAAATAGAATCAAATCTCATTATAATATTCCAAGGTAGAAAAACAATCATGTTTCATTTTAGAAGGATGTTGTTTAAAAATGAAAACAAAGTGTGACTCTTAAAATGTGTGTATGACTTTTTATAAAATGGCTTGGATGCTCAATTGATTCAATTTAGTTTCATACTTCCATGTTGGATTGATGACTTATTTTATCAAAGGGCAAGTTTATTCTTATTCTTATTCCTATTGCCATAGGAATATATTGATTACATTGATTATGGAAGGTGGAAAGAGAAAAAAATAAAATAAAATATTAGATTTGAAAATTTTGATAGTTGATTATTTAAAGTGAAATATATAATTAAAGTAAATAAGTTAAAAATTAATTAATTAATTTTATATAAAATAAAAAATATTCAAATTAATTTGTTAATGTATTTTTATTGTTATTTATGATTATTATATATTTTTTTCAAAATAATTAATATTATTTATCAATATAAGGTAATTAAAATGAGTAGATATAAATTTAAAAAGGAAAGTTGCATAATATTTAGTTCATGTTTTTGTTTTATTTTTAAAGTAATGTATTTCATTTATATAAATTTAAAAAGGAAAGTTGAATAACATTTAGTTCATGTTTTTTTTTTGTCTTTAATGTAATATGTTTTGTTTTTAATGTAATATGTTTTGTTTAGTTGTAATATATTTTAGTTATTGCTCATGTTTAATTGTTATTTTAAGCTCATGCTCAAACACATGTTTAAGCTCATGCTTAGACATCACTCCAGGTTTACAATTTTAAAGTTTTCATTTTCTCGGATTCTTTTAAAGTTAAACTCTACTAATAAGGTTAACTATAAATGATATTGTTAAAAAAAAAGGAAGAAAAGGATATTACCAAATAGTTACAATGTACAACTTCGCATGCATCTAGATGAAATTTTTAACTTTGAAAACTATCTAGTCTTTCTCCACATCTTTTAGAGAAGTATATTGTATTCAACTCTAGATTCAATCAACATAGAACCATGAATGAGATTTAATATACTTAAAAATAATACATGCAATTTTATATGGTTACAATGAAGTTATAAGAATATTGCATAGCTCATACCTCATATTGGAATACAAGTGGCTTCCATGAAATGCTAATTCGAAATACATAGTACAACAAACTGAAAAGTGTGGAGAAAATTGAAAATAGTCGATGGAGGAGAACTTAAAGAAATTTATCCAATGTTCAAAACATTTTAATATGGAAACAAAATATGAAAATGTATCGCAATTAAATCTCACTTATGAGATAGATATAGGTTAAGTTAATGGTCTAAGAACAAAATATGAAAATGTGTCACAATATGTGTCTCCCTTACGAGGTGGATATAGCTAATATGGGTAAATTATGTTAACCAAGTGCATGCACCTCCTGCAATCGCATGCACTTCATTGAGGTGGCATAGTTTCTACTTTGTGTTTTTTTAAGGTTGTATATTATTGCATGTTGTTTGTAATTCAGATTAAAAATAGATGGGGTGTGGTTAGGACATATGGAGATGAATGAAACACTGGAATATGTGCAACAACACTTGGCACCACTAACAAAAAAAGTGGAGAAGCTTGAATCCTTGCAAGGACATATAGGTAATTGTGGCAAGGTTAGCCAAGGTCAAACTAGTTTAAAAGGAATGAAGAAAGCATATTTCTCAACCTTTGGCCTCTCCTAGGTTTACGTTCAATGTATCAAAATTGTTCACTTTCTTATTATTTTTGCCTTCATCACTTATTTGGTATTCATGACGTGTCTATAAACTTGTTCAATTGGATTTGGCTAGTGGTTTTCTAGTTGCCTAGCTAAATCATATCCATTGGATTGGATCGTATCAAAGTTGTCTTACCCAAGGAATGAAAACACACGTTTGATGGGTTCAAACATCCTTTTATTGTTGAGGTAGAAGTTGGGGATGAAAGATATATATTAATCACATCGTGTAATGTAAAATTGCTGAAAGGCAATGAGGCATTGATGCATTCATTGTAGGGAATTTCAGAGTGTGAAAGGAGTGAGCAAACATCACCTTAGGATTACTCCATTGAGAGAGAGGTAGATTCTTGGTGGTTAGATCCCTTGAAATTGGGAGCTACACCCAATTCTTAGTTCTTTATAATGAATAAGTTATTTCCCTTTTCCATAGGGATAACTAGGACCATATCAATACATAAGATTGCTAGCTAACTTAAATTGTTCAAGTTCATACAATTGACTAATTTCAAGTAGGATCCCAAGTTACCCTTTGCTAATGTAGATATGGTTTTTCTTGTTTACTCCATGATGTTTTCATTTGTTTTGTGAGACTTAACCAATAAATTAGGTTCATACAAGATTCTAAAATAAAATGGTTGTGGTATCCCTAGTATCATATACTGAGAATGGACACATGCCTTCCTTCATTTGCTAGGAGGCTCCATTTCTCTCTTCTCATTCCTTCATTAAGCCCTCATTACTTCTCCTTCCTTCATTAAAAGGTCCCTTGTCGCTAGAATTATTTCTTTCGCATTCATCGAGAGGATTTCTTAAGAGGTAGACTTGTAAAACTAACAGAGCTAGACTAGTTGCTAATAGGGATCACCCCCTTCCATAATTAATAGGAGTAATTTATTAGACTAAAAGGTAGGTGAGTAGAACTAGTGATGATCCTATTCAATGGATTGTTGAGAAAGGATTTCTACTTCTTCCAACATATAAAAGAGATAAGTTTGGACAGGTATGTTGGAAGTTGGCCATAATTCTTCTGATATTCTAAATGGTTTCTCTTAACAAACTATCAATGAAAAAATCTAATGCTTAGTAGGGGGTCTAAATTTTCATTTGCCTTTAGGTAAATAAGAAGGTTTTAGCTAGCTTAAGAAAGTCATAATCTAAACCTAGAATTACTCATCCTATAACTGCTCTTAAGCACAATTGAGGTGGGGAGAAGTTGAGACAAGAAGGGGTGCTATGACAACATTAGGCTAACAATAAGAAAAATAAGTGGGAATACATGTTATTCTATGCTATTAGGTATATTTCCAGCGATTTTAAAACATTTCCTTTTATACTAACCCTAAGATATTAATATACAATAAATTTATACCATTAAAATAGTTTTCTTCATACCAACCATAATTTTAGATGTGGGTATTGCCGCATAGTTGTAGGAATAATATTGCAAGCAAGACAAAATCCATGAGGTCTTCACTGAGTATTTTGTAATATAGTGCATGCATTCATGGAATATTAAAGAATGCCCCTAATTTCACTAGGTATTGATAAATATCTCACAAACTCAATTTTTGAACCTCCCTCCCTATACATCTTCCAAATAAAAAAACTCCTTATTTTTACTAGATACCCATTTTTATGTCCTTCAATGCCTATAAACTCCTTATTACCCCACATCTCCCTCATAATACCTACAATATATTAACTTTCCTTTTCACAATTAAAAAAATCCCTTTCTAAATAAACACAGTAAGATATTGGTCAATAAGGTGAATCCCCCACGATGAAATCAATACCTCCTAATATGGCCTGGAATTCCTTTAAACCCTTTATTGTTGAGTGACATCAATGCTTCTCATGCTCCATGATTGCTCAAGATGATTAACACTTTCATGTAATAAGAAGTACAACGATGGTGGGAATATGATGTAGATTTAAGACGATGCAAAACTAAGACTGTGTAGTGATTATAGGGACCATGTTTGTCATATGTGTGTAAAGCTAATACAAAACTAAGACTATATAATAATCACAAAGTTTATGTCAACCATATATAGAAATGAATTACAATATAATACTAAATAAAACACTTACTTTCGCATCAAAATAAGTAATAATTATAACTCTTTCCACCACTTATATATATATTTTAAATTTGGACAAATACAACAAAAATAGGCTCATCCTCTCACCATAATTGATCCAAGAATCTTTTTATACTAATTATGGATTAAAGTTTAAAATTAAAAAATTAAATATAATATAAAATGATAAAACTAATAAAAAACACTAGGTTGGGGTAAATGAGAATATATCTTATAATATGCATCTCATGTTTATGTTGACATCATTTAGAACAATTCCATTTGGTCATGGTCCATACTGTAATGATGAACCAAGGACCCTATTTCTTAAAGAAAACATAGATTCGATTCTATAAACTCTTTGACTTTTCTATCATCGAGAGAATCAAATAACATCATGGTTCATCATGAAAAGTGGTAAAAAAAAGATTATTCTTCACACAACTTGGTAAAGTATAATATTCTTATGATATTCTTATGGCCTCATCTTTTATATCCTCGATTCTATTCTTTAACCATACTCATCTCCCTATATGTACATTGTGTTTATAAAGTAAAGGGGTGATTGATCCTCCTTGCTATTGGTCCTTTTAGCCTAAATTTGAATTTCCACTCAATGATATGTGCATTGAAAGTAATTGCATGTCTAAACCAAAAAAATCCTGTGGGCCCAAGCACATAATTCTATCATTAAAAAAAACAACAACAATATCTTCAAGTTATATTTTGAGATTTTCTAAATCTCAACACTAGACTTTGCATATCTTAATGGCTATGCATGTCTTCAAAAGGTTTGAATATTCCCATGGTCAACTTAGAACTTATTATGCTACAACTTATGATGTTGAGTATAATAAGGAGTTTGGTGAGAGATTTTATTATAAAAAAAAAACTATGAATAAGGAAAAATCAAATCAAGAATAAATAGAATATTATTTATAAAATACTTATGAAATGTTATGTTATATAATTGTGGGTTAGGTTTATTTTAATATTTAATTTATATCATTATAATTATAAACAAAAATAATTGGGATGTTGGGTTTATTTTAATATTTAATTTTTATAATTATAATTATAAAAAAAACTGTTAACTAGATGTAATTTAGTAATTGGGAAGAAAGTTATTATTTTTTTTTATTTTTCAAATGATATATTTTTAAATGTATTTTCAAGATAATTTATTTATTTAGAGGAATTTTTTTTACTTATAAGTCATTCTTGAACTAAGATGTAAAATGTATTATTGTGAACTCTTTTATTGTTAAAAAATAATTAGATTTTTTTTATTGGTGTGATATATAGGGGATTTGAACATTGGATCTCGTGATTTACATCGCACTTCATAACATTCCATTAGCAATGAAGTTGTCTCCCATAAATTAAAATGTCAATTAGTTGATTAAAAGAAATTCATTATATTTTCCACGAAAATCTAATTTCTTATTAAAAAAAAATCTATAACAATAATATGATTTCAATTGCTTAAATATATGTTACATATACATTTAAACTAATAAATACATTTTTTTTTGTAAGCTTGGTAGGACTACATCTTCATCATATCCAATATATCATCCCGATTGAGGCAAGGAATTGAACGAGTCAAGGAGTGTCTTAACATAACTCCCAATCACCATTTATCCAAGACCCCATTAACAATAAATACAAAAATTTGATTTCACCTTGCTAACTAAAAAAAAAACATATTCAAACTATCTTAAAAATTTTCCAAACACTCTTTTGAGTTCCATAGCAACCTGAAATTCATAATAAAGCCAACACTCTTTTGAGTTTCATAGCAACCTGAAATTCATGATAAAACCAATACTGCTTTTCAGTTCCATGGCAACTTGAAATTCATAATAAAGTCACACAAGAAGAATAATGCCAATTGGAATAAGTCTTCTAGATGTAAAGATTCATGACTATCATGGAAGGAACCTGCTTTCTAAGCCTATATAAAATGATAGGGATTTATAAGAAAAGTGGCTTGTAACACTTCACAAGGTTTTTTCTAAACCTATATAAAATGATAGGGATTTATAAGAAAAGTGGCTTGTAACACTTCACAAATCTAACATTCCTTGTGTCTCTTATATCCTTATGTATTTAGAAATTGTTGATTTTTCTTTTTCTTTTTTCCCTGATTAGACTTTATTATTGCATCTTATATGATTATGTATTTGGAAATTGTTGATTTTTTTTTTTTTCCCTAGACTTTATTATTGCGTGTTATAACAAAGACAGAAGGAATATGCTTTTATCTATCAAAATATAAGATTCCAGATATTATCAAAAGAGCATCATGAAAACTTTTATGAGAGGAAACAATCATCTCAAAGTGCTATTCACTTTTTTCTTTTTTCTTTAAAGAATTTTTCTGTTATAGAAGCCTAAGTCATTACGTGACATTAGAATATATTAAGAAATTATTCGAAAAAGATATACCCATTGTGACTAGAGACAACTAAGTAGAAAGAGTTTAGGATGCTTAAATTAGTTATTATTTTATTATTATGTTAATTCAAAAAGATATAGGCGTTGTGTGTAGAGACAACTAAGTATAAAGAGCCTAGGTATTTAAATTAATTATTATTTTATTATACGTCATGAATTATGTCTCTTAATGAAATGTTCGAGTATAAGAATTATATATATAGAAAATGCGTTATGTAAGTAGAAAATACCATTAATATATAATTATATATATGAATTTTTTAATATTTATATTTATAGTGTTTAGTTAAAAAATAGGTTATAAAAATATAATATATTTTTTATTTTATAATAATTTTTAATATTATATTATTTATTTTAATTTAATATTTTTTTGTATTGAGAGATATTTCTGAGTCTATTAAGGTAGAGATGTAATGTTTAACAAATAAAATAAAATAAAATATAAAATATAAAATTTTTCATTTCACTATGGTAGAGATGTTGTAATGTCTTTTTTAACATTTTCTTATTCCAACTCATGGTTTTTCTCATGGTATTCTTAACCCCTAAATTTTCCTATGGTATTTTTCTTTATTGTAGCCTGTCTAACGGCTAATAATTAAATCATCCTAAATCCATCTTAACTCCAGATCTACCAAGCACTGAGAGGGACCAATTTGCACTAAAAAAGGTTTGCATATCGAAAGGTTTGATCCCTCTTAGCGCTTGGTGGATCCGGAGTTAAGATGAATCTATGATGATATTAATAAAATAAATATTAAAGAGTTATTATGCAAAATTTAACTAACAGTTAAATTGATAATTGTGCCAATAGGCACTCTAGAACCTAATATGGCAGCGATGTTGTAAAACATTATGTAATGTAATGTTATACTCACATGGTCAAATTATTAAAAATAAAAAAAAATTAAAAAAAAAATTATTATTAAGATAGGATTGAGTTAGTCATTTGATCAGTTCACCGAGAGTGGTTTACCAGCCCATGCTATTGCATGGCCCATGGTATTTGTCCATGGTATTTTTTATGATGAAGCCTATTTAAAGGCTTAAGGAAAACCATTATGGAAGGCAAGAGTACCAACTTAGATCCATCTTAACTTCAAATTTGATCCATCTTGACGCTTGGTAGATCTAGATTTAAGATGTATTTAAGATGGATCTAGGTTGGTTATTTTCAAATAGGAATGATAATTATTTGAAGATTTTTTATGATTAGACAACTTAAATAATAAACTATTTTTAAATTATATATAATTTGATTGGGTGAATGGGATTATTTAAAATTTTTAAACCATTGACCTTAACATTAAAGAGGTCTAGGTTGGTTATTTTCAAATAGGAATGATAACTATTTAAAGAATTGTTATGATTAGACAACTTAAATAATAAATTATTTTTAAAATATATATAATTTGATTGGGTGAATGAGATTTTTTAGAAATTTTGAACCATTGACCTTAACATTAAAGAGCGATTTAACAATATACCCAATTATTATTTGTTCAAAATTCGTAGATATTTATAAATTAAATATCACTTCTAAATTTTTATAATATTTAATTTAATTTTAAAATTGTTGTGCAGTCGATCCCTTATCTCACAAATAAGGGAATCTCATACACCAGTTTGATGTTTGGCTTGTCATAACCTTAAAACTAATTATTATTATCGTGAGAAAAAAAAACCCATAATTTTATTCATGTGGAGGAACAAAGTTACATTTTTTATATGTTGAACACATTTGAGCCTTACCACCTCACTGTTGAAAAATTTGTAACTAGGTTCAGTCTTCATAAATATGAAATGTACTTTCAATTCTTGTATATTGTAAAATGAAATGAAAATTATTACTGTTATTTTTGGAGCATGGGTTTCATCAAGGTCTTTTATTTTAGAGGTCAACCACCCATTGAGTGCTTCTAGGGCTTGTCCTAGGTTAAGAAGTCAAAAGAGTCATTGTCATATGTTGAAGACCCCTTCAGGCACATTGTAACTTGTAAAAGGAATTATTTTTTTGTTTTAAAGTGTCAAGAAACCCTCCAAGATCAAGTTGGCCTGCCAGTAAAGATGTCAGCCTAATATGAGGAACTTCGTTCACCTTGGAAGCTTATATATAGGAGGGAACTCAACCTCCTAGAGACACAATTAATCCACTTATCAAGTGAGAGAATAAGAAGAAGAAAGAGGCTAGCAAAGGAATAAGGAGGACAAATATCAAGTGTTTGGGCTATTTTCTTCTAAGAAGGAAGTGACCAAGACATCTAAAAAGGATGAAGGACTATTCTCAGCACTCATTGGTACATTTCAAGATGAGAATATTTGGGTGATCGATAGTGGAGAATCAAGACATATGACTAATCAAGAGAAGCAATTAAAGACATTATCAAAAGGAAAGTCATCTTACTCTGTAGAGCTTGGTTACAATAAAAGCTACCTGTTGAGAGGAATTAGATCAACTTCACTTGAGCTGGAGAATGGAGGAACCATTTATCTCAACAATATCTTATTTGTTCCAAGTTTGCACAAGAATTTACTTTCCATTTCATGTCTAGAATACAAGGGTGATAGAGTTTCTTTCATTGATGGAAAGGTGGTAGTATGGGGTAAAAACTCAAGCATAGAAGATGCAAGAATGATTGGAATCCTTGAAGGAAGACTTTACAGATTGTTAACTCCCCTCACTCAAGCTTTGGTTCACATTGAATTCAGCCCATGTGAACTTTGGCATAGAATATTTTGTCATCTTCACTACAAAGTCTTACCAACCCTGAATTCAATAGTGAATGGCATCCCTGAATTAAAAGAAGATCATGAAGGAGTATGCAAGGGATGTGCATTAGGTAAGAACTCTAACAGACCATTTTGAAGCAATGCTTCAATGTCAAAAGAAACATTGGATCTTATTCATTCATATTTATGTGGTCCTATGACTCCAAAGTCACGTGGAAGTCATATATATTATGTCACATTCATAGATGACCATTCAAAGAAAACTTGGGTTTACTTAATGAAATCCAAGGATGGAGTATCTATCAAATTTCAATAATTCAAAGCTAAAGTAGATAACCTTACATAAAGGAGAATCAAGATATTAAGGCCTGACAATGGAGGAGAATACACATCCAAGGAAATTATAACTTTTGTAAGGAGTCTGTGATTAAGAGGGACCTGATAGTCCCATATAATCCCGAGCAAAATGGAGTTGCAAAATGAAAGAATCGATCCATTGAAGAAAGTGTAAAACTTATGCTACATGATCAATATTTACCGAAATTTATGTGGGGTGAAGCTATGAAGACAATTGTTTACATACAAAATCGAAGTCCCCACATATCACTAGATAACATAACTCTTGAAGAAGCATTCATTGGTAAGAAACCAAGCGTGGATCATATATGAATCTTTAGTTGTCCTATCTATATTCATATACCAAAGGACAAAAGAAAGAAGTTGGATCCATCAGGCATGAAGGGAACATTTGTTGGCTACAATAATTCTTCTAAGGCCTATAGGATCTATATAAAATAAGGACACCGAATACCTCCCTATTTAATAGGGAGTGTTGAAAAATGTGTAACTAGGTTCGATCTTCATAAATATGAAATATACTTTTGATTCTGTATATTTTAAAATGAAAGGAAAATTATTATTGTTATTTTTGGAGCATTGGTTTCATGCTCAAGGTCTTTTATTTTAGAGATCAAACACCCATTGAGTGCTTCTAGGGTTTTTCTTAGGTCAAGAAGTCAAAAGAGTCATTTTCATATGTTGAATACGCCTTCAGGAACATTGTAACTTGTAAAAAAATTATTTTTGTATTTTCAAGTGTCAAGAAACCCTCCAAGACCAAGTTGGTCTGCCAGCAAAGAAGTTGGCCTAATTTGAGGAATTTCATTCACCTTGAAAGCCTATATATAGGAGGGAACTCTACCTCCTACAAACACAATAAATTCTCTTATCAAGTGAGTGAAGAACGTTGCATATCTTAAGATGGATCTAGGTTGGTTATTTTCAAATAGGAATGATAAGTATTTGAAGAATTATTATGATTAGACAACTTAAATAATAAACTATTTTTAAATTATATATAATTTGATTGGGTGAATGGGATTATTTAGAAATTTTGAATCATTGACCTTAACATAAAAGAATGATTTAACAATATACCCAATACTTATTTATTCAAAATTCATAGATGTTTATAAATTCAATATCACTTCTAAATTTTAATAATATTTAATTTAATTTTAAAATTGTTGTGCAATCGATCCCTTATCTCAGAAATAAGGGAATCTCATACACCAATTTGATCTTTGCTTTTCATAACCTTAAAAATAATTATTATTATTTGAGAAAAAAGAACCCATAATTTTATTCATCTGAAGGAGGAAGAAAGTTACATTTTGCATATGTTGAACGCATTTGAGCATTACCACCTCACTGTTGAAAAATCTGTAACTAGGCTCGGTCTTCATAAATGTGAAATGTACTTTTGATTCTTGTATATTGTAAAATGAAAGGAAAATTACTATTGGTATTTTTGGAGCATGGGTTTCATGCTCAAGGTATTTTATTTTAGAGGTCAAGCACCCATTGAGTGCTTCTAGGGTTTGTCCTAGGTTAAGAAGTCAAAAGAGTCATTGTCATATGTTGAAGACCCCTTCAGGAACATTGTAACTTGTAAAATAATTATTTTTCTATTTTAAAGTGTCAAGAACCTCCACAACCAAGTCTGCCTACCAGAAAAGAAGTCAACCTAATTTGAGGAACTTCGTCCAACTTAGAAGCCTATATATAGTAGGGAACTCAAACTCCTAGAGAATTAATTCTCTTATCAAGTGAGAGAATAAGAAGAAGAAAGAGGCTAGTGAAGGAAGCAGGAGGATGAAGATCAAGCATTTGGGCTATTTTCCCTCTCTCTCCTCACACATGCGAACGAAGGAAGCTAGGGTTTTTGTTGTTGGGTTAGGGTTTTACTGTTGCAGGATCGAACTTGGAAGAAGTGTAGAAAAAAGATCAAAGGAGGGCTCATTAGGTCATCCTCAAGTCTGGAAGAGAAAGAAATTAAAGAGAAGGTCTCAAGAAGCCTTAAAAGGCTGAAATAAGCTCACACATGTGGAAGCAGCTGCTACTGGGAGGGCCAAAAATTTCATACCTGCAGTAGACGTCGAAATTCTGTTGTTGGGGGTCGAAGTTGTGTTGTTGGAAGAAATTTGATTGGGTTTGACTTGGACAAGGAAAGCACATCATCAAGAAGGTTGGACTTGGTATTGGAAGGGTGTTAGTCTTGGTCTAGAGGTCTTGGAATTCGTCAATTGAAGAATCTGTAAGAAGAGAAGAGATTTACGGGTTTTACTCTCAAGTGGAGAAATTTTGGCCCTATCTTGCATCCTATATCCTATGTTCTTTTGTACTATTGTTTTTCTTGTTTGGGTAGTTGTTTGATGATAAGAACAAACATAATAATAAGTGAAGAAGCTAATAAATAAGAAAAAGTAAAAAGACATCACAAATAGTTATCATAGAAAGAGAAATCATCCTAACACCTACCCTATAAATTTCTTAACATGGTATCAAAGCTAAGGTTGGCTAAGGGCATAATGAAGATCTTTACTACACTGAAGAAGTTCCTAAAGAAGTGTATGAAGGTGGAAAGTCAACTCATGAAGGGCATCAAAGAATTATGGGATCTCCCATTTTCTTCTAAGAAGGAAGTGACCAAGACATCTGCAAAGGATGAAGGACTATTCTCAACACTCAATGGTACATTTCAAGATGAGAATATTTGGGTGATCAGCAATGGAGCATCAAGACATATGACTGGTCAACACAAGCAATTAAAGACATTATCAAAAGGAAAGTCCTCTTACTCCGTAGAGCTTGGTTACGATAAAAGATACCTTATGAGAGGAATTAGATAAACTTCACTTGAGATGGAGAATGGAGCAAACATTCATCTCAACAATATATTATTTGTTCCAGGTTTGCACAAGAATTTTCTTTCCATTTCATGTTTAGAAGACAAGGGTGATAGAGTTGCTTTCATTGATGGAAAAGTGGTAGTATGAGGTAAAAAATCAAGCATAGAAGATGCAAGAATGATTGGGATCCATGAAGGAAGACTTTACAGATTGTTAACTCCCCTGACTCAAGCTTTGGTTCACATTGAATTTAGAAGATTTGGCCATCTTCACTACAAAGTATTACCAACCCTAAATTCAATAGTGAATGGCATCCCCGAACTAAAAGAAGATCATGAAGGAGTATGCAAGGGATGTGCATTGGGTAAGAACACCAAGAGACCGTTTGGAAGTAGTTCTTTAAGTTCAAAAGAAATCTTGGATCTTATTCATTCTGATGTCTGTGGTACTATGACTCCAAAGTCACTTGGAGGTCATATATATTATGTCACATTCATAAATGACCATTCAAGGAAAACTTGGGTTTACTTAATGAAATCCAAGGATGAAGTATTTATCAAATTTCAAGAATTCAAAGCTGAAGTAGAGAACCTTACAGAAATGAGAATCAAGATATTAAGGTTTGAAAATGGAGGAGAATACATATCCAAGGAAATTACAATGTTTTGTAAGGAGTTTGGGATTAAGAGGGACCTGATAGTCCCATATAATCTCGACCAAAATGGAGTTGTAGAATGAAAGAACTGATCCATTGAAGAAAGTGTAAAAGCTATGCTACATGATCAAGATTTACCGAAATTTATGTGGGGTGAAGCTACGAAGACAGTTGTTTACATACAAAATCGAAGTCCCCACATGTCATTAGATAACATGACTCCTGAAGAAGCATTCATTGGGAAGAAACCAAGCGTGGATCATATATGAAGCTTTAGTTGTCCTGTCTATATTAATATACCAAAGGACAAAAGAAAGAAGTTGGATCCATCATGCACGAAGGGAACATTTGTGGCTACAATAATTCTTCTAAGGCCTATAGGATCTTCATAAAATAAGGACACTGAATACCTCCCTAGTTAATAGGGAGTGTTGAAAAATGTGTAACTAGGTTTGGACTTCATAAAAATGAAATATACTTTTGATTATGTATATTTTAAAATGAAAGGAAAATTATTATTGTTATTTTTGGAGCATTGGTTTCATGCTCAAGGTCTTTTATTTTAGAGGTCAAGCACCCATTGAGCGCTTCTAGGGCTTCTCCTAGGTTAAGAAGTCAAAAGAGTCATTGTCATATGTTGGAGACCCCTTCGGGCACATTGTAACTTGTAAAAAGAATTATTTTTGTATTTTAAAGTGTCAAGAAACCCTCCAAGACCAATTCAGCCTGCCAGCAAAGAAGTCGGCCTATTTTGAGGAATTTCGTCCACCTTGGAAGTCTATATATAGGAGCGAACTCAACCTCCTACAGACTCATTTAATTCTCTTATCAAGTGAGCAAAGAAGAAGAGGAAAGAGGCTAGCGAAGGAAGAAGGAGGATGGAGATCATGGGCTATTTTCTCTCTCTCTCTCTCCTCACACGTGTGGAGGAAGGAAGTTATGGTTTTTGCTCCTAGGTTATTGAACTTGAAAGAAGTGCAAAAAAGAATATCGAAGGAGGGCTCATTAGGTCATCCTCATGTTCTAGAAGAGAAAGAAAGTCAAGCAAAGTTCTGAAGAAGTCTTGGAAGGCCGGAATAAGCTCACATGTGTGGAAACAACTGCTGCTAGGAGGGCCAAAAATTTCAAACCTGCAATAGAGGTCGAGATTCTGTTGTTGGGGGTCGAAGTTGTGTTGCTGGAAGATGGTTGACTAGGTTTGGCTTGGATAAGGAAAGCACATCATCAAGAAGAATGAACTTGGTCTTGGAAGGGTGTTAGTATTGGTCTAGAGGTCTTGGAATTCGTCAATTGAAGAAACTATAAGAAGAGAAGAGATGTATGGGTTTTCCTCCCAAGTGGAAATTTTTTGGCCCTAGCTTGCAACCTATATCATGTGTTCTTGTGCACTATTTTTATTCTTTTTTTGGTATTTTTTTGTGATAAGAACAAACATAATAATAAGAGAAGAAACTATTAAATAAGAAAAAGTAAAAAAAAACATCACAAGCAGTTATCATAAAAAGAGAAATCAAACTAACACATTCCCTATATATTTCTCAACACTCATGGCACATCATAAAAAAGGTCAAAAGACAAAGCAAGTAAGAAGGGCATGCAAACCTTCCAAGAAGCCCCAAAGGACATAGTAGAAATAACCAGGAAAATAATCCCAAAGGGTGCAATATACAAGCCATAAAACCCAACAAAACAAAATTTTGGCCAAAAAATTAGTAGAAATTCTAGGCACAGGCCGCCTAGCGAGCCCAAAAAAGAAAACATGCCTGGAGCAAGCCTTCAATCTGGGTAGAGGCACCACAAAAACTCATGACAAACCCCTAGATGTTGACAGCTCAGGAGGAAACGAGGTGAAACGAACATCAACATCAACAATATGTAGCATGAAAGAGGCATGAACCAGGGTCCATAACAACATGGAAGTTGCCATGAACCCACTCCCACAACTCTCCACACATATGCAAATGACCACAAACATTGGCATAGCCATGAAGTCTCATTAAACAAACCATGAACCACCACAAGAGGCAGTGATAGGAAAATGTAGCAACCCCCATCGAAGGCATCATCAAGCAAAAAGAAGTCATGGAAACCAAAGAGGCACCGTTGAACGAAAGCGGCGAGAGACCCAAAGTAAGAGGGGGGCCACAATGGATAAGGTTACAACCATCGAGCCCCCTAATTGATGAGTCCAAAAAAGGAACCAGGCGACTAGTGTTCAAAATCTCAAATGTTCACTCCCCTCTAGTTTTGTAGTTTTATTTATGAGCAATCTTAATCATTTATTATTATTATTTATAAAATAAAATATATAAATAATAATTTAACCATATTATTATTATAGTTATAGTTATTATTATTAATATTGTTATTTTTAGTGTCAGCCTCGTACTTGCGTGACACATGGTTGATTCTGGCTACTACGAGTATACTTTTGGGGAACTACAACCTATCCTCCTCTTTGTATACCGGTCATGATGAAGGGATTGAAACTTGGATTTCTTAGTTTGCACAATTTCACATCACTTTGATCGCCAATTGAATTGCCCCCTAAGACGATAATTTACCCATATTATTAAACATGCAGTAATAAAATGTATATTTATAAAGAACGAGTTAAAACAGAAAAATTCAACCTTTCTTTAAAAATTATTTTTAATGATTACACTTTACAAAGATATGTGTTATATATATATATATAGATATATATATATATATATATATATATATATATATATATATATATATATGGAATTTTAATGATTTAATTTCTTTTAAATAGATTAAAATAATATATATATATATATATATATATATATATATATATATATATATAGATATATATATAGCGAAAACTTTTATTAATTAATAAAATTTATATTAGAATTAAGAATAGTTTAGTTTTTTTAATTGGTTAGTGTGTTTGTGATATGTGAGACTAACTTATAACGTAAGAAAGTCCAATTCATGGATATCTTAGTTATCAAAATCCCCCGACCAATTCTAATTTTTAACTTGGTTAGATTTTATGTGTATCTTTCTCAGGAGTCAAGAACTTTGAGTGGGGGATTTTGAGGTTTACATGCTCTTGAGGAATTGGGAATTTCAAGGGAAATTTAGAGGTTCATATTCTCTTGAGGAGAAAGGAGTTTTGAACCTATATTGATCTAAAAAGATTTGACTTAAAATTTTGAAGGATATAAGTGTAGGTTTTGGTCTACTTATGTGTGCACATGTGATGAGATCATTTCATATAATGTCTCTAGGTGCAACCACTAAATTTTACCATTATCTCTAGTGATCCATAAGTGTAAGTGGAATCTTCATAAAAATTAAATCTTATCCAACAATGAAAAATTCTTCACTTTCTACCATTGAAACTAACATCTTAAAAAGTATTAAAAATAATTTAAATTTATTAATTTAAATTCACTCTCTCACACACACGCACAACTATAACTTTTATCAAAACCTTACCAATATTTTTATCATTAAACATTTTAACCAACCTCAAACTCAATGCAGGATAGTTACCTATAATACCTTCAAACCTTACAAATATTTTTATCATTAAACATTTTAAGCAACCTCAAACTCAATGCAAATAGTTACCTATGATACCTTCAAAGTCTAGTGTTTAAAAGTGAAGGACCTCATTAGGATGAGTCTCCACTTGAGAATTCAATGGAATCAAGCTTATGATCATAAAGTGATGAACTAAAGAAATCATATAGTTTTTGGCTTTGTATACCTAACTTGATAAACCAGCCTAGATCCAGCTTAACTCCGGATCTACCAAACATCAAAGGAAGTGATGAGTCTTTGACATGATGAACTAGGGAAATCATAGAGTTTTTGGCTTCATATGCCTAACTTTATAAGTCATCTAGATCCATATTAACTCCAGATATACCAAGTGTCAAGAGGGATCAAATCTCTTTTCACTCTAAAAAAATGTTTGAATATCAAGAGATTTGATCCCTCTCGCCTGGTAGATCTAGAGTTAAAATGGATATAGGCTAGTTTAATTTTCCCTTTAAGTAGGCTATATTCCACATGAATACCATTGGTCAATACCATGGGTTCTGAATACCATGGATCAATACCAGGTGCCATTTTTATTTTTATAATGTTATTTTTAATTTTATTTTTGCTTTAATTTTATTTTATTTTGACCTAGTTAAAATGTTTACATTACATTACATTGCTCTTTTTATTTTATTTTTATCTAATTTGACTTAGTGAAAATGTTAAACATTACATTACAACATCTCTAATTTGCTGGGCTAGAGAGTGCCTCTGGGCTCAATTAGATATTTTAAATGTATTGTAATATTTTTTAATATGGTATTATATTAAAAAGTTAATTATGTTATATGAGTTTTTAAAATAAGAAATTGTTGAAAACATAGATATGGGTATTGGGAATGGTTAAATTTTTATCAAGGCTAATTAAAAAAAAACATTATTTTGGAGTAACAATATTACATATCTAAAAAATATTAAATATTTTAGATTAAAATGTCTTAAAATAATAGTACATTTTATATATTATTTTAAATAAATTGGATATCAATCCAAAACAACTCTATTTTATTGTATATTGGAATTACTTTATAGTGTTCATGTATATTAAACTTTACTATATTAATATATCAAATTCTAATTTCAACATTATTAAGTATTAACTTCGAGATGTATTAAAATTTCCAAAATTGAAATTTATAAATTTATATATAATTATATGATATATTTAAAGCAATACTAAAACTTTAAAATCTTGTAAGATTTTAAATGTTGTTTTGGTTTGGAAAGGAAAAAAAAAGTTAAATAATACTAATTGTAATATAAAACTACAAAAAAAAAAAATTTAAATTTTTAAACTATTTCCAGCTAATTAAAATTGTTTTGTTCCTGTAGATTGATAATCAATATATTTGTTTAATATTTATATAAGAAATATATTTATTATTAAAAAATTAACAATATAAATTTGATAACTATAATTTTACATGGTGATCGCTATGATTTTAAAGTTGTGAGCTTGATATTTGTTTGTCCAACTATTTGTATGAACCAAAATAAATAATTACATTTGTTTAAGCTTTGATATTTAATTTATAATTTTTTTTCTCAAATTTATAATTAAGAACAATTATGGTTTATATTTTCTTTAAATTTCTCATTACCAATGTTTAACGAGATATTTTATTGTTGATTATTGATATATTGAGCATCATCAATTGAGTCTCTACATTAATTGAATATATCTAAATAAATAATAATTGAACTTATTTCTTCCATTTACCATTTTAGAAAACTTTTTGTGTTTGATAAAGATGTTAACTACAATGAGAGACCTAATATTTTCAATGAGAACTCTTGATAAAATTGTCACAATATACATATCTATTATTTATTTGGCCAAGCAAGCCAAAAGCTAGGCCATGTAAGGCATTGGAGTAGTTGCAATGTTTCAAGGAGCGTGTATCAAGTGTTAAGAAGTCTTAATTGGTTCTACACAATGGTTGTGTAACTTTAAGTCTTTCCACCAAGAGCATTTCCAAATTTCTTAGATTGGCATTGGGAGAGACTTTTCCTTTGAGTAGGAAGCCACCACATGACCATGGTTAAAGAAACCTTTGAATTGTGCTATAAAACCCAAGAGTTCACCTAATTGGTAGGCAAGAGTTTATCTTTGAATCAAATCCTATTTAGTCCCTTAGTTATAGCAACTAATATTTCAATTCATAGTTGCTATAGTCCTCTATCAACTTCTTGCTCAAAAACACAAGGGAGAAAGGGGGAACTCTATGGGAGGTTGACAAATTAGAAATGTCCTTACTTAGAACACTTAATACACAAGTAAGGGACTATATTTCACTGGAAAAAAGAAATATGATGTGCTTGAAAGCAAGGGACTATATTTCACCGAAAAAAAGAAAGATGTTGTGCTTGTAATATGGGGGTTGGGTCCATCTTCCGTGATTGTTTTTCAACTTCATGTGGGCAAAAAAGCTTTATTTAAATAAACATAGATACATGTCTATACATAAGTAGTTAAATCACAAACATTTATTTTTGAGTCTAAGGAGATGAAGAGCCAATACACCTTTTAATAAATGTTGAAATTATATGATCTCAATGAGCCCATACACCTTTTAATAAATGTTGAAATTATATGATCTCAATATTCCAAAGGGAGATTAAGAAATCTCTTCCACAATAGATTCACCTTAAAGTTTTTGTGTAAAGATTGAAAATTTCACAAAAACTTAATTTCCAATTTAGGAAAAATTTGAAAAATGTGTATATCAATTAAATGACATAAATTCACATAACTTAAATTATAATAAGATATTATGCTAAACATGAGAGAATTAAGTAGATTGATCCAAAGGGAAAGAGTTGTTCATCTGATTTTTGAGTATGGAAGAAAACTATAAATTGAATTAGAATTGATGAATGAAATTACATTGTCCTCCTAAATAATGAAATAATATTATTTTAGATAATTATTTACAATTATATTTTAGTATATTCCAACAATAAGTACAAATGACCAAGATAATCTCACAAAATCCAAATACCTCTTACTATAAAATAGACATTCACACTAAATTGATTTTATATTATTTATAAATAATAAATTATATGATTTATAAATAATATTTTTTTCAAATAACCCATAAAAATATTCTTAATTTATTTTTATTTTTTAAACCATAAATTCAAATTTTAAGTTCTATCTTTTTTCATTCATACTATGTAAAACTAGAAAGCTTCCTTTCATGTTTTTCCGTTTATGTTTTTTCATTGTTAAATATAATTATGAATTTAAGTAGAGTTAAGTAGCACAATTATATAAATTAAATGGTCAATAACAATTAAAATACTTAAGTGTTATTTGCATTTCAAAATTAAGATAGAAATAGAAAACTATTTAAAAACTCTTAATTTCCTTCATTTTAATGTGTATATGATAACGAATATTCTATAATTATTAAATATAGACTAGTCATACAAAAATTATTCCAAAATAAATCATAGGTATAACCAGTTTACACTTCAAAGAATTTTGGACCAAGCTATTGTCATCCACACGAATCTACAATCATCTGTAATGAATCGATTCTGCCATAAGATATAGGGAAGGTTAATCTAGTTTATTTAAAAGACGAAGGGGCAAATTCCTGAAGTGAGGTCAGCATCCAGATAGCTTTAAGTTGGTTCTCTTTTGTGAGAAGTGGCGATGGTAGTCAAAGGTGCCATACCGAATCCTGTAGCAAGATTGATGAGAACTATGTATGGAAGATAGAGCAGGTACAATGTGAGGTTCAATTAAAGTCAAATTGAACGGCATGTACTGTGATAACATTTTTTTAATTTAATCCACTAGAAAAAAATATGGCAGTTGTGAAGGAAAGATTAATTTTGACATGAAGATGGAGCTACGAAATAGCTGTTCAAAAATGTAAATTTGGTTCCACGGGATATTGTTATGGATCAGGTGTTTGATGGTTTTGTCTGGAAAAAAAAAGTAGAGGTGCATGAATCTTCTTTTTATGGTGGTGGGGGTTGGGGGATTGATGGGGTTGGCTGTTGGCTATTGGCAGAAGGGGAATCACCAAAGAGAGGAGAGGTGGGTGACAGAGATACCAAAAGGAGGTTGGAGCATGATGTCTTTTTCAGAGCATGGTGGGGTTCAACTCATGCTTTATTCTCCTCCTGTGCAGTTGCCTTATATGAGTGTGCTGGGTGATAGGCAGCAAGCGGAGAAGAAGAAGGCACAAAAGAACTTTTCAGATGTTGCATTTCAATGGCGAGAATTTTTGTTGGGGTTGCAGGGGATTGAATTGCAGCCAAGAAGCTTATATCCATATTCATATATAGGTATCTGTGTATGTATATCTATATCTTCATATCCTGGTATCTATGATTTGAATTTTAATCACCCAATTGCCAATTGGAATAGAGTATCCTAAGTCTCTACCTTGAAGCCAAGTTATAGTTTTTGATTCCATGCATACTTGTATCAGAGATTGCAGATTTTTCATCCTAATTACGGCACTTGTGTTGAGCAAGCACTCATGAACAGCAAATTCTATCAGCCCATCTGAATTTTCAACAAAAACAGTACCCTTTGGAAATGGAGGTACGTAACAGTGATGACACCTGATACATTTTTCATATATATATAAATACTTTTCAGGCTTAGCTACTTACTCTATGGTTTTTGTAACAGAAAATGTATCAGGTCAAGAACACTGTTTCTTCAAATGGTTCCTTACCTTCTCACTCCGAGAGGCCCTTGTTGTTGCAAGGATCTAATGGTCCTGGAGAAATGGGATTGGTGCTGTCCACAGATCCTAAACCAAGGTTGAAATGGACTGCAGAGCTTCACGAACGCTTTGTAGATGCAGTTTCTCAACTGGGAGGTCCGGACAGTGAGTATTCCTAACTTGAAATCGTTCTCAGAATCTCCAAAATTTGTTTACATGGTCCATAACCTACATGTAGTGCATTGGAAGAATTGATCCTCCCCAGCCATGTTGAGAATGTGGGTGCATGGTACGTATGGAATTATGATTGAGCCCTAAGATTGGCCAGCTCAAAATCACAATGGAGAACACTGAGACCAAGGATTGTTTTCTGTGGTGTTCTTTAATGGTGGTCAATTTTTTATTTGGTTGTCAAGGAATTGCAGAAATCTTGAATGCAAGTCCTTTCATCATTGTTTGCAGAGGCTACACCAAAATCTGTAATGAGAATGATGGGTGTCAAAGGACTTACTCTGTACCACCTAAAGAGCCATCTTCAGGTATAGCATTGCTTTATATATTACGTTGAAAATCCAAGCATAGTTTGGAGTGTGCAATTAGTATTGTTTTACGTAGGAACATTAATATGAGCATAAGAAGCACAAAAATTAGAGAGGGTTTTCACTAAAGAAACTGTCTCAGTGCTTGTATTACCAAGGGGTTGTGTGCTCATAGCCTCATATCCAACTATTATCAGTCTATAGGAAGGAGAAATTGAAGAATACATTATTGATTGTAGCTCCTTGTGTTTTGTTTTGACAAATAATTGTATCACTTTGTCTTCCATACATAGATCAATCACTGAGATATGTACTTTGATTTGTTTGCAGAAATATAGGCTTGGTAAGCATCTTCACATGGTTGTTAACCTTGATAATAATAAGCATGGTGAGAGGCAGGCTTGAAAATTTACATTGATTTATCTTGTTTCTTCTCTGAAAATCCTCCTTTTTCTCCGCTACCCTTGTTTGTACAAAAATACAGAGAGTAACACCATTATCCGGAACGGGGTTGGCATTGTTTGAAGTTCTCTGGCAGCAATTCTCATGGAGGATCTCTTGTAGGTTGCTCGGCAGCAGCTTCTAAGACATCTGAGATGCAAGGTGCCAGCAGTGCTGCTTCAAGCATGATAGGAACCAATAAGACAGAGTAAGAATTAGAAATAAATGATTTTTATTTTAGTGACAAAATTTTAACAGTATCATTAATATCAGTTACTTGTTTCTCAGCGCCTTGCAGATCAACGAGGCAGTCCGAATGCAGTTCGAGGTGCAAAGGCGACTGCATGAACAAATAGAGGTAAGATTGTATATATATCTTTGCATATCCCTCATATGGATAAAATATGACAAAACAGCGAGTCAGCAAGCAACGGAAAGAAAACCACACAAAGCAGAAATCCTGAGATGACTGAAATCTTTGCCCCCCTGACATGGGTACTGTCTGCCTCAGGCATTAGTGCATACGGTGCATGTTTATATTGTTGGCTTTATAACAGCTAGTTGATCAATTCAACCTGCTAACCAGTAGGTCTAACACCAATAGTTATATAGGTTCAACCTTCTTTTCCCCTTGGCACCATATTTGGGGAAAACCCGTTACTCATAAGAAACCCTAGTAGCTGTTTCCCGTTTCTCGTTGAGTAAACCATTTCCCGATAAACCCTTATGAAACCCTAGTAGCTGTTTCCCGGTTCTCGATGGGTAAACCATTTCCTGAAGAATTCTTATGAAACCCTAGTAGTAGTAGCTGTTTCCCGTTTCTCGATGAGTATACCATTTCCTGAGATACCTGCTCTGTTACTTGTGAAACCTGCCCAGTTATCTATGAAACTGTTGGCATTTCTCAAGAAACATAGGTCATGTCACATAAAAAAAATCGACGACAATGTGAAATAACATATAAGAAAACAGAAAAACGTGACTGTAAGTCTGTATAAATCCAAATGCTAAAATACTATTTTAAAGTCATGAAGATATCCTTGTTATGATTTTGTGAAAGGATACAAGAGATTGCCCCTAAATTTTGAGAGCATTTGCAAATTCATGTGTGAGACTATGCGAAGTCAGTGGTCACTACATTGTATTGTGTGAGAGTCCAGGCTTGAGAGGTTGGAAGCTAACATTGGGCTCTTTGATCCTGGAGGAGAGCTAGAACCATATTTCATTCAGTGTAACTTTAGGTCACATAGTAGAGTTGCACAAGGTTGGCTCTTTGATCTTGGACACTTTGATCCTGGAGGAGAGCTAGAACCACATTCCATTCAGTGTAATTCTAGGTCACATAGTAGAGTAGAACAAGGTTGGGATCCATTATCTTTTCTTTTTGTTTTCTATTTTCTCATCTGCTTTGTTGCAATTATCTATATCCACGTTCTTGGATTTTCATGCCTTGGTTTTCTCGATTAACTCTTGAGAATTTAATTGCAAATTGTGAGTGCTTTTATTTCCATGGTAAAGGAAACAGTGGCCTTCTCAATTACTTCTCAAGAACTTATGTTATCAAATTGAAGTCTTAAAACCTTAGTGTAACTCTTCTTTCAATTGTAGAGGAAATATACACAGGTACCATGTCAAGAAGCAAAGAGCATGAAATTGGTTACTTTCTCTGGAATTATTATTTTCACATTATAATTTTAAAAAATATTAAAAAACCAAAAAAGTTTACTTGTACAAACCCTGGGAGTTTTTGTTTCTCATGTCATTACCCGTTTTGCATTTCTGGTTTCTGGTAACATAGCAGTATTTGATACTTCCGAATCAATATGACTAGCAAGGAAGCCAGTATTTGGGTTGTACTTTCTGCACCAAGAAATTTCATTTTGAATTTAATTTCGGATGGTTGCTTCATGTAATTACCTTTTGTTCTAGCATTAAGTTTATGTTCAAATGAAAAGAAACCGTTTTTGAACTTGATATGAGAGCTGAGATTAAACTGTGTTTCAATTGATTCTGTCTGAATAGCTCTCTTATATGAGAGCTGAGATTAAGCTGTGTTTCAATTGATTCTGTCTGAATAGCTCTCTTAATTTGGGGTGAAAAGAGAAAGAACGGAAAAGGAGTTTAATATCGGCTCTCTTTTTCTTAATCTAACATGGTTGAAACAGGTACAACAACATTTGCAGCTCCGAATTGAAGCTCAGGGTAAATACTTGCAGTCTGTGCTGGAGAAGGCCAGGGAAACTCTTGCTGGCCACAATTTGGGTTCTGTTGGACTAGAAGCTGCCCGTGCAGAAATCTCAGAATTGGCTTCAAAAGTGTCTAGTGAATGCCTCAACAATGCTTTTTCTAGTTTACCTGAAATGCCATCATTATACAAGCAGCAACAACATATGGTACAGGCTATGCATAGCCTTAATCAACAATCTCAGGTCACAGATTATTCAATGGAGAGCTGTTTGACATCAAATGAGAGTTCTGAAAAGAATTTAGATCGGAATATGCAGAACGCTGGAAAGAAAAGATTGAGAACATTACATAATAGAAATGTACCTTTTTGGCAGACTGAGACCAGAGAAGATGCCAGTTTGCGAGAATTGAGTGCCACGCAATTGGGTTGGGAAGAAAATCTGAAACAAGATGAAAAATTTTTGTCCTCTCCAACTAATCCAAAAGATTCAGATAGGAATTCAATTCCAACCAAAGGAAATTTACGAGAGAGGACCACAAGTTTTAGGGTACAAACAGAAGAAAATGGCTATGGCATGTCTGATGCAAGGGAAAAACAGATGGAAGTAAATGGATCATGTGTAGGACAACAAGTAATTAAACCAGAAGTGCCTAGGAGCTTCTCTCTGCATGAAGTTTGCCGCAAGGGTGAATTGGCAGGGCTTCATAGGGATGAAGATGAAAGTCCTTCAGTAAGCTTTAACAAGCTTTCCAAGCTCACTGAAGAATTAGACTTGAATGCTAATGATGACACCAGTATAGCATCCAATTGTAGGGAGTTTGATTTGAATGGTTTTGGATGGAGCATATAAGCATTAATATTAGCTAGTCATTTGAGAAATTTGTAGCTTCCATCTTTGACAAAATCCTTCATCACCCATAGAATCCTAGGTTCATGAATCAGAATCAGGAGTGTGATTTTATGGTTCTTGATATATTATCTAGAAGCTGAACTGCTAAATTATTTAGACACGGCCATCTTCCTTCTTAATATAAGCTTCTATCTTGTACATATGACTATAGCATCGTCATATGCAATGGAAACCAGATGTTTTTTTTGTTACCGAGTCAGAGTAATTAGGAAATATCACTAAACTTTTTGTTCAACAGAAACATGTGAAGTTTGGAATTTGGTGTTGTTTTCACTGGAACTGAACTTTCCAGGCTTTTTAGCTGAATTAATTCATGCTGCACAGGCCCTTGTAGCGAATTTTCAAAAACTCAATTGTAATTGTTAAAAACTTTCGTGAATTTTGCTGGTCTAGTATTTTGGGTATACAGTCCATCCATCATCAAGGCCCAGAAAACTTGGATACTCCACTCATCATCATTGACTGAAAGCTAGAGAAGCGAAAATTCATGCGCAATTTCTAATTTTTTTAACAATATAAATAGTTGTAAAAACCTGCATTCTCTTATAATTCATTGTGAGTGATTGTGTATGGGTTGGTATATACCTGAACCTTAAAACCTTAATGGTAAAATAGGAAGACATCTGCATTCTCTTATAGTTCATTGTGAGTGATTGTGTATGGGTTGGTATATACCTGAACCTTGAAACCTTAATGGTAAAATAGGAAGACATCTACCGAGATCGAATGCATTGTGCTATTGGCTTTGATGGAATAAAATTAATAATGGATAAGACAAATAATTTACTCACTTTTTTAATGAAGGAATCATCATTAATTTTGGTTTTTAATGAAGGAATCATCATTAATTTTGGTTTTTTGAGTTTTGGCGTTTGGAATTTATTTGCAGTAGTCTCATCCATGTTCAAATCTCTAGAGGTGTCATCATTGGTCCGTAGCGTAGGAGGATACAAGCAATATGAAAACAAGTCCCATCACCAACTCCCGGCTCTGAAGTGTTTTGGTGTTTGGCATCGATTCGCAGTGGTCCCACCAATGTTTTGCAAGAACATATTATTTTAATAGAAAATATTATTATTTATTATTTTATTATTGTATGAAATTTAGGAAACATAGATTACTTGGTTTGTGTAGAGTTTAACTCTTATCAGAATTCAAGTTTAAAATTATGGAAAAATGTTATCCACAAGTCTTGGATAGACGGTGATTGGGTGCTCTGTTAAGACATTCCTTGGTGTGAAGTCACGGTTCAATTCTCCGCTGTATTGGACATGATGAAAATGTAGTCTTGCCAAACTTACAAAAAAATTATGGGAAAAGGTTGAGAGTAAGAACCAATAATGAGGGATAAAAATTGTTCCATAAAGTGTCATTCACACCCATTACACTTATAATCTAATAAAAAAGCTATAAAAACAAAACATACATACAAATATATGAAACATAAGTAAATGTTTAAGAAAACATAGAAGCTATGATTAATTTATGCAAGTTTTAGTTGATATAACATGGTTATGTAAAATAATTTTTATTTCTAGTATTCATCATTTGTTACTTTATAAAGAAAATTTTATAAATGAGAATATCATAAGTTATATGAGCATTATATTTTTAACACATTATTATTATTATTTTGTAAATTATCAATTTTATTTAATAAATTTTTGTAAATAAATAAATAAATATTTAATTATTTGAAATTTGATTTTTCAAAACATATTTTTGATATGTACAAAATTAAAAGATATTATTTTTCCCAAAATTATTTCATTAAAAGAATTATGTTTTTATTTAAAAAACAAATCACAATTATATATATATATATATAGATAGAAATATTGTATTAGTACATATTTTATAATTTAAAATTTAAAAAATTAAATTATAAGTAATGGGAAAAATTATAAATAAATAATTAATAAGTATATTAATAAACATAGTTGCGAGGGAGCGGCCCCCCCCTCGCACCCGCTCCCAATCCGCACTCTGGGCGGGAGCGACTCGGGAGCGGGTCGGGAGCGCGCTCCCTAAAAAAAATTTCGCTCCCTGCCTTTTCGGGAGCGTTTTGCCTTTTTTGCATTTTTTTTTTGTAGTAATGTTCGAAATGCAATTTTTTTTGAAAGAAACAAATAGTTTTTGAGTGGGGCAGCTTAATGATCAAGTCTAGGCCCTAGTATTGATATGCTATTCATGGTAATGTTAAATTCTTAAAGTAAAAGTGACATTTTCTTTAATTTTCATTTTCATCCTTTTACTTAAATTTTTAACATTACCATGAAATGACTCAGGATGTTTGAGAGTGGTTTCGTCCTCATTGGATTTCATATGGAGAAAGTAGAATTTTAGATTTCATTCAAAATCCAGCAGACTTATCAGTTTTTCAGGATTTCAGGATTGGGGGATTGCAATGTTTCCATTGAATTTTGTCTTGTATTAGGGTATGGAACTCGTATTTAATCAAGAGTACCAATCCCTCTATGTACCTTGATGTTAGTGACATTGGTTGTCGAACTCCTCTATCATGACCCTTCTAAAAATGTACGCATCACTCAAACAAAATCTTGACTTGACATGCTATGCTTTTTCTATCTTATGTTAATGCTTAGAGGGTGATATTAATGACAAAGATCCCCATACAGATACAAAGGTAATGACAAAGATACCTCTGGATATTAATGCTTGGAGGGTGATATTAATGACAAAGATCCTGATTTTGCAACAAGACTAAAAAATTAGACATTTCTCGTGGTGGCAAGAGGCCCAAGCATAAGAAATAGATAATAGATTTACTTCTCTTTTCTAGTTTCTAGTAGCTTTTATAACTATTGACTCTTTCATATTTATTATGATATTTTTTTAAACAATATATGACAATTTAAGTTTGAAGTTGGCAATTATAACTCATTAGTAATGAATTATGAATATGATGCTTCATGAAAGTTGAAAGTTGTTTCATTTCATTTCATTTTATAACATTTCATTTCATGTTAGATATTATTTGTTGTAATGGTTACACTTAGCTTACAAGTACAACTTTGGTGATCAATGATGATAAATGTTATATATTGAATTTTGAAAGCTTGAAACTTTAAGATTGATGAATCATGAGACTCAATATGTTGTATGTTACTATGTTACTAACTTGCGGACATGGTTGATGAAGATTATAACTTCTAGATGATTGTTGTTATATGGTTCAATCTATGCTTTTTTATGTTTTTTATATCTAATTCATCATTCTACATGTTTTTGTTGACATATATGTATCAAAAATTTAAAAATATAAAAAATATAAAAAATATATATATTTTTAAAAAATCGCTCCGGGATTCGCTCCCAAACCGGGAGCTTCTGAAAATGGTCGCTCCCGCTCCCGTTTTCGCTCCCGCTCCCGCTCCCAAGTAACATGGTTAATAAACATTTTTTAAAATTATAATTTGATTTAAATTGAAAATAAAAAATAAAATTTGTAAATATATTAATGAATATTTTTTAAATTATAATTTTATTTAAATTGAAAATAAAAAATAAAATTACATTTTGTAAATATTATTAAGTATTCGCCAAGTCAGTTTTTTTTGATCATATGAACTTTTAGAACTGATCAACCATTTAAAAAGATAAAAATTTACATAATTTTTACCAAAGTTAAAAGTATAATAAAAGTTACTTAACTTTTCATTTTTCCCTTTCTTAATTATACTAACAAATATACATAAACATATAGATATATTATATTATTAAAATAATTTATTTAATAATTTTTTTAACTAATTAAATATATGTAAACTAAATTTATAAAAATTTTAGAAAGTTAACGAAATTAAAAATAATTTAAATTTATTAAAAATATGGAAAAAAGTGTCACCCAAAAGAACAAAAGATCCACTGGAATCGAGAACCATATAAAGATTAATGAAGTATGCCGGAGAGAGAAATAAAAGATGTTGACATAGATAATGCTCTTCACAATGGAGATCCATAATCTTTACTATTTTAATTATTCATTCACTTTAACATTTTTTTAAGTTATGAAGTAATTTATGAATAGCTAATTTGTATAAGTATAATCTTCAATGTATATTTAAGAAATGATCTTGTGAGAATGTTTATCACCCAACAGACTTTGTGGACAGCGTGATTAGGGTTATAAGTGACCTTTGAAAATGCTTATGCCCATGACAAATTTATGTTTGGTTATAAATAAATAATGATTAAGATAAATATTTTTAATAAGATATTATCAAGTCTTTATTATTATAAAGTATATAGATGAGAGGAAAATGATTTATATTATAATTTAAATAAATATTTAAATATAAATGGTTAAGATGAATATTTTTTTTTGCAAGATTTTTTAATCATGTTTTTGGAAAAAAATTAAAATATATTTTCTTATCATTAATTATGTTCTCCTAGCTTAAAAGTAACCCCGACAGCTTGACATATAATTTTAAAAATGTTCTCCTAGCTTAAAAGTAACTCAACAAAGTAACCCCAACACCTTGACATATAATTTTAAAAATTATACATTTTGTAATTATAATAATTCTATTGCCATGGTTGGTTAGAGTGCACTGAGTAAGAAGTACCAAATGATGCTTATTTGGTTGTCCAATATTTACTATGGTTACATAAAACTTGTTTTTTTAAAGAAATAGTATTTGCTTAAGTATAAAAGGACTGATCAAAAGTTAGAAAATATTTTTTTGGTGAAATTATAAATGTGAGATACTATACAAAACACATTAAGAAATAGTATTTGCTTAAGTATAAAAGGACTGATCAAAAGTTAGAAAATATTTTTTTGGTGAAATTATAAATGTGAGATACTATACAAAACACATTCATAAAAGAGAAATGTTCAAATAATTAAATATTCAATTGGGCAAAGCTTTCTATGACTTATTATTGTCTTGGATATAGCCTAAGGTATTAATTCAAACAATTTTAGTCAATGTTGTTGGGTACACTAGCCTATGTAGATGGATTTTCTAAAGTGTCATCCATGAATAAGGGGGAGCATTCCTTGGGTATCTCCACAAGGTTTTCTTAAAAAAATGGTCAAGCTTGACTATGTTGTTAGCATTCCTTTTGGTCTTAGTGTGCCAATGTGTCCCTCTACTTGGAACATGCCATTCTCTTTTGTATTTGTTGTGTTTAAGAAACGTCACCCTATGCCAAGTATATCTTGCAATAAGATGTTTGATCTACATGTGATATCATCTTGTGCATGTCATGTGTATCTATTGTAACTACCATAACTAACTTTGCATTGTATATACAAAACGGGATTCACACTAGATCTTAATTGGTTTTTGTGTTGAACATTGTACATGAGGGACAACAATTATATTAGATTCTAGTGACATGTTTTAGGGACATTATGATGTATGTCTCTATTTAAGTTGATTGTGAAAAAATTTATTCATGTGCCTTCCCTTCAATTGGATGTAATGATGATTATATGAATGTTTATAATTTATGTTTTGTGATATGAATGACAAATGTATTTAAAGGTTATGCCAATTTTATCTTTTTCTTAATCATTTTGGGGTTTGGAAATAACATTTGCATATGCTTCAAGTGAGATTTTGTTTTCTTGAGTAGTGAAAATCCTAGTATCTATCAAAATCAATTGAAATACACTAAAATTGATCAAGTTTGGGGCTTTCTAGTCTAATCAATGAACCAAACCAATTTTCACCTATTTGTCCCAAACAAAAAAAATTGGTCAAAATCTATAGATTTGGGATAAAACCAAATTGTTCAAACCACATAATCACACTAACTCAGTGTTTGTTAGCCCATTTTCACAATTCGAACAAAGTACAAAACTTTGAAGGAATGGAAAACTTTCCATACTATGGTAGGATAAGATATGTTGCATGATCATAAGAAGACATGTGGGTGGAAAAATCTGTGTGGACAATGTGACCACTTATCACATCGAGGTTGAAAGTGATAAGTGCCTATAGGAAGCACCACATGGATAAAATATCCACATTAGCCAAGAATCTCTACATCATCAAGGGAATATTCCAAGAATTTTTGCATGGGGTTTAACGAGTTTGAGGTGTTCAAGAAGGTCAATTGAAGGATTGGTCTCAATCCCCTAATCGAGACCCTTGCTCACATATTTAGTGTTCAATGGAATTAATTGATTGATCGGGCTCAATGACCCCATTAGATGTTGAAAATGCAACAAGAAAATCCTAATTTAATTTTGTCCTTGAATTAAAATAGGGATAAGATTATAATTCCACATCACAAGACAACTTGTACGAGTTAAATAAGTTAAATTGACTTAGTTGGCTCAATTAATTCAAGTTGAGGGGCTAACTTGACTCATGTAGAGTGTCTCCTACATTATAGGAGCCCTGGTTGAGTTTATTTTGAGTTGTAATTAATTAATTCAGTTTAACTGAGTTAAAGTCCATTAAACTAGTTCCAATTGATGGAGGAACTAGTAGGAGGTCAGACAGTGGGGTGCTTCTTCATGTGTTGAACCAGTTAACTAATGATTTACTCATAAATAAATCATGCATGTCAGATATGAGAGTTACCTAGTTGAGATTGAAGTTCAGAGACAATGTACTACAAGTTGTATAATCATTTGAATTGTACAGGTGGTGCATGCAGTTAGAGGAATGCCTATGAGGGTTGCACAATTCATATTAAGGAATTTCCCTAATTAATAGGGGGCTAATTCCCAAGGAAATAGCGCAAGGTAATAGGCACTTGGGCAAGCAGAAATTTGGTTAAGTATTGGCCTAGGCTTGTCTAGGAAGTAGTGAGATAGATAGAGATAATGCAGAGGTTGCTCGGGTTTGAGCAAAGCATTATAATCTTCTCATTTTTTCTGACTAATGCAATATACAGATGGAAAAGGGTTTTAGTTGTGGCTTTCCTTGGGAAATCATTGTGTAATGTGTTGATTTAATTCTTTCTCTTGTATGCTTCATGATTTTGCTATCGTTTAATTGTTTCAGTTGATGAGTAGAGTAGATTCAAGTCCATCGTTTTAGTAAATTACAATTAACAATTTGAATCTACAAGGAGTTTCTACATGGTATTAGAGCATAAATCACTCTAGAAGAGGAGAATATGAGTTTGTCTTTTGCAGGTGAAATCGAATTTGCAGTATCATTCTTCAGAGCCAGCATGATGTCGTTCTACGGATTGAGACTCGAATATGCCCTTGAGGGTAGTTTGAATTATATTGCTTGGAAGGACATGATGGAGGCAGTGTTGGAAGACAATGGGCTAAAGGAATTCATAGAAAAAGATATTCCTAAGCCTCCATCAACTGATGCTCAAGGTCTGGTAGAGTGGATAACATGTGCTGCAAAGGCAAGAAGGATCATACTAGAAGGAGTTCGAGATCATATTGTCTCAAAACTCCATGGGAAGAGATTCCATATGCAATGTGGAAGGCCTTGAAAGACCCGTTTCAGAACAACAGTGACCACATGAAGCCGGCATTGAAGGACAAGCTCAGGAAAATCAAGATGGAGAAGGAGGACACGATACTAAAGTACTTGACCAAGTTCACCCAATGTCGGGATGAGCTTGGAAGTGTTGGTGTTACATTTTCTGAACATGATCTGGTCAACCTAACACTTATAGGCCTTCCCAAGAGCTGGAATAGCTACCAAGATTCGGTAAATGGGAGGGAGAAGCTACTAGAGTTTGAGTGTTTGCAGTCTGACTTGGTGCAAGAAGAGATTCGGCATAACATCATAGATGGGTCCTCATTCAAGCATGATGATGAGGAGAACTGTGCCTTATTTGGAAAGGTAAAGAAAGGGAAAGGGAAGCCATCCCATTCCAAATCAGATTCCAGTCAGGGCGGCAAGAAGAAGGACTTGTCGAAGATTAAATGTTTTCACTGTCACAAGATGGAACATTATGCCACGAAGTGTTCGCACAAGAATGTTGACAAGAAGCCCTTAGGAGGAGTGGCATGTGAAGATTTTACTTCACAATTCAAGTTGGATTTTAGCCTCATTTCTTGCATGGTGACATCGGTGATAGGCAGTGTGTGGTATTTGGATAGTGGAGCCTCATTCCATATGAATGAAAACAAATAATTCTTCAGTGACTTGGAGGAGAAGTACCTCCAGATGCACATCGAAATGGGAGATGATGGAAGTTATAGCGCAACCGACATTGGTACTTTTACTTTTCAGAGGGAGTCTGGTTCTCCTCTCACATTAAAATATTTCATGTATGTTCCGGGTCTGAAGAAGAATTTGGTTTCAGTTTATATGTTGGAGGACCGTGGCTATGATGTGATATTTAGCAAAGGAAATGCTTTCCTCAATCTCATAGCCTCAGGAAAAGTGAAGTGGATCAGTGTTCGGGTGAAGAACCTCTATAATTTGGATGTAGAAGACCGTGCTGCTTTGAGCACAAAAGCAGAGAAGGTGCAGAGATGAGACATCAGTGAATTTTGGCATAGAAGATTGGGTCACTTGCACCACAGAGCTTTGAAGATCATGTAATAAATTTCTACAGGACTTACCAAGGGTGCACTAGAGCAAAGAGATACATGCAAAGGGTATACATTGGGGAAGTACACCAAAGCCACCTTTCATGATAAGGACAGTCAGGCGCAAACGATCCTTGAAAGAGTTCACTCAACCATTATTGACAGCATATAGGGCCAAGCACATGTATTATGTAATATTTGTAGATGATTTCTCATGTAAGTGTTGTATTTTCTTCATGTAGAACAAAGATCATATGTTCTCTAAATTTTGTGAATTTTGGCACTTGTTGCGAAAGACATTGGCAGAAAAGTGAAGGCTCTCAAGAGCAATAACAGTGGATAATATGTGGCGAATGAATTCAATAACTTCAGTGCATTAGAAGGCATTCGACGGGGGTTAATAAAACCCCATAACCCACAACAGAATGGGGTGGCTGAAAGGAAGAACAAAAGTATTATGGGAGTTGCATGGGCAATGTTACATGATCAGGGCCTACCGTTGCACTTGTGGGTTGAAGCATGCAACGCAACTGTATATGTGCACAATGTAGAACTTCCTGCAAATTCTCTACAAATTTACCTCTGAGATCTATGTAGAAAATCTGACTCTAGATTAACTCGATAATGCAATATACCAAATAAAATACTATAATCTACTTCTACTGTCAAACTTGCAGAAGCTTAAAGATTGAGCTAAATCAGAGCTAAACACATATAACCATAAGAAGAAGAATCAATACACATGAAACACAGAAAATACTCAGGGGAAAGCCTCAGCTAAAAACCCCACTATCTGTATTATCATACAAGGTGGAAATACATCAGAATTATACAAAGCCTTAGCTCTCACAGCTAGCCAGCTCTAAGTAAAATCCTCCTGGATCCTCACAAGAAAACAAAGCTTCTCACAAGCCTTCTCCTCTGCCCTCCAAGCTCCTATTTCCTTGCGCAGTTACCTCTGGGATGATCTCCTTCACCCAGTGTAACACTGCTCTAACACACTGTCAGAACTGCGCAATCCTCAAGGAACCTTTCTTTGACTACATGCATGAGTTTCCTTTATAGGAGAAAACATGCAAATGATAGTACATTGTCCTTGACTTTTAGCTCAACTGGGTCTTTCTCAGAATAGACATGCATGAGTTTCTGATGAGGGAATCTTCAGTTATTTGGAGTACACTAGTTGAGTGCATGCATTCATCAACTGACTGATAACTCATAATTAGTTTCTCAAACAGTTTGAAACTAATTTAACTGGACTTAACTCAGTAAAATGAGCTAACTAATTACAACTCAAATATAACTCAATCTTATCTTCTTAATTAGGGGATAATCTCCTTAATTTAAGGGATAACTGTTGCATGACTGCAGAAAGACTTTTGACTTGAATTTCTCCAACTAATTAATCCATAATGAATTAATTAATTATTTTTCAAGCAGCTGGTGAGACTAAATTCGAATTTAATTCACAATTTTAATTCAAGGACAAATTAAAATTGGAATATTCTGGATTCTATTTTTATTATTTCTTGTTGCTATTTTCAACACCCCCTCTCAACAAGAAAGGAATTCAACTCGATCTCGATCCTGAACCTTTGTAATGTTTTGCATGCAACACTTCTCTCAAGTGTTGTTACTCTAGCAACTCTAGAAACAAAAAAACATCCAAACTGAATTAGTATCATGCACCTGTCATCAAAGTCTCTGACTGTTATTGCCTCTGTCGACTGAAAACTTTGCGCTTTTGTTGACTCAACCTTTTTGCACTGTTGTCAATCCTTCTTTGCGCTCTTCAGTATATGATTGCTCTAGCCTCTGTCACTTTGATATCTAATTGCATCAATCCCACTGATTCTGTTATATACCTAGGGGGGATAATATGGGGTACAAAGGGAGGTACCCAAGGGAATAATGTAATAATGGGATGGGCCATAATAATAAATAAGGTGGTTAACCCGTATCATGTAAGGGACCACAAGTAGTTAGTAATAATGTAATGGGCCCATGGTATTAGATAGATGGTATTGAGAGAACCATGGTAATGATCCACGATATTGTATGTATGAGGCCTATATAGAGGTTAGAGACTTCACATTGAGAGATGTCAAGGATTATTGTATGAACAAGCATATGGCTTGTGGAGTGTTCTCCTTTCTTAAGGAGTGAATGTATGGTGTTTCCCTACCTTAAGAGTTTGATATCAATAAAGTGAAGCATTTCTATCTATTTCTATCTTATTATTTCTTGGGTTTATTGGCATTGTCTTATATTTTCAGATCATATCTATAACAAGTGGTATCAGAGCACTTTCTTGGGAAAAAATGGAGAATTTTTTTTATTTTTTGCAGGAACTTTTTGGGGTGGCGAGTTTGAAAATCAGATCTATACATTTTGGGGCAAAATATGTAAAATATAATTGCAGATCTGGATTCTTTGTGAAAAAATACCCGATTTCAAAAAAAAAAATCAGCCAAATCAGAGTCTAGATGAAGGAGATATCGCTGATCTAAAAATCAGTGGTGTTGCAGACAATTTTTTGGGGCAGCGAGTTTGCGGCGCAGATCTGGACGTCCTGGTGCAAGATCTGCAAAATCTAATTGCAGATCTGGATTCTTTGTGAAAAAATACCTAATTTCAAAAAAAAAACAGTCGAATCGGAGTCTCGATGAGGGAGATATCGTTGATTTAAAATCAGCTCTCTTTTTTTTTTTTTTTCAGAATTTTTGGTGATAGTGGGAGAGTTGTAGCGCAGATCTAAAATTATAGTGCCTGGATCGAGATTTCTATCACATGGGCAGATGCAAAATGGTTGTTCCATTTCCGAAAACAGGTCATAATAGGGATTCTGAGCAATATTGACTAAACTGTGACAATTTCAAATTTTCGCCAAGTAAGTGAATTTTTTTCCAAACCTTCATGGCTTCTAGCAAGGAATTTTTTACAGGGAATGATAAGGGTCCTACTATTGAAGAATTTATAGAATATCACAAATCTCGACGCAAACAATTTTGGGTAAGTCGCCTGCTATTTAATCTAAAAGATGAAGCTGCTAAATGGTGGGACTCAGTTGCCGATTCAGTGGCGCAACTTCCTCATGAAAAACTAGAAGAACTTCTTTTAGAAAAATGGTCCCAGGCTAGAAAACAAGATAAGGGGAAACATGTGGGGTTATTTCCTACTGGTATATCCTTATTGCAGGTTCATGGATTGATTCAGAAGGAGAAAATCATTGTGTCTATAAATCTGAGTTGCAAGCAAAATCTCATAAATGTCAACTTGGCAAAAAAATTACAAGTGCCAGCAAAACACATTGAAAACACACAGGATGTGCAAGTTTATAAAGATTTGAAGCTTTCAATGGATAAGTATGTGTTGCATGGTGATTTTTATACTTTAGATATGGATAACATGGATGTTGTTTTGGGATATCCTTGGATGGAATCCGTGGGTACTATAAATATTAATGTGCAGAAGAAATTCCTGAAGCTCTGGTATAAAAAGAAGAAAATTACATTACAAGATATTTCCATCAATAAACAGGTAAAGTCCATGGAGGCTGAAGCAGAAGATGTTCCAGGGACTGACATATCAGATGATGAGCCATTTGATGATCGACAATCAAACACAAACAGAGGCTGAAGCAGAAAAAGATACAAGTGTTGATACATCAGATGAGGGCTCAGTGGTTGAAGTAATACTGGAAGATAAGATACCACACCAGGCACAAAAACATGCACCAGATAACAGTCAGGCTCTAGTAAGGGGTGAATTAAAGAAAAATACATTGTGGGTTAAAACTTCAACATATCATCAACCACATCACCCCGCAAGACAACAACCAACAAGATGGCAACCAATTAGCCACAAGGACAACAACCCCCGCATGACAGATAGAGAGGAGCGAAGATCCACCTACTACACATCAACACAGAAGAGCTGCCATGGTCAACTTCCATTTCAAGTGAGCGAGGCACCAGCGAGATCGAGGGTTCACCTTTCTTGTGGATGGCTAGATGCACGTGCATGGTACCAGTGGACTACTCTTTTGAATAGATTTTATTATTTGTGTTCTTCCCATGTTTTGGGGACGAAACATGTTAAGGGAGGTGGAATTTTATATACCTAGGGGGGATAATATGGGGTACAAAGGGAGGTACCCAAGGGAATAATGTAATAATGCTATGGGCCATAGTAATAAATAAGGTGGTTAACCCATATCATGTAAGGGACCACAAGTAGTTAGTAATAATTTAATGGGCCCATGGTATTAGATAGATGGTATTGAGGGAACCATGGTAATGACCCATGGTATTATGTGTATGAGGCCTATATAGAGGCTAGAGACTCTACATTGAGAGATGTCAAGGATTATTGTATGAACAAGCATATGGCTTGTGGAGTGTTCTCCTTCCTTAAGGAGTGAATATATGGTGTTGCCCTACCTTAAGGGTTTGATATCAATAAAGTGAAGCATTTCTATCTATTTCTATCTTATTATTTCTTGGGTTTATTTGCATTGTCTTATATTTCAGATCTTATCTATAATAAATGGTATCAGAGTTATAACAGATTCCTCCCGCTGCATTTGTGCTGCTGCTGGTCCTTTCTCCCAGTACTGCATCCGCACTGCACCTCCTCTCATCATGTTGCATCGTGCTGCTCACTGCTACACTGCAACTCAGTTACTGAGAAGTAAGTAACTGATCTCCCAACTGACCTCCCTGTTGGGCTAGAAACGCTCTCTGATGCTGAAGCTCCCTTTACTGCTAACAAGTGCTCCCTCTCTGACCTCTACGCTGCTAAAACAACTCCCTACATCTCGCACCGTTGCACACCTCTCTGTGCCATCCAGCATTGGTGCAACACTCCTATGCTTCTTGCACTACTGCAGCCTTGTGTAGTCTCAGGACTCCTGCATTGTAGCTCTCTCTGTCGCTCCATCTGCATCCATCTCTACCCACTCAGTCAGTCTTGCTACTCCTCGTCGGGGCTTCTGTAGCAAGGTACGATCCATGAGATAAAACCTCTCAATGGACCCTGCCCAATTTCAGCCTTCTAGAGACTATCACTTCACATCGCCCCACCTCACACCTGGAGGTATGGCTGCATGTGATCCCTCTGCCCACTTCTCCAATTGTGGCTCCTCCACAATTGTCTGAGACCTCTGCTAGGATTGCATGTTGAGAGGTAATTTACTCTCCCTCTCAACCACTAAGTCTCTAACATTTTCCTTGCTCCTTAAGGGTTTGCATGCATCTTGAACCTCAAAGGCATACAGGTTCTTGACATGTGAACCGATCTGCTTCACCTGTCTCATGGTGATGTGTCTAAGGAAAACTTTTCCCTTACTGAAGACAACATCGTATCCTTTGTCCTCCAACATCGTGACCAATACCAAGTCCTTCTTCAGTCCAAGCACATACTTCACATCTGTCAAGGTGATAGAAGCTCCATGCTCCCTCTGAAAAGCAACCATGCCCACTCCTGAAACACTAAATGTTTTGTCGTCACCCATCTCGATGCGAATCTTGAGGTCTTTCTCCTCCAAGGTACTGAATAAACTTTTATCGCCCATCATGTGGAATAAGGCTCCACTGTCAAGAAACCAACCACAACCCATCATCGATGACACCATGCATGCGATGAGGGTGAAGTCCATTTCGATTTGAGAGGCTAATGCCTCGCATTTCGATCCTTCTGAGGATCCCTTATTGGACTTCTTCAATGGGCAATTAGTTGCATAATGTCCCATCTTATTTTTTAATTTTTATTTTTAAGTATGATATGAATTTGATTTGCACCTATAGCCTCGAACTTCAAACTTGGAATCTCTCTTCTTCGTATATTGTTCACAGCTTCGATACCATGTAGAATTTCCTACATATTCTCTACAAATCTACCTCTGAGATCTATGTAGAAAATCTGACTGTAGATTAATTCGATAATGCAATATACCAAAGCAAAATACTATAATCTACTTCTACTTTCAAACTTGCAGAAGCTTAAAGATCAAGTTGAATCAAAGCTTAACACATATAACCATAAGAAGAAGAATCAATACACATGAAACACAGAAAATACTTAGGGGAAAGCCTCAACCAAAAACCCCACTATCTATATTATCATACAAGGTGGAAATACATCATAATTATACAAAGCCTTAGCTCTCACAGCTAGCCAGCTCTCAATACAATCCTCCTGGATGCTCATAGGTAAACAAAGCTTCTCACAAGCCTTCTCCTCTACCCTCCAAGCTACTATTTCCTTTCGCAGTTACCTTTGGGATGATCTCCTTCACTCAGTGTAACGCTACTCTCACACAGTGCTCTAACACACTGTCAGAACTGTGCAATCCTCAAGGAACCTTTCCTTGACTGCATGCATGAGTTTCATTTATAGGAGAAAACATGCAATTGATAGTACACTGTCTTTGACTTTTAGCTCAACTGGGTCTTTCTTAGAATAGACATGCATGAGTTTCTGATGAGGGAATCTTCAGTTATCCGGAGTACACTGGTTGAGTGCATGCATGCATCAACTGACTGATAACTCACAATTAGTTCCTCAAACAGTTTGGAACTAAATTAACTGGACTTAACTCAGTAAATTGAGCTAACTAATTAGAACTCAAATATAACTCAATCTTATCTCCTTAATTAAGGGATAATCTCCTTAATTTAAGGGATAAATGTTGCATGACTACAGAAAGACTTCTAACTTGAATTTCTCCAACTAATTAATCCATAATGAATTAATTAATTACTTTTCAAGCAGCTGGTGAGACTAAATTCTAATTTAATTCACAATTTTAATTCAAGGACAAATTAAAATTGGAATATTCTGGATTCTATTTTTATCATTTCTTTTTGCTATTTTCAACAACAGGAGTCCTCATCAGATTATCAGGATGAGTACACCAGAATAAGCTTTTTCAGGTAAAAAACCAAATGTGGCACACTTCAGGATCTTTGGTTAATCAGTTGACTGTCATGTTACAAAGGATGTGAGGAAAAAGCTAGAGTCAACAGTTGAGTTGGCCATACTTGTGGGGTACACTAATACACCTCACAACTATCAGGTGTAATTTCCATCCCATAGGATGACAGTTGTTCGTAGAGATGTGAAGTTCGATGAAGAGAAGGCCATGAGATGTTCCCTTGAGAGGGAGGTTTAATTACATGTAAATGAGGAGATTTTAGCTCCAGAAGAAGAACCTCAGGATGACGTGGATAAACCACATGGAGAAGAGAAAAGAGTGGAAGCACCCACTCATCCAGAGACTTATATAGATGGAAGGAAGCGCACTAGAGAGGCTAATATATTGATGCATGATGGTAGAGAGAATGTGGGAGCACCCACATCATAGTGCAGGTAGAGGAGGTCACTGGATCAGTACACTGGATACATGGATCTGATGAGCGAGAGCGTGGAAATTGAGCCATCCTCATTTGAGGAAGCAGTGCAACAAACAATATGGGTTGATGCCATGGTAGAGGAGTATGATTCCATTATCAGAAACAGTGTTTAGGAAGTGGTCCCAAGACTAGCAGACAAGTCAGTGGTGAGTTCCAGATGGATTTACAAGGTAAAGCAAGCAATAGATGGGAGTGTGGAGAAACACAAGGCCATATTTTTGGCCAAAGGGTTCTCTTTGGTGGAGGGAATTGATTACAAGGAGACATTTTCTCTAGTGTCAAGGTACTCTTCAATCATATCTATTTTATCACTTTCTGTGCAGATGGGATGGAAGATACATAACATGGATGTGAAGACAAAATTCCTCAATGGAGTGATTGAGGAAGAGGTGTACATTGAGAAACCAGAAGGATTTGAGACCTTCAATAGAGAGTTGTATGTGTGCAGACTCAAGTGAGCACTGTATGGATTGAAAAAATAACCCCGTGCTTGGTACACCAGGATTGACAACTATTTCACTAGGTTGGGCTTCACCAAAAGTGAAGCAAATGCAAACCTTTATCATATTGTGGTTGAAGGTAAATTATTGATTACAGTATTATATATCGATGATTTAATTCTAACAGGTGATGAGAAGCTGGTCAAATATTGCAAAGAGGATATTGTAAGAGAATTCGAGATGAAGGACCTAGGGCTCATTCATTATTTCCTTGGTATGGAAGTATGGCAAGGGGATGAGGAATTTTTTGTCTCTCACGGAAAAGTCTGGCAATGAGATACTAAATAAGTTCCACATGGAGAGTAGCAAACCCATGGAGACTCCTCTAGTAGGGAATTGGAGGAAGGAAGATGCTACTTCAGGTGAAGTAGTGGAGGCTACTATTTACAAGTAGCTCGTGGGTTCACTTATGTATTTAGTGAACATACGAATGGACATATGTTTTAACCAACTTAGTCAAGAAATGGTTAATCCAACCAAAATATATTGGAAAAAAGATAAACATGTGTTGATATAACTCAAAGGCACCACTCAGTTTGGTCTTTGGTACATACAGACAGAGGGAGTGAAGGTACAAGGGTTCACAGATGCATATTGGGCTATCTGGAAAGAAGAACACATAAGGGGGAATCTTCAGTTTTGGATCAACAATAGTTTCTTGGTACAACAGGAAGCAGAGATCAGTTGTACTCAGTTTAGCAGAAGCAGAGCACATGGCTGATAGTCAAGCAACTTGTGAGGCTATCTAGATGAGGAAGATCCTTGTTGGGTTATTTGGTCAGCAACTGGATCCTACCATGATTTACTATGACAATCATAATTGTATCAAACTCTCTGAGAATCTAGTTTTTCATGATCGGTCCAAGCATATCAACAACCGGTATCACCATCTACGAGATTGTGTGCAGAGGAAAATCATGTTGTTGGAGTACATTTCAGCAGAGGAACATGATGCAGACATCTTGACTAAGGCACTGTCAAGAGGAAAATTTGAGTTCCATAGAGGTAGGATTGGGGTATCTGATAATCCCTTTCTTGTTGAGAGGGAGTGTTGAAAATGCAACAAGAAAATCCTAATTTAATTTTGTCCTTGAATCAAATTAGGAATAAAATTGTAAGGATTATGAGTATTTCACAATTCATGTTGAGGAATTTCCCTAATTAATAGGGGGATAATTCTTAAGGAAACAACGCAAGGAAATAGGGAATCTGGCAAGAGGAAAATTGGTTAATTATTCACCTAGGCTTGTCTAGGAATCATTGAGACAAATATGTATAGTGCAGAGGTTGCTCAGGCTTGAGCAAAACATTGCAATCTTCTCATATTTTCTAACTAATGCAATATAAAAATAGCAGGGGTTTTGAGCTCTGGCTTTCCCCATGAAACCATTGTGTAATGTGTTGGTTGAATTCTTTCTCTTGTATGCTTTGTGATTTCGTGATCATTTAATTGTTTCCGCTGATGAGTAGAGTAGATTCAAGTCTATTGTTTTAGTAAATTACAATTAGAAGTTTAAATCTACAAGGAATTTCTACATTAGGCCCTTTGCACATGAATTTAGTGTTCACTTGACCTACTTCACAGTTAAAACAAATGATTTTTCTTTCAAAGGAAAAGCAAGCTTCCATACCACTATAGAACAAACAATATGATTATGAGAAGTCATGTGGAGTGGGAAATCCACATGCACAATGTCTTTTTCTACCATGTGGAGTCCAAGAGTCATGGGCGGTCCTATGGGAAGGGGTCACATGGATGAAATCTACACACTAGCAGAGAATATCCACGTCATCAGGGAATCTTCAAAGAATCTTTCCATGTAGTTTAAGGAGTTTGATGAAATCAAGAAGGCCAATTCAAATATCAGGCCTAATGCTCCCATTAGACACCTAGCTCACCTACTTAGTCTTGAGGGCACCAATTGATGAATTTGGCCTAATGCCTCGATCAAGCCCTTTATACACTAATTCACATTGCCAATTTCTAGATTGAGCCTAATGCTTCAATTAGCCCCCTTGTACATTGATTCCAACTCCTCCACTTTCCTAATTTTAGAGTTCAAACACACTCAGCAAGATTCAATTACAAAAATATTCATATAACCATACTTTAGAGAAATGGTCTAATAATAAGAAGATACTTGGACGAGGACCCATAGGTGTACTATAACATAATCAGTGCTATGACCAACCAATTTATAGTAAAATCTCATCTATAATACCAACTAAACGTACCCAAGCTATAGGATACATCAAGAGCTCTCAATCTTGATTTAATTTTCAAAATTTAATATGGCTTACATGATTTAAGAAACATGCAATGGAAAAGAAACTCATGCAAACCATAAAGAAAACATATACACACTCACCAAAAATTCATTCATCATTTAGTTTCTAACAATAATAGATATAACATTGAACCAAAAATAAACATAGAATGCAATTAACAATGAACACTTAGCTTTCTCAAAAGATTGGATTGACTGGTTATGGACATGCCACCTGACCATAGACTCTTTTGCTCCAAATCTATAAGGGGAAAGTCACCCCCAACTTAATGATATGAATCCACAAGAATATGCACCTAGGTTGACTCTACTCTCACATAGGAAGTCAATAGTCTCATGCTATCATAGTTTACATAGTCACACAACAATACCATGCTATCACAATTTACTCAACTAGTCACATAACCATATCAATTTCCAATTTTATTTCCTATTTTAGCATGCACAATCCAAAGAAAGGATTTCCCTTATATTCAATGTAGTTCCTATAGTTATTATATTTCCCTCCAAGGCTCTATTGCTACTGGTTAGGAAATCTTAACGCTAAAATCTATAGAGATTCTCAACCATGGACTATTTTCTCAATAATGTGAATGCATTCATGCACTGAGGCATCCTCACATGCTAGACAATAACTAGTATTAACACATATGATCTCTCTCCTAGATAAGTCTCCAAGAATCCTTGAGTAATATTGAATGAGAAAGAATGAGAGATTAATCCCACTAACCATTATAGGGTTACTATATGAATGCTCCCAATGTGCCATGTGGCATCCAAAACAAGAAGCTCATGCAACTCCTTTTCTCAACTAATTCAAATATGGGTGTGATAAAATATGATAAGCAATGGTCTAGGCAATTTAGATACCCCCTCCCTTATGGAATCATAGCTCCCTATAACTCTTTTCCTTGTCCTTATCCAACCATTCATGTGTTTTTATTAATAGCATTTTCAAACTATTACATTGATAAGTTATTTGGACTTTCATCATGTACAACATACATTATTCATTTGAGGATCAATATAGGGTATTACATACAACCCCTCCCCCCACCCACTGAACCACCTATTCTTGCAATGTACTTAGTGCATATCACCATGAAAGTGTACATACACAAAATTTTATCAAAAATTCAAAAACAGATATGCATATTCCTCTTAGATTACATCTTCCATCTCCATATCACTTCTTTAGGGTTGTAGCTAGTACATTGGACCTTTACCCACATGATGGCTCTAATATGGAGCACCATGACCTTTTTGTCCAATATACACACTAGATGTACCCAAAAGTCTCCTTTTACCTCCACCTGAATCAAAGTCCAATCAATGACATGGTTGTGATCATGCACATACCTTTTCATCAAAGACACATGAAACACACTATGCACATTCATGGAAGCACATAATGAAAGTGTGTATGCAACTATTCCCATCCAATCCAATTCTCGAATGGACCACAAAATCTAATTACTAGCTTAATATGCCTACATGGTTTCAAGGAAATTTTCTTTTGCTTCATTTACAAAAATACATGCTTTCCCACTTTAAATTCCTAGTTTATCTTAATCTTATCTACATAACACTTTTTTATTCTTGGTGCAACCTTCATATTCCATTTAATTTTAATCACATTCGATTCCATCTCCTTGAGCAATTCTATCCCAAGTACTACTATGTTTACTAGATTGTCCCAACTCACTACAGTATTGCATTTTCTACCATATAGAGCTTCAATAATCAGATCATATTTCGTGATGCATGATACCCATAATTGTCAGCAAACTCAACCAAATTCAAATAGTATTCCCATGTAACACCCATTTTTAATCCCCCAAATTTCTTAATATGTAGTTAAGACTAATAATGTTGGATGACCAACATGTATACTTTAACAAATTTATTTTGATGTTTGAATGTATATATAAGGGGATATATAACACAGATCTTAATGTCTGAAAAGGAAGGTTTTTTGAGGGTAAAAGTTGTAAGGGGGAATTTGGGAAATTTCCTATCTACCTAAATTACTTGTCATAGATATCTGATTGGGCAGTTGAACTACCTAACTACCATCGATTGTGAGAAGAATTGGTGGGGGGCTGGTACTCAACTACTCTAAGTTGTAGGTTTTATTTCTGTACAATTAATTGATTGATCCAGGAGGATCTTGATACATTTTCCAAAGAGTCCCATGTCGAAGGTAAGTTCATTGAAGCCTAGGTTATGAGCATTTTAAATTTGAATGTAAAAGGTTAAATGCTTCATGTGGATGTACTCATATATTTGAATTTTATAATTGTAAAATAGAAATTGATTTTATGAGAGTTTTCTCCTCAAAATTAGTTTCTAATCTCAAGTTGGAAGTTGAGACTTTCATGGGATTTTTTCCCTTAAAAATGTGGATAAGGTCCTTGATATGTGGATTTGAAAGATTTTCTCCTCCAGAAACTCATAAGATCATGTTTTAATGGATCTAAAGATTTATTCTCTCCTTGGAATGTGGATCTAGAGAGTTATTCCCTCCTTTATTTATGGATCTCTAAAAGTTATAAATTCCTCTTATGTGTTCTTTGGAAGGAGGAGGATTTGTTGGAGAGAAATTTTCCTAGAGAGAGCTTTGAGTGCACAAGAGAAGTCTTTTTGATGTATTAAAGAGATATTTGTAATGTGTAACCCTTGAAGACTCTTTGGTAGTAGAAGGCAACTCTAGGTTCTTAGCCCTTTTTTATAGAGCATCGTACACACTCCTCTTTGAAGAAAGACAATAAAGTGATTGGACCTTTGGAGGAAAATCTCTGTTATCATCTGATGCTTCATGTTTTTCCTTGTTCATGATTTGACTAAGTTATTTTCTATGCATCTTAAGTTACAAGTTTATGCTGAAATTTGCATGTTTATGTGGCAAATTATAACTTATATTTCACAAAGCCCTTACGGTTAGTCAAAGGAATTTGTTGTAAGTTTTATTCTCTCAAGATTTAAGATCATTTGGTATAAGAGTAGTTGATTGTTTGGCTTGTGGGTACATTTGATGGGTTTAATTCAAACAAGAAGAGGAAAACTAGTTGAGAAGGTAATCTCCTTAGTTTCGAAATGTTGATTTTAGAAACTAAGTAATTTTTTTATCCTTCCTTTGCAAATATTTATCAAGACTCAAAGGTTTTCCAAGAATTCTTAATCATGAAGAAAATGGTAGAGTTGTATAATGAGGACAAAGAAAGCAATGAGTTGTGAAAGCAGATGAAGATATTGGAAGATGAAAAGAAAGAGCTCCAAAATAGACTCAAAGAAATGGAGTTGCAATTGCAAGCTAAAAAAGAGAACCTTGTGAAGTTTTAGAATACTAAGGAAAATGAGGTAAGTAGCACTCCTCCACATTCAATATCCCCACAAGAAAAGGATTTATTTGGTTCCCTTGAGAAGCACACTCAAGGAATTGGATCAAAATTATTATTTAAGATGGGTTATGGAGGGAAAGGCTTGGAATCCATGGCCAAGGTATAACAAAACAATGGTGGAAGATCGACCTTGATATGCTAGGATAGGATACGAAAAAGAATAGGTTGGAGAGTCTTCCAAGGCTGTTGAAACAAGTGATTCTTAGAAGGGAATTTCTACATCATCAAGTTCACCTTGTCAAAGTTGTGACAACGATAAACATCAAAGGTATACTAAAGTTACTTTCAATTATAAGAAACATGCTAGTAAGAATCATGGTTTTTGGCATAGAATTATGTGTTCATTTTGTGGGATGAACAATCATAAAGTTTCTAAATGCTAGAAGAGAATGACGATGTACATGAAAGTCATGAAAGAAAAACGACAAAAAGACCAATCTCCAAATCGTGAGAAAGATAATGGCTAGAGGAAGACGCATATGAAAAATTGTTGCACGCATTGTCATCGAAATGGTCATTTGATTGAAAAATGGTGGAGGCTTTATATGAAACTTCGTCAACAATATTGCAGGAAATTTATGAAAGACCCTACCAAAAACGAAAGAGTTAGTTCAGCAGCACATGACGAAATGTAGTTAAAACAATCCATTTAATTGGATCGGTAAGAAATGGTTGGAATTTACGCATAACTAAAATCTTGTTTTGGTTGCTAAAAAAAGAAGAAAGTGCATATTTCATTTCAAAATGACAACATTATTGTTATCGAGGAGATTAAGCAATGCGCTAGATGTATTAATTTTCTCAGCCCACTTTTCTGATTACGAGTGCCAACATTTCAATGCTCTTAACATTGGAGCTGTAGGGAATTGTTATTGTCTGAGGGTTTTTTTGTGTTGGGTTCTACTATGTATGAATATCATCATTTTGAAAATGGGATGGATAAGAGGAAACAACATCGATAATCTGCATCGCATGTGTAGAACTCTTCCATGGAGCCACTGGCGAAAATAAGTTGCTATAGCAAATGAAGAATTTACATTGGGATTCATCGGAGCAGAGAAGATGGCGAAGGCCATAGATCGAGATCTGGATAAGTCTAGGTTTCTACCCGCTTCAAGAATGTGAACTGTTCATGCTTTCTTTCCTCGTCGAGAAGCTTTTGCCTCCTTCGGTGTCACCATTATGGGATCAAGCTCCAAGTTCGGTAACTCCTATATATTAACAAGTTATGTTATCATTTCAAGAATAGCAACACCGTAATACATGGTGGCGGGTCTAACATGATGGAATCAACAGGAGGTTACGGTGTCATGAATTGGTCCATGGTGGATCCACATTCGGTGGTCCACACACATGTCTCTGCAATCAACAATGTTATCAATGCAACAACCCACAAATTTTGTAGCTATGATGGCGGAGGTTCCACAGGATTGCCCCTAATCCACTACAGTGATATAGTATACCAGGTATCATGTTGGATGATGCCACCGTGACGATGGTGTTGGACAATTAATAGGCCATGCTACGAGGCCATGATTATGGTTAGGTTCACAAGTTTTACATCTGGAAGGTCTATGGGTACCAACTTTTCTCTGAGAAAAATTACAGAGACAACATGAAGATTTACCTGAAAATACTCTACTTTGTGAAGATTTACATAGTCAACCTATGTGTAGAGGAGATGCCTATGGTCGATCCCTGACTAAGGATGAATTACGTGTGCCATCTTCACTTATGGATGATTACCGTCGTCTAAATATGCCGAGGCAAGATATTTACAATTTCAGGATGAAGATTTTCTAGCTCAGGGATGTAAACGACTTGTATTTACGATAATTGTAGGAAGGTTTTTGCAAATTTCCATTATTATGTTGTGATTATGGGGGCCTTGTCAACAAAACACACTACATCCACGGCAGATAAAACCCCATGTCAACATTGGCAGTTTCGTGGTTATGCACCCACATTATACCGACACCGCACAGTGACCGGAAATGTTGGCAGAATCCTTGGTAGCAGTTTATTACAACAACGTACCACATATTTTTCCACCATCCATTCAACGACATAGCCAATGTTATCCATAATCAGCGAAGTCGGTTACGTGGATGAGAAAATACCTTAGACGATGGGATATTCAGTTTCGTAGTTTGGATATCTGGAGTTGTCTGGTGTTCTCAGTTTTGCGTTGCAGAGTCAGTTTCATTTTCTACTGATCTTAGCGTGATTGGATCCTTGAATTATAGAATCAGAGAAACATCAACTAGTTTACAAGGGCGCCTCAGAAATACTACAATCATGGACTCGAGAGAGATTCTACAAATATTATGTGAAAATATGGGCAAGGAGAGGAAGTACGTCAAAATGTAAAATCATAGAGCAAACTTACTCTAGCAATTCGATTCACTTATCCTTTTTCTATTAGATCGTGGTCGAGGAGACGATCGAAAAGACCAACGTTCTTTTTTGAATGAGACTCCCTATTGTTGCCTTAGTTCTCACCGATGAAAACAAAAAGGACGAAGAAAGAAGGGTAACTTGAACCCAATCCATGGTCATAGGCCAGCCAAGGTCTAGTGAGGTTGGAGTCTTGAATTCCCTACATGTTAATGAAGAGACCACTACTGGAAGAAAGACTATAGGTTGTGCTTGAGGTTGGGCATAAAGCAAAGAACTAAACTTACAATACTGGAAGAATTCGTGAAAATGATTTCAGAGCTATTTTAAGATCACAAGATAGATTTTGTAAGTGATGCTCTTATTGCATTCACCACCAGTTAGATAAAAACAAGGACCCCAGATTTTGGCTTGTTTGTACATCAGCCCCAGATGCCAGGAATTCTTATGGTTTCTCATGTCATGTTGAATGTACACTTAAGCATTAAAGATCTCGGATTTGTAAGGATGGGCTATCAATGGAGCTAGATGGAAGTTATTGTTTCATGTCCTGCACAAAATTAAATAGGTTGATTGCAAAGGATGCTCGAGGAATCTCTCTCGGCCGTAGGCTATTAGTGGCAGTATTCAGTATAAAGGATTGCATGACATAGTGGATAGGGGCGGCAAGGAACATGAAGAGGAGGTGGAACTACCAAGTTTAGTGTCTGCCAAGATGACCCGTGGTATTGTCAGTCGACTTTCTACTGGCCATTAGGTGCAAAAACTTCGTGATTTAGCCATAGAAAAAGAAGATGATATGTTGTCGAGGATATCTCAATCAGGAATTAATGTCCAAATTGAGAGAAGATTCGGTCCCCATTACTCCATGCTCACTTAGTTGGAGTCTTTAGAAGATCATTGGGTCCAGGTCAAAGAAACATTTCTGCACCAGATGGTGAATAGGATATTGGCAAGACTATTTGTATATGATATACTTTTGGGTCTTCTTCACTCCTATGATGGTTACCGTAGCCAAGTCCTTTAATGTCCCCATTAAGCTATTATTTCTCACAAGAGATGTAGTCCGACCTTTTTCCCTGCTTGGATCAATTTCATTAATATTTGTGCAGGAACTTGCAGAGATATTGAGGTCATTGTCTGAGTAGCTCGTAAGAAGGAATAACATCATGACATGATTTAAATCTTTTCTTGAAGCTAATGAATGAATCTACAATTTTCTTTATGCTTTTGGAGGACCAAAAGCTTCTTCTATGGAGAGGTATGATCCAAGAGGATCTTGTTATATTTTCCAAAGAGTACCATGCTGAAGGAAAGATCATTGAAGCTTAGGTTATGAGCATTTTAAATTTGAATGTAAAAGGTTAAATTCTTCATGTGGATGTACTCATATATTTGAATTTTAAAATTGTAAAATAGAAATTGATTCTACGAGAGGTTCCTCCTTAAAATCAGTTTCTAATCTCAAGTTGGAAGTTGAGGTTTTCATGGGATTGTTCCCTTAAAAATGTGGATGAGGTCCTTAATATTTGGATTTGAGAGATTTTCTCATCAAGAATCTCATAAAATCCTCTTTTAATGGATCTAGAGGGTTATTCTCTCCTTGGAATGTGGATCTAGAGATTTGTTCCCTCCTTTGTTTATGGATCTCTAAAAGTTATAAATTCCTCCTATGTTCTCTTTAAAAGGGGGAGGAGTTTTTGGAGAGAAAGTTTGAATGAGAGACCTTTTGTTTAGGGAGGTTTGAGAGCTCAAGAGAAGTCTTTCTTAGGTATTGAAGAGATGTTTGTAATGTGTAAGCCTTGAAGACTCTTTGGTAGTAGAAGGCATCTCTAGGTTTTTATCCCTTTTTATAGAGCATTGTACACACTCCTCTTTGAAGAAAGCCAATAAAGTGATTCAACCTTTGGAGGTGAATCCGAAGACGTCGCTCAGTTGGAGGGGGTGAACTTTGTTATCATCTTTGTCTTGATGCTTCATGTTTTTCATTTTTCATGATTTGTTTAAGTTCTTTTCTATCCATCTTAAGTTACAAGTTTATGTTGAAATTGACATGTTTATGTGACAAATAGTAACTTATATTTCACAAGCCCTTACGATTAGTTAAAGGACTTTGTTGCAAGTTTTATGGTTTCAAAATTTCAGATCATTGATGAAAACAAATTCTGAATAAAACATTAAATATGAAATGGAAAAGACACACATTAACACAAATACTTTATCTTGGAAAAAAAATCGAGATTTTTTTTTTTTTTCAATATATTCTTTTGTATAATATTACAATACAATATATCTCATGGAATCCATAAACCGCTAATCCATTTACTATGGATTTTGAATACAACCATAATTACTTAACTGAAACTATAAACCAAAAACCAGCTAAAGGAAAAAATGATGTGCCAAAAAATTCCAATGACAGATGCAAAAAACTTCCCAAAAAAAATTGAGGGTTCTTCTCCCAAACCCTCACTCAGGAGTATCCTCCCCATCCCCCCCTCATGAACCCCTTTCCACAGACACAACCTACGATATGTATAAATAGCCATATAAAGAATATTACACATACCTAACATTCTCTCACTTGTTATTTTCTTTGCACATAGAGGGTCACAGGAGTACATGATCAACAATACAAGGAAAACGTGCCCATTGTCTCTCTACACCAAAAAAACTTCTTAGTGCTCACAATTTTTTGTTAATGAATCCTAAAAATTATTCAAAGTATCCACCTTCATCAATAACACCTTATTTTCTTCAACCATATCTCTCACAAAGTGATATTGAACATCAATATGCTTTGTCTTAGAGTGGTACACTAGGTTTTTTGATAGAAAGATTGCACTTTGACTATCACAATCTATCCTCATAGCTCATAGGACCAACCTAACACCTGAAAAAAATATATACAACCATATTGCTTCCTTTCTTACATGAGAAATTGCCAGGTATTCATCTTCTGTAGTTGACAGTGCCACTACAGTTTGTCTCTTGCTCATCCAAGTGATTTCTCCTCCAAATAGGTTAAACACATAACCACTCGTAGAAATTCTATGATCCAAATCTCCAACCCAATCTACATTAACAAACCCATGTATGTACAACATTTTGTCCAATCTCAGTCTCCCTTGGTAGCACATTCCATAGCCAATAGTTCCACGCAAATACCTAAAAAGCCTCTTTACTGTTGTCCAATGCTACTTCCATGGTTTTGACATTTACTTGCTTAATACTCCTAGCGCATGTGCAATCTTCATTCTGGTAGAGACCATTGCATATATTAAAATTCCAACCACATTGTCATATGGAATATGAAACATGGCCTCTTCATCTTTTTGTGTCTTGGGACATTGTTCTGCAAATAAATTTACACCTACATGAATAGGCACATTCATTGATTTACAATCCTGTATATTAAATCTTTGCAATATTGTCTCGACATACTTCCTCTGATTTACCCATAATTTCTTGTTCACCTGATCTCTTTTAATTTCTATGCCCGAAATAAAGTCTACAACACCAATATCCTTTATGTCAAATTTAGAGGGAAACTGAATTTTCACTTCCTGGATGATTTTCCTATCATTTCTAATAAAAAACATATCATCCACATATAATACCAAATAAATAACATGATCACCAACTAATTTGAAATACACAGCGATCCACTTTGGTCCTTGTGAAGTAAAGTCCCAATATATAACTATCAAAATTTTGGTACCACATTCTTAGTTATTTATTTAACTCATATATGGACTTTTTCATCCTGTATACTAGCTCTTTCTTTTCTTTCATAATGAATCCTTCTATTCTCTTCATGTAGATTTCTTTGTTGGAAACAATGTTAATACTGAGAAGGGGGGTGAATCAGTATCAAGGCTAATTCTACTTTTCTGCCAATTTATATTTAACATTCAAACTTGGCAATCATTCATGTAATCAATCAACAACATATCATCTGCAACAACATAAATCAACACATGAGCACCATCACCATGAACATCATACACATTGGACATAGAGGTTTAATGTGGAAACCCTTATGGGAGAAAAACCACCAAATCTTGTTTGTTATTTTATGTAATAATAAGAACCGACACTATTACATCAAATTTTTTTGTGAGCCACCACTCACAGGAAGCACCAACTCCCTTTGATTATTTGCTAGAACCCACTGGTAGGAAGCACCAACTCCCTTTTTCTATAAGCACCTGATTGACTTACCAGAAGCACCGAATGAAGCACCAATTTCATGGATTTGTTGCAAGCACCAAATTTCAACTCCTTTGATTTATGAAAGCACCAACTTGAAGGAGGCACCAACCCCCAAGGTTTATTCAAATGCCCACTAGATGGAAGAACCAACTCCCTAGTTTACAAGCTCCAAACCACACTCAATAAGGAAATAATGTTCACTATCCATGGCACTCATTCTTCCTTGTTTCAACTCTATGTTATTCTCTATAGCTTTCTTTGTCCTCTTCTCACTTTGCAATAGCATACTGCATTCAGACCTTTGTTCTTCTCAACAACCTTTGCTCATACTCAGCCCAAGCAATACTCTATCCACTCTGCAACAACATACACTTTCACACAGATCTCTTTGCTCTCATCCCTCTTCTTCTACATAGGCACTCTCGACCTCTTCTTAGCATCCCAAGAACACTTGGTTTTCTTCTCACCAAAGCTTACTCACAGAGCTCGTCACACATCTCACACAACTATGTTGCCCCCCCTCCCCCCCCAATTCTCAATTGAAATCCTTGATTTTATTCCTCTACTGTATGTGAAACAATGTTGCCTCTACTACAATTTCACTACTTGAGAGTGCACTCACGCATGCCTTCCCATACTGCATGAAAGTGTACTTTTGCATGGCTATCCATGTTGTGGTTACATTTGATTACTTTGTCCCTGCAACACCATTCATTTGGAGAATGGGCACCTGTGTTTTTATCCATGCTCAAAATTAAATCTCAATCAAATTGCAAAATCAAAGAGCTCCTCCATTAATTTATGCTGATACTCATAGCATAGCTCTCCTTCGTTTCTCTTTAAGGCACATAGGACTAGAACAAACAACTACAACATGTCATATTGTCCATTTAATTCATCATAACTTGCAAGTAAGCTCAGGCATGATTGTTCTGGAGTCAACTACTACCCTTGTAAATCGTGGTCCTCTTTGTCTCCAAATTTTCTGACCCGTCCACAAGTAGGGCGCACTACCAAATATGGCACATAGGCCAAATATAGCACATAGTGCTAAAGAGTTGTCAACTCATCCATGCTCCATTAATATTTTCCAAAACATATGCCAAAACACTTTTACATAGGCCTAAATCCTTTTAACATAACTTCAGCCTTTCTTGGCCCAAGCACTTTATTTATCAGCAACACACCATAATGCCTTCCACATGCCCTTTGCACTTCAAGCCTCGAGGGCTTAATCTCCGTGCATCAACCCTTCAATGCCCTTGGTCACATGCTGCTCACAGGACCAAGTTTAGGGCCAGCTTTAGCCTCTGACCTACTCCTCTCAGCACCTTTTTCTTTGTATTTGGCCAGAAGGCCCTTGGTCACCATGACACATGAAAACCATCGCAAAACCAAGAGTTAGGAGCACCTAACATTATTTGATAGAACCATCAAATTTCAGCTAAACTTCTGTCTCCCGGCTCTATTACCCTGACCAAACACTTTGTGCACATGTTTGTTTCCACTAGGGTGAGCTTTACAGGCTTATCCGTCCCATAGGGTCTTCCCGATGCATTTTCCATAGCTCGTGCTTTGACATGACCAAGTCTTCTCGATGCACAATCAACCTGTTGGTTCCTCTGTGCACATGCTCAAATCTTTTGGGACAAAACCTACATGATGACGTGTTGTGCTGTACAACAACCCCCCATTTGTTAGAATCCTTTAGATAACAAATAGGGACCCTTAGAAAATAATTTGATTTAAAATTCATTAAAATCTAAACAAAAATCCAAAGACCCCACTCCAAAGATTAAATCACATTCCGCATTTCACAAAATCTTGTGTGCAATAGTTAACATTACCAATTGAAGCATCACCGATTTGTGATATGCACAAAATCTAAGAATATTTCTTTCCAGTCAAATTAGGTTAGACTTTTCGCATCGCAAAAGGAAATAAAACATGTTAAACCTTCCTTTATGTATTGCGATATCACGATGGACCGACAAATGAATTAATTGTAATATCAAAATATGTTCGCATTCGTCATATCACAATCTCGCAAATCATAGAATCACAAAACTGGCAATCAAACATATCATGTGACATTTTATCAAATCAAGGGTAGGTGAGGTTATGCAACAGATAGGCATCATCGGGATAGGGGATATCATCTTACCTTCACTAAAGCTAGATAGGTGAATAACTAATTTGTGATGAAATACGGACCCACAAACACATCATTAAAGTTATATTTAACGTATTAAGGGTGGTATGTTAATAGGTTTTAATGATCTGCCATGAAAAGATCGTTAACAAAATGTGACTTAATCTGAATCTTACGCGGATATCATTTCAGATTATGGATATTTATGATTCCGCGGCTCAAGAAATTCAATGTCTTCTCACCATTACGGATGCATTTAAGTGTTTCAATTTCATTAATTTGAATAAGGTTTTCATATTTGCATGTTGTTATACTCCTGTTGATGGTGCTGGACCCGCCAACATTTAGGGGATCACCCCGGTATGAAGTCCCAACTAGGCCTCACACCGTTTGGTGTGGAGTCCCATCCGGTATGATAGCCCAATTGCCATTATCTTAAGGATTTGCCTCAACTCTTGCTTGTTAGCAGAAGAGAGTGATTCACATTGTCTTCGAGAAGTGAGGTTCACATGCCTGGTGAGTGTAAGTGTACTTGTGTCAATGGTTCTTTCACTGTGAGGGGAAAAGTTGAAGATGAGTTCCAAGTTGAAAGGGATTAGCCCCAACTCAGCTAGGAACACACAACACAAAGGACATACACAGCTTCTGGTGGAGCAGTCCACTCGGATGCGACAATCACAACATACAAGGTAAGATAACACGTACAACACTCATGGATTAGTCCGAGACGAGTGCAACGGTTGTTACAACAAGGTTCATGTGAAAGGTCTGTCTGATGTCTAACAGAGCAATCGACACGGACGGGACAACATTAACAGCATATACAACACACTTCCATTAATAGATTATGCATTACAACAAATGAATCAGTTTTGATGTAGAACACATGGTTAAAGAAACATGCATTACAAGTGTTAAAGATCAGTCTTACAACAAATACAATACATGTGTTTAAAACTTGCTGGCATGTTGACAAGCTTATGAATTAAGCGAAAGTTCCAAGACACATCGTTACACCATACATCACTAACCTCATCAGCGGGGCGTTAGAGCCACTACTTACTCCTCAAAGAAAAGATTACAAACACTCTTGGCTATGTGGGAGGAGCTGAGGTGAAAAGTCAATTCATGTACAAATGAGGGGAGTATTTTTAGCCAAGGGTGAAACTGACCCTTGTGGTTGTTTGACTATCCTCGTGACCATTCAACGTCCATGAATTTATGACTTACATGACTCTATGTTCAACAAGTGGGTCTCTTGGACTTCCACGTTACATCACATTGATTGACAACAAGCCCATAGTAGAGATGTGGGAAACATGACTCATGACTTGACTCGACATGACTTGACATGACAATGTTGGTACATTCGTGCTGCTGCTGGAGTGCATGTCGAGCTACAATGTTGCTAAGTGATGGATGTCTTCATGGTGTATCATAGCTTCACCTTCACATGGTGAAGTGCGCGGAGTCTTCGATGGTGCTTGGTTCGCTTGATGAAGCTCTAGCATGTTTTTCCTTGCTTTCATGTTGGAAGGCTTGACAGGCTCACTTTTTCGCGAAGGTACATGTTCATCACGTTCGTCTACTTTTCATGCTTCATTCGTTCGTCCGTTGGTGAACCTGTCCATTTGCATGTGCTCCCTTCGTTCATCCCATTCATCGTCTTGACATGATTTTTGGTGTACTTGTACCTGTAGTCACTCATGACGAGACGACACCAAATCCAAAACCTCCTAGTCTACTACGACACATGATCATTCAGATGTAGGTGACTAGGAGAGGCAGCAAGGCTATGATGTGGGATGATGGCTCCGGGCAACTGCTGATGAAAACTGTGCAAGAGTCACTGAGGGATGGAGACAGATAATCTGAGTTGACAGTGACTGTTTGCAAGGTCTGGCTTGGCTGGGAGGAAAAATTGCACAAATTTTGGGAGGGATAGTCCAGGCTGCAAGAGGGCAGGGTAGGCATGCTCTACGCATTTTCCAGAATGAACAGTCAGCAGGGGCTGGACAACCAAATTTGCGCAATTTTCTAGAGGAATGGGTCAGGCTGCATGAAGGGTCAGCAGGCAGGGATTGTGCAATTTTTCTGGGGAACTGCCCAGGAGACTGGCAACCAGAACTGTGCAATTCCCAGAGGGAAGTGCCAGTTGGCTGCTAGGGTCACTGGAAACTAGAACTGCGCAATTCCCATAGGGAACTGTAGTTTGCTGCTGGTGTTGCTGGCTGGGAAAACTGCACTAAGGCCGAGAGGCCAGCCTGCTGATCATCTCTGTGCAATTTCTGAGTTGATATGACTGATGGGTAGCGGGAGGCCTGATCATGAGCATTGCACAATTTCTAATATGAACAGCAGGTTGACTGTCTAGGTGGCCAGCATGAGTGTTGTTTGAGTTTCTTGTGGGCAACACAACTTGAAAGAACTAGCTTGGTGCTTCTGCGCTACTCTGGTTGATAGTCAATCAAGTTGAAAGTAGGGTGATGGTCTGGTTGTCAGTGAGGAGTCTGGTCATCAAAAATTCAACAAAAATGACTAAGTTTATGAACAACAGAAAGATGCATAGGTGATCATATGAACACACCCTCGCATGACTTGACGACAAAACGATCGAACCATCTAGACACACATGTTCAACATGACCGACCGACGGTGTAAGAGACAAGTGCGACACTCGTGATTGATCATTCATGATCAAGACAACGCTTGCGCGACAATGAATGTGACTCCATATGTTAGTGCAACAGATTCTTTCATGGTGAACATAATAAACACATACGAAGCAAATACTTTGAGCATAACCAGAACACGATCACAAGCATGACTTGGACATCAACATGCAGAGACTTGAGTGCAATAAACAAGCAAGGCAAATGTAAAGACTCACACGAGCTCACGGAGTGAACCCGAGCATGTGCAATCATCAAGTGAAATTCTCCAAGAGAAGCTCAGAAATTGGTGCAGGCCAAAATTTTGGAGGGTGGTTGTAGCCGCTACAACACTTGGCGACACACTAGTAGTCCAGCTTCTCTATTTCGGTTCATTGCAGCACAGGGCTTCGGGAAGTATTGAATCGTTCTACAGGTTACTTCAGTTTCCCCACTTACCCCATGGAGATACATGGTTCACCCTTTGCCAACTTAGTCAAACACAATCAAAAGTCCAGCTTAGATCTCAGTGTTTTGAATCCAGAAAGGGTAGTTTAGTTCGTGAGTTGAAGATTTTCAGAGTATAAGTTTTCATCTCTGGTGTTGCTCCGCTGCCATTAGGCCTGGATAGTACCCTGACGGAGTCACGCAGGAACACACACATTGCTCCACTGCCATCGAGCCTGGTCAGTACCTCAGTGGAGTTGCATGCTTCACCTCTCTGCACAGGAATCCTTTCTCTTCTTTCGCCTTTGTATTTTTAAAGAGAATTGTGCATAGGAACTTATTTATTTTTGGGGCGGAAGAGGGATCTCGACTTATTAAGAGTAGAAGAGGTTGTTCCTTTAGAGAAGCATGTAAGACCTCTGACATAGGTTTGCTTTTTTAGATTTTTCCCCTTCTCCATTTCTACTAATTGGATTGGCTTTAACACATAGAGTAGAAGGCTGAGTACAGGCATGGGGCTCCCAGTGTGGACACGGGTTCACGGTTGGACCAAAGCTTCCCTTAGAGACAATTCGTATTTTCCGTCAGGAATTCATCGGTCGAATATTGTAACCAAGCACAGAGAAAATGGACACAAGACTGGACAAGCGTTGCAGTGCCACAAGTCTCTTCAAATTTTAGCCACATACTCTATTCAAAAGCCAGAACTTAGTAGCTAGAAGCACTTATTTCCAGGAAAACAATAGTAATATATCAAACAAACAAAATGAACGTGAACAAAAATAGTAAGCAGATTCAAATAAAGCGAAAACAAAGATAATAAGCAAAACAAACCAAATGAAAACAACAAATAGTAGGCAGACTATGTACATGGCACGGGCACGGCCCAGCTTATTGGAAATAATGCTTGAGATCTTGGCCATTGACAGGAAGATTCTCAATCCTCCCATTGAGTGATCGCAAACGATACATGTATGGGCCAAGCTTCTCGTGAACTGTGTACAGGCCAATCCATAGGGATTGGAACTTCGTATGTTTTCCTTTGTCTTCATGGGGTTTATCCCATTTCAGAACTAAGTCATCCACATTGAAGCTAGATTTCCCTGCAGACTTCTTATCAAACCACCTCTTGATACGGTTTTGGTGGAGTGTGAAATTTTCTTTTGCTTTCATCCTTTCTTCCTAAAGCTTATGGAGAGGATCCATCCTATGTCGAACTAGTTGGCAAGGCTTGCCTTGGGATTCCTGGGAAAGATGAAGAGCAGGCAAGTAGATATTTGGTGGGAGGATGGCTTCTTTACCGTAAACTAGGAAGTACGGTGAGGTGTTCAAAGAGGGCTTAGGTGTTACATAGTCAGCCCATAGTGCATTCGTCAGGGCGGTATGCCAGTTACGCTGCTTAGAGAAAATGATCTTCTTGATTATACGGATGACGTTCTTATTTGTAGACTCTGTTAGACCATTTCCTTGCGGATAATAATTCAATGAATGTTTTAACACAATACCATTTTGTAATGAAAAGTCATAGAGTTTCAAAGATGAAAAATAAGTTTCATTATAAAAAACAAGTGATACCAGAACGCTGAAGCGTGAGATGATATTCTGCTAGAGGAAGCTGATGACCTCTTGGTCGTTCACTTGTTTGAGCGGAACTGCCTCTGTCCACCGCGTAAAGTAGTCAATTGTTGTTAGGATATAGTGGTGTTGCTTTGACGAATGAGGGAAAATTTCCCCAATAATGTCCAGGCCCCACTGTTGGAATGGTTCAGTCACTGCAACAAGGTGTAGTGGGGCTACTGATCTTTGTGTTCTGTCGGCACATCACTGATAGACCAGGAATTTGCGAGCATAGGCATGCACATCCTTGAATAATGTGGGCCAGTAAAAACTGACTCGCATAACCTTGTGTGCTGTGGTATTTCCCGCAAAGTGACCCCCGATGGGTCCGTCATGCAGATCTTGAAGTACCTTCTCTGATTCATGTGCCTCCAGGCACCTGAGAAAAACTCCATTACTGTGCTTTCTGTAAAGCACTTCGTGCACCGACTAATATGCTAAGGCTTTCAGGTGCAATTCCCTCTTCTGTCTGATAGAAAAGTGAGAGGGTATGGTGCCATGCTCAAGGTACTGGCGTACATCTGCGTACCAAGAGGTTCCATTTTCTATGGGGTTTGCTCACCTTATTTCGTACATTTCAATCTCTTGCTCCCAACCGACGAGCTCTTCTTCATTCTCCGGAGCATGTACTGCTTCAGCTGCAAGTCTGCAGAGTCCATGTCCTTTGATTATGTGTACTAGCTTGATTTCAAGATCATATTCTTGCAAACCTATCATCTAGTTCGCATGTCATTCTCCCAGCTCTTGTTGTACTAGCAATGTACAAACTGTTGGGTGGGGAATGAAGACTATGCAGTGGTTCTTCAATAAGTAGGGCCTGAAGTGTTTCACCACCTTGTAAACTGCATAAGCCTGTTTGTCAATGGCGGGGTAGTTAATATCCAGTCCTTGCATGCTTGCACTCATGAAAGAGATGGGACGTTCATCATTAGCTTCGTCTTTCTAAGTGAGTATTGCAGCTAGTGAGTTATCGGAAGCGAAGGTGTATAGCAGGAAATATTTTTTGAAATCTGGGCTGTAAAGTGTGGGTGCTTTGACGATGGCTTGCTTAATATGGGTGAATGCATGCTTTTCTTTCTTTCCCCAAGTGTACACTACATCTTTCTTAATCATGTCCTGCATGGGCTTGACTATTTGTGCATAATCCAAGATGAATTTCCGGAGGAAGTTTATCTTGCCCAAGAAGGATTGCATAGCTTTCTTGTTGACTGGGTGAGGAATCCATGTGATAGCTTGGACCCCACCTTGATCCCGCTCTTGGAAACAATGTGTTCGAGGAGGTTCCCCTCTGACATGACGAATACACTCTTCTTGGGCTTCAGGGAAATCTCGTATCTTCAGCATCGCTCGAATTTTTTTTTAAGATGGCGTATGTGTTCTTCTTGTCTTCTTGATAACACAGTCACATCATCGAGGTATGCCACCAAACTCTGCCCAATGAGTCTGTGAAAGGCGATGTCCATAGCGCTCTGAAATGTTGCACCTACGTTTACAAGCCCAAATGCCATTCGTCTATATGCGAACATACCCCACTTGGTACGAAACGTAGTTATGAGTCTGTCAGGTTCTGCTACTAGACCCTGATTGTATCTTGAAAAACTGTCAAGGAGAGAGAAAATTTGTGCCCCAGATACTGTTTTCAAAATATGGTCTGTTGTGGAGGTAAATCCCCTCTACGGACAGAGGCGATCCCTACTAGCCCAAATGGGGTCTAGCAACAATCAAACAACGCTAACACGTAGGTTCGTAATTGCAAATCAAAGACCGATGATGAGGACCTACCTGGATTCCAACGCTAATATTTGTAGAAGAGTCGTCGCTCCCGTTTCTTTGCTCCGGCTGGTCACAATCCCCATGATCCTCGTGAACGGGCACATGCACATGCAAAGAACGACACAAACATAAGCATAAAATCCAATAGATGCAACTATATATCAGTCAGAAAGGGCATAACTCAATCATCATTACAAAGACAATAAGAGTGGAACCATAATGATAGTCGTCTATTATTGATAAACAAAGAAGAATACAACCATAGTTCTAACGTCAAATCCTCCTTTGGTTGGGTGATCAGCAGCACATGCCTTGCAAAGCTTGTTGGGAATGGGGAACAAGCCTCTCTGGACAAGAATCTCCTCACTTTAGATTTAGCTTCATGGGAATTCAGAAGGCTTCTTGTAGCATGAGCTTAGCAATTCTCAGACTTTGGGACTTGGAGACTAACTTGTCAAAGGAAAAAGGACAAGCTTTTATAGATAGAGGAGAAGGAGTTAGGGTCATCCACAAGATTCATGGGATTCGCTTTATCACTAAGAAGCTTCCATGAGAGGTGGAGAACTACTTCCCTCCTATGGAGATTCGAAGCCAAACTGGCCCAACTCAATATAGATTCAGTTCATGAGTGGGTTAGGAAGAACCTTCGTAAGTTGGTTTGTTAAAAACTTTACCCAACTGGGCTGGCGCGAGTGCGACTTTGAGACAGAGTGCCAGATGGCGCACCCTCTTTGGAGGATTTCCCCCATTGGCGCGAGTGATACACAGTGAACCCGCGCCAATGGAAAAAGGACTATTTTTATGGGTATTTTGCAGAAGGTGTCTTCTGGGCATATGAAGTACATACTCAAGGGGATACAATGCAATTGTTTTCAGGTTATGTCACTTCTCACAGGTCCCGGAATAAGTCCTCCAATGTGCGGGAGAAGGGGTAATAGGGACGGTGACAAATTACTGTGTAACAGATGCCCCCTAAAGCATGAAGCCCGAGAGAGAGAGAGGGGGTGAAATGCTTTACAAGAACATGGCCAACTGAAAACAATGTCGCCGGAGAACCTGCATGAAGAAGTACAACTGATATCTCAAGTACATGATGTATGTGGTATGGGTACAGCAATCCATAGCAGAGTACATAAAAACCCAGATCCAAGGTATGGGCGCAGCCATCCAGTAAGGATCGATAAGTAGACTCAGGCATGGTCGCAGCCATCCAGTGAATGAGTCATGTAATGATCATAATAATCCACAAAATCGCAACCTGGATCTCAACAGACAAAATCCAGGGTCTTGCGCTCCATCTCGACCCGAACAAAGTACAAGTTCAAGCATGTGAATATGGGAGTCGAAGTCGAACATGCAAGAACATTGTCTGATTACCAGTCAATGATGAAAACTGTTAACAGACGCGAGAGGTACCACCAATAATGACAATGGTCCTCAAGGCACTATAGGTACAATCTACGGCATGCGAATCAGTGAGCCGGCGTCGAACACCCGTAGAATCATTCGATCGGAGGCCAATGATGAAAACCTCGCGTCGAACACGAAGAACCTGCCATTGAGGCATGCAGGCTCTAAGGCACCTAAAGGGAGTCTCTAGGTCAACTTCCTGGATAATGAGCTGAAGTCGACAAGAAGTGATCTCGATCGAAGGTGGGCCATAATGTTTCCCACATCATCGACACGAGACAGAGAAAAATAAGATGTTTTGTGTGAGGTATCAGAGGGAGGTTGAGTATTCTGCAAAGGTCAACTTCTCTTGAACATATTGGCGGCACGACAGTGGACTTGGCAGTATTTGACATCAAATGATCAAGGGTCATGGTGACGAGGCAATGAGTAGATGAGAGGTCAAACAGGATAACCCAAACCCACGGAGGCAAGTGTAAAAACAAGATGAGATATCCCCACCCAGACACGAATGCAGACAAGTGCCATGTTCAAGAGCGACATACTGCCGACACGACAATAATTGTGGTTCCATTTTTCCCCACCATTTCTGGCGAGTACCCCAGTTATTTTTATCAACAAGCTTGACGGGGATAGCATATGCTTGAAAAGCGTCATTTCGATGGAATCCGATGTCATTAAGTTTTAACGAGTCTGACAAAGGAAGAACTCGACGTCTTTTCATGTTTAGAGAGTTTGAAAAGACAGCAGAAATGGAAACTCCACGGGTGTCCTTTTTCGTAAAGTTGTGTCTCTCGAGCTCGAAAAAGTATAAAACAATGCTCGAAAGAACCGCCCGACCATTACAATCGAGGAGTACTTTTCATGATTAGTGACTTCGACCTGAAAAAGTAAAAAAGTGATCGAAATCACGTCGTTTCATAACTGTTAACGAGCCTGAAATGGCAAGGTTTCGACAATCTTTTCATCTTTACACGGTCGGAAAAGAGTTTAAAGATGACCGCCTCTTATTTAAGTTTAGCGAGTCAAGAGGAATAACTCGTCAATGTTTTCATATTTAAACGGTCGGAAAAGAGCTGAAAGCAGACCTCCATTTTTATTCTCTTTAACGAGTCAAAAAGGGAAAATACTCGGCAATCTTTTCATATTTTATGAGTCATAAAAGAGCTTAAAGGTGACTCGTCCTGGAGGAACGAGTGGTATAAAGGGCAGCAACTGGTTCCGACAATGGTGGAACTGCTCAAAACATGTAATGGTCAAGAGGCTAGCTAATAAAACCACTCATTGCTGCAGTTTCTCAGGAAAGGAAAAACAACCAAGTTAGAGCATATGATCGACCAAAGAGATGGTAGCAATGGAATGAAACAACCAAGGCTCATCTAGCAGAATTTAGCGGATAAACGGAAATCACGAGATGTAAATCGGGTATGGGTTCATTTTTACACAAGCTTGAACCATGGAGAACTTTGCTTGGATTCGGTTTCATGTTTACACAAGCTTGAAACGAAAAACTATGCTTGTTATGAGTTCGCATGCCCCCAGCATAATGACACAAAACGAGGTACATTCCCCCCAAGCTTCATTGCATTCAACAAAGTGGATGGGATGAAGGTTCACTCTCGAGATCTATGAAAGACTCGACTTGTATTTTACGAGATCTTAATCAAAAGTCCCGATTTGGAAAGAGAGTTGTTTCATTTTTTAATGAGGTTGACATAGGAAAAGAACTATCCTCATAAACCTTATTTCACTTTTAACTAGGTCAACATAAGATCAAAACTATCCTTGTAACCCTTGTTTCATTTTTTAACGAGCTTGACACAAGATCAATAACTATGCTCGACCAGACCCAGTTTCATTTTTTAAGGAGCTTGACATAGGAAAGCGAACTATGCTCCGACCAAACATAGTTTCATTTTTTAAGGAGCTTGACATAGGAACACGAACTATGCTCCGAACAAACTTCATCGTAATGAACAGGAAGTCGTTGCTTCCAAGAGTGGCACTCCTGGTGGAAGGACAACATCTCGGAAGTCAGGACCCAATTCCCCCAGGACACGATGCACGACGGCAGCATCACTGGATAAGTAGCCACGTAGTTGACCTGCGGTGGGGCAGGTACAACCAGTGGATAAAAACCAGGAGGGGATAGCAACTGCGCAGGAGGCACCAAGGGACTAAAGAACGATAATTGATCTATAGTGACAATTCTTCCATCGTGTGGAAAACAAACCACACGGAAAAGTGAAGAGACAAGGGCCCCATGGCATAAACTTAGTCACGACCAAGGAGAAGACTGAAATCTAGAGCACCTTGGGTAACCAGTACGTCTATATAGACGGTTTTGCCTCCCAAAGTAATAGGGAACTTTGGAAGGACCCCTAATGGTTGACTGGTTCCTCTGTCAAACGCTAACAGATTCTGTGCGACCGACACAAGCTGTGGGGAACCCAAAGCTTGCCAAGTAGTGGACGGCATAAGACTGACCGACGCACCTTCATCCAGAACAGTGCCAGGTACCGCCTTAGCATAGGCATGTACTGTAATCTGGAAAGGCACATGGGATGGAAGGCGGAAAGTATTCAAGTGACTCCAATCGAAAGCAATGGCCAAACTACCTGGTGGGGGAATCATATGATTGCCCCCATGCTCTATAGGAACCGAAGAAGGACTCTCGGGATCAGCTGGGATAGGAGGGTTGTTCTCGGACTCAGGAGAATCTGACGAGACAAGAAGAACATGAGAAGTAGAATCATGATGCTCCACCAGAACAGAGTAATCAACAGGTGGTGAACCCAAGTCAACACTCTCTCCGACCAATGGTTGGTCTGGAACAGGCTTGGCACAGCCAGGTTCAGAAGGAGGAGGACAGACAAGAGAAGACTATGAGTCGATCTCTTGGTCCATAGGGAGGGGGTCAGAAGAGAGCCTCTGATAACCAATAGGAAGTTGGGGTGAAGAAGCTGTAAGACTTTCCAAAACAGCAGAAGCTTTATCCATGAGCGGACAAAGGTGAAGGGGATGATTGCCTTCACATAGTCTACAGGGGATTCGAATCTTCCCTTTCTTCTAAATGTTGTCAGTTGATAGGGTGGCATCGCCATGAGCTTTAGAGGACGATGAGGGACGAGCCGGATCGCGAGACCATACTTCAAGGATCCTGGGAATACCAGGACAATCACGAAGAAGATGGTCACCCTTGCACAACTTACAAGGAAACTTAACCTTCCACGGGGAGGGCGGAAGGTGTTTCGACCTGAGATGGATTTGGAGCAGTAACTGCACTTTTAGCCTCTCGCTTATGAGACTTCTTCTTCTTCGTCTTCTTCTTCTTCTTCTTAGCCACCTGGTTACTTGAATCTAGGCTTTCACGAGGCGAAGTAGAAGATGAGGACGTAGAAACAGGCGAAGAAGGGGAGAGGTCCACCTTGGAATCAACATGTTGTTGTTCGGGTGGAGGGACTGATTGACCAGGAGTTGAGACATTAGAGACCACAGAGGTTGAGAACAACCAAATAGGCAACCCAACAGTTAACCCAGGAAGGGACAACGTTGCCATGTAAGGAGCACCAATAATCCCAAAAGGAGGAAAATGACCAGGATTCCCATCAGAGGGGATTCCTGGGTTGGTGAACTCTGGAAAAGTTGCCATCACAAACGAGAAAGGACCCTACTCAAACTAACGCAAACAAGATCTAACCGCGAAGATGTGAACGTAGTCGAATAAGTTTTAGGATGCAAGGACATAACTTGACCTTTTCATTTTTTAAGAGTCGAGAAAAGGACAAAAAGATGACTCTAGTCGCCTTTGAATGTTTAATGAGCCTGAAGCGACAAGTGCTCAGATGAGCCTTTTCTTTTAGGGAGTCCGAAAAGGATCGAAAAGTGACTACTCTGGAGAACTAGGCAAAAGGGTTTACCAAACAAATCTGTAAAACTGCATATACACCTTGGCAGTCATATGAAAACCAAGGACTTTCCGTACGGCAGTCAATCTTCCCGAATGCTGTGTTTGGTGCGTTACGGCTTGTAAGGTGGTAGACACGGCTTCCTATGGATAAAGGATGATAACCTAGTGGGGTCTCCCCATATACTCGACGGTATGTGGGAGCTCAAATCCGTGCTAGACCACTATTGCATCACGGAAGGAGGAATCACCCAACCTTAAGTGAAACAAAAGTGACTAGGTTTAACGATGCCAGAGCACGTCTCTAGCCTAGACCTCTAAAAAGTGTGCGTTATGTTCCAATGCATTTTTAGGTTCATTCAGTTCATTTTAAGGTTGATCTTGTATTAGGTTTCAGTTTTCAGGCCTTACCGTATGTAATCTCTCAAAAATTCCTAAATGCAAACTATATGCCAAAATATGTCATTTCATTCGATGAATGCTAGTTACGAGAGGGTTTGAGGGCTTTCACGCAAACAAAATGATCACAAAACAACAAATAACTTCCCTAATGCAGCTAATGGAAATTAACAAATTTTTCTTTAAGATCACTAATCACTAATCAAAATGAAAAGCTCTAATTCTCATTAACTAATACAAAGCAAAAGAGATTTTTTTCTTTTATGTCGATGGCAAAGTGCATTAAAAAAACTTTGAGAAACTATGACAAACAAATTCTATTCAATAAAATCACATTCATTTCCCTAATTCACAAATCAAAACTCCAAAGAACCGAAAAGATCCCAAAGACACCAATGAGCCGTGTAATCCAGGCTCAAAGTGAGACGAAGCGGAATTCAAGTGAAGACAAAGTAAGTCACCCAAATAACACAAAAAATGATTTACAACCACCAAACAAGTGCAAGGGAGCAATCAAAGAATTGACTGGACCACTAGAAGATCAAAATACTTGAGGAAGGCTCGACACACAAAGCCACTAGATGCCCTAGGGCTAGAAATGTGAAATCGATGGAAAAAAGCAAACACCCAAAGGGTAACGATCAAAGCCAGTCAAATCACACTCCAACACACTCAAGTAGTCTAAAAAAGGTACCTAGAACAAAAACCAAGCTCAGAGGGCTCACAGCCAAGCAAACTTCAAAATTTCCCAGGCCTGGCGCGACTGTCAGGCCGAAAAAGGCGCCTTTCTGGTATTGGCGCGGGTTGTCAATGTGCAACATGCGCCAACTGGCGCGACTGTAACGCTATAAAACAACGCTAGTTGAGTTTTCTATGGAAAAATAAAAACAAATGAGCCAAAGCTAAGTCAACAGTACCTAGGTACACCAAGGGGCAAGAAGCAATACAGGAATTCAACCCAGAAAGCTAAACAAGTAGGAGAACCCAAGAAACAACCAAGAAACAAGGCAAGTTCCAAGCCATTCAGCTTGTAAACCAAACCGGAGATGGACTGAAGTGGCGTTGATCTACTTTGCTAATGCAGAGCAATAGTGTTTCGAAGGCTATCTGACCGTACTTCAGGCTCCGTCTAAAGTTTACAAATCAAACAACAAGACAAAACGAACAACAAGGCAAAAAGCCAACTCCCCAGCGGAGTCTCCAAATTGTTGTGGAGGTAAATCCCATGTGCGGACAGAGACGATCCCTACTAGCCCAAATGGGGTCTAGCAACAATAAAACAACGCTAACACGCAGGTTCCTAATTTCAAATCAAAGACCGATGATGAGGGCCTACCTGGATTCCAACGCTAATATTTGTAGAAGAGTCGTCGCTCTCGTTCCTTTGCTCCGACTGGTCACAATCCCCACGATATTCGTGAACAGACACCTGCACATGCAAAGAACGACACAAACACAATCATAAAATCCAATAGATGCAACTATATATCAGTCAGAAAGGGCATAACTCAATCATCATTAAAAAGACAATAAGAGTGGAACCATAATGATAGTCGTCTATTATTGATAAACAAAGAAGAATACAACCATAGTTCTGATGTCAAATCGTCCTTTGGTTGGGTGATCAGCAGCACATGCCTTGCAAAGCTTGTTGGGAATGGGGAACAAGCCTCTCTGGACAAGAATCTCCTCACTTTAGATTTAGCTTCATGGGAATTCAGAAGGCTTCTTGTAGCATGAGCTTAGCAATTCTCAGACTTTGGGACTTGGAGACTAACTTGTCAAAGGCAAAAGGACAAGCTTTTATAGATAGAGGAGAAGGAGTTAGGGTCATCCACAAGATTCATGGGATTCGCTTTATCACTAAGAAGCTTCCATGAGAGGTGGAGAACTACTTCCCTCCTATGGAGATTCAAAGCCAAACTGGCCCAACTCAATATAGATTCAGTTCATGAGTGGGTTAGGAAGATCCTTCGTAAGTTGGTTTGTTAAAAACTTTACCCAACTGGGCTGGCGCGAGTGCGACTTTGAGACAGAGTGCCAGATGGCGCACCCTCTTTGGAGGATTTCCCCCATTGGCGCGAGTGATACACAGTGAACCCGCGCCAATGGAAAAAGGGCTATTTTTATGGGTATTTTGCAGAAGGTGTCTTCAGGGCATATGAAGTACATACTCAAGGGGATACAATGCAAGTGTTTTCAGGTTATGTCACTTCTCACAGGTCCCGGAATAAGTCCTCCAATGTGCGGGAGAAGGGGTAACAGGGACGGTGACAAATTACTGTGTAACAGATGCCCCCTAAAGCATGAAGCCCGAGAGAGAGAGAGGGGTGAAATGCTTTACAAGAACATGGCCAACTGAAAACACTGCCGCCGGAGAACCTGCATGAAGAAGTACAACTGATATCTCAAGTACATGATGTATGTGGTATGGGCGCAGAAATCCATAGCAGAGTACATAAAAACCCAGATCCAAGCTATGGGCGCAACCATCCAGTAAGGATCGATAAGTAGACTCAGGCATGGTCGCAACCATCCAGTGAATGAGTCATGTAATGATCATAACGATCCACAAAATCGTAACCTGGATCTCAACAGACAAAATCCAGGGTCTTGCGCTCCATCTCGACCCAAACAAAGTACAAGTTCAAGCATGTGAATATGGGAGTCGAAGTCGAACATGCAAGAACATCGTCTGATTACCAGTCAATGATGAAAATTGTTAACAGACGCGAGAAGTACCACCAATAATGACAATGGTCCTCAAGGCAATATAGGTACAATCTACGGCATGCGAATCAGTGAGCCGGCGTCGAACACCCGTAGAATCATTCGATCGGAGGCCAATGATGAAAACCTCGCGTTGAACACAAAGAACCTGCCATTGAGGCATGCAGGCTCTAATGCACCTAAAGGGAGTCTCTAGGTCAACTTCCTGGATAATGAGCTGAAGTCGACAGGAAGTGACCTCGATCGAAGGTGGGCCATAATGTTTCCCACATCATCGACACGAGACAGAGAAAAATAAGATGTTTTTTGTGAGGTATCAGAGGGAGGTTGAGTATTCTGCAGAGGTCAACTTCTCTTGAACATATCGGCGGCATGATAGTGGACTTGGCAGTATTTAACATCAAATGATCAAGGGTCATGGTGAAGAGGCAATGAGCAGATGAGAGGTCAAACAGGATAAACCCAAACCCACGGAGGCAAGTGTAAAAACAAGATGAGATATCCCTACCCAGACACGAATGCAGACAAGTGCCATGTTCAAGAGCGACATACTGCCGACACGACAATAATTGTGGTTCCATTTTTCCCCACCATTTCTGGCGAGTACCCCAGTTATTTTTATCAACAAGCTTGACAGGGATAGCATATGCTTGAAAGGCATCATTTCGACGGAATCTGATGTCATTAAGTTTTAATGAGTCTGACAAAGGTAGAACTCGGCGTCTTTTCATGTTTAGAGAGTTTGAAAAGACAGCAGAAAAGGAAACTCCACGGGTGTCCTTTTTCGTAAATTTGTGTCTCTCGAGCTCGAAAAAGTATAAAACAGTGCTCGAAAGAGCCGCCCGACCATTACGATCGAGGAGTACTTTTCATGATTAGTGACTTCGACCTGAAAAAGTAAAAAAGTGATCGAAATCATGTCGTTTCATAACCGTTAACGAGCCTGAAATGGCAAGGGCCCGACAATCTTTTCGTCTTTACACGGCCGGAAAAGAGTTTAAAGATGACCACCTCTTATTTACGTTTAGCGAGTCAAGAGGAATAACTCATCAATATTTTCATATTTAAACGGTCGGAAAAGAGCTGAAAGAAGACCTCCATTTTTATTCTCTTTAACGAGTCAAAAAGGGAAAATACTCGGCAATATTTTCATATTTTATGAGTCAGAAAAGAGCTTAAAGGTGACTCGTCCTGGAGGAACGAGTGGTATAAAGGGCAGCAACTCGTTCCGGCAATGGTGGAACTGCTCAAAACATGTAATGGTCAAGAGGCTAGCTAATAAAACCACTCATCGCTGCGGTTTCTCAGGAAAGGAAAAACAACCAAGTTAGAGCATATGATCGGCCAAAGAGATGGTAGCAATGGAATGAAACAACCAAGGCTCATCTAGCAGAATTTAGCAGATAAATGGAAATCACGAGATGTAAATTGGGTATGGGTTCATTTTTACCTTAGCTTGAACCATGGAGAACTTTGCTTGAATTCGGTTTCATGTTTACACAAGCTTGAAACGAAAAACTATGCTTGTTATGAGTTCGCATGCCCCCAGCATAATGACGCAAAACGAGGTACATGCCCCCCAAGCTTCATTGCATTCAACAAAGTGGATGGGATGAAGGTTCACTCTTGAGATCTATGAAAGAATCGACTTGTATTTTACGAGATCTTAATCAAAAGACCCGATTTGGAAAGGGAGTTGTTTCATTTTTTAATGAGGTTTACATAGGAAAAGAACTATCCTCATAAACCTTATTTCACTTTTAACGAGGTCAACATAAGATCAAAACTATCCTCGTAACCCTTGTTTCATTTTTTAACGAGCTTGACACAAGATCAGGAACTATGCTTGACCAGACCCAGTTTCATTTTTTAAGGAGCTTGACATAGGAAAGCGAACTATGCTCCAACCAAACATAGTTTCATTTTTTAAGGAGCTTGACATAGGAACACGAACTATGCTGCGAACGAACTTCACCATAATGAACAGGAAGTCGTTGCTTCCAAGAGTGGCACTCCCGATGGAAGGACAACATCTCGGAAATCAGGACCCAATGCCCCCAGGACACGATGCACGACGGCAGCATCACTGGATACAGGCACGGGATAAGTAGCCATGTAGTTGACCTGCGGTGGGGCAGGTACAACCGGTGGATAAAAACCAGGAGGGGATGTGTTGTTGGGAAAAGTATCCAATACGGAATGACCCTATCCCACTCTAAGGGTGATAGTACCTCAGCAACAATCAAAGCAAAGCTATTCGAGATTACTTCTTTATGAGATGTAAGAGAGGGGAGAAAGAGATCCACTAACCGATGTCTTCCGCTAATGATTGATCCAATCTTCTCTCTTTGCTACTTGCTCCCTGCTCCTTGCTCTTTCACTGGCCCAACTACACCAAGATCCTGCAAAATGGCAAGAGAGGGAAACTACAAGAAGCATACATTCATAATTGATTCAAGGATTAGAATAAATCAAATACACAAGTACAACAATACACCATTGAGACACATGCATATAGAAGAACCTCAAATGCTTTATTAATGGAAGAAGTAAAGTTCAGGAAGTGATACAACCATAAAAGGCCCAATCCAACATCACCTCCCAGCAGAAAGAAATCTCCTCTTCACCTCCTTCAAAGCAAATCACCCAATAGTTCTATACTCAAACCAACATCACTTCCTTACATTCACAAGATTCCAGCCTCCTTAGACCCCATGAGAGAGCTCTATATATAGGAGTTTTGGAGAAAGGATGAGTCAGCTTGAGGCTGGCATGAAGCTGACTAGTGTCCTCTCCCACTTCAGTTATTCTTCAGTTCTTGAGTCCACTTGGAGGTTCTTGCTTCCACTTGGAGATCTAGACCCTCTTACTCATCACCAGTCGAATTCTCTGATCCAAGTGTCATTTTGGAAGCTTCCTGGGCATTGACACCTTGAGGAATGACTGTGCCACTTGGCCAAATTCGCCCAGCGCAGGTAGCCTTCTTTGCAGTTGACATTCAGCGCAGGTACACAGTGGAGCAGTTGACATTCAGCGCAGATGCTCAGTGGAGCAGTTGACATGATCCAGAATTAGCTTGTTTTTGAGTGTTTTCAGGTGGAGAACTGATATTCAGTGCTGTGGTTTGCTGACCTTGTTCCTCTAGGGGTAGGAACAACATGTTTAGGGACTTTGGATCCCTTAGATTATTGACATTTCATGCTTCATGCTGTAAGGCACAAAAATGTCTATAACAGTTGCCCCCTAAAGTATGAGGTCGTTTATCGGGTGAAATGCTTTATCAGGAGGATCCGAAGTTCATTCAATCGTTGAGAGGTGACCTGTAATAAAATACAATACAATACATTATTTTTCATTCTGCTTTCATGATCTAGCTGAGGCGGGCATTCCCATGCTCAGCTTTATAAATTCATTTTGGTACATAGAACAGACGATCGTCTGATGGTAGACTGATAATTCTCTGCTGAAATTATCATCCTTTGAGTAGGATGATCATCTGCTGCAATGATGTACATGTCAAATGTCTTTATATTTCCTGAATATATATCGCAGCCCGGATGGATGAAACTAGATCCGGGGTCTTCAAACTCGTTCGATCTTCACTCTAAGTACAAGTCGATCCATGTGAGAATTGCGCTGAAGTCGAACATGGAAAGACATCGCTTGATTACCGGTCAATGATGTAAACCGTTAACAAGCGCGAGAGGAATCACCGATAATGATAATGACCCTCAAGGTACTGCAGTACAATTCACGTGGTGTGAATAAAGGACTTGGCGTCGAACACCACGCAAAATCTTTCGGTCGAAGGTCATTGATGTATACCTGTCGCCGGAAGTGAGAAACTTGCCATTGAGGCATGCAAGCTTCAAAGTACTGAGGGGGGTGTTCCTAGATCAACTTCTTGGATAATGAGCTAAAGTCGACAAGAAGCGATCCGTCAAAGGAGGGCCTTAATGAATCCCACATCAGTGACACGGAACGGAGCTAATGATTTTAGTGGAGGTGAAAACAATCTGTGATATATGATTCAGGGTGGCGATCATGGGTGGATGAAGGATAATGTATGGCAGTGGATGGGACACGGTTGACTCTTTCTGAACAACATCTCTTGAACATATAACGACACTGATGCGATGGATCAGTAGCATTACCCCAAATGTGGATGGTTTGGCGAGACCATGGTGATGAGACCGGTGAATGAAACAACCCAACCCGATGTGATACGGAGGAAAAGTGTCATGTTCAAGAGCGACTTGCTACCATTAAAGCTTTGAGGTTCTCCCAATTTTTCCCCAGTCATTTCTGACCAGTACCTCTTTATTTTTGTCAAGCTTGAGGAGGATAACATATGCTTGTTCTATAACCTGCCCTTCGGGCAAGCCCATCGCTATGTTTTAACGAGCCTAGCGATAGGGAAACTCGTTCTCGTCTAAAGACAAGTTTCTCGCTATTTAATCATTTTAACGAGTTCAACGACAAGGAAAACTCGGTCCTTTTCATTTTTAGAGAGTCTGAAAAGGTATAGAAAGTTAACTCCAAAATTCCTTTTTCTTCATCTAATCCCTTAAGTCCGAAAAAGTATAAAACAATACAAAAGGGATGAGTTTTCGATAACTTTAACGAGCCGAATAAAACAAGCGCTCGACCTTTTTGTGCAATAATCCCTCAGGTCCAAAAAGATTAAAATTTAGAGGAGGGATAGCTCTTCCGGTCACTTTAACAAGCTGGAAGGCCAAAACTCAGCAAACTTTTCATATTTTACAAGTCAGATGAAAAGAGCTCAAAGAAGACTCGTCTTTTGAGGAACGAGTGATATACAGGGATAGCAGTAGATTCCAGGTACAGGTTGGAATTTTCCAATCACGGCAGTGTCACAAGGATGGCTAGGTGAAATCACTCTTCGCAGCTGTTCCTCAAAATGGGTAAACAATCATATGGAGGTGAATGATCGGCCAAATGACGGTGGAGGTGGCAGGTGCAAACACGACCAAGGCTTTTTATGGCTGATAAATTTACGACCATAGTGGTTATCTACCGGGTAGGTTCATTTTTTATTTTAAAATGAGCTTAAACGCTGGTGGAAACACTTGCTCATTGCTTATGTTTATTTTTTAACGAGCATGAAGTCCGCGTTAAAACTGCTCGGATCTCGCTTTTCTATTTTTTAACGAGCATAAATTCCGCGGTAAAACTGCTCGATTCTTATGTTTATTTTTTAACGAGCATGAACTATGTGCTAAAACTGCTCGATTAATTTTGCATGCCCCCAGCATAATAATGCAAACGAGGCGCATGCCCCCTAGACTTCAGGGGGTCGATTCATTTTTTAATGAGGTTGACACAGTAAAGAACTATCTTCTTGACTCTTTATTTCATTTTTTAACGAGGTTGACATGAGATAGGAACTATCCTCGAAGCCCACTGTATTTACAGTATTTCTATTAGGGCGATGATCCACGCTGAAAAAATGTTTAGGAATCTTCCGAATCCATTAGATATAGAAGATTTCATATTGTAGGTTTCCACTGTGGCCATTTCCGCCAGATTATTTGCAGGCGATAGGGCAAAAGTACCCATTAAGGCAGGGTCTTTTAGGAGACCTACTCCAATATTTTGAAGTGAATGATTACTTCCATGGATCATTGGAATGCTTCCCGTAACTTGTGAACTGTCGGGGAAGAAATTTTGTTGGTCGACGACTGCAATTCCTCCTTGAAAGGGAAATGCAATCTTCCTGAAGTAGGTTGACACAACTGCGGCCATGGCATATATCCAGGGCCTTCCTAGTAGGATATTGTAATCGAGGTTTCCATCAATTACTTCAACATCAATCCCTACTGTTTTGCCCCCTAGTTCAACTTGCAAGTTACTTAAAATCCCGTATGGAGTGTATGATCGTCCATCAAATGCTTTTAACGTCGTTGACGATCTCGACAAGGGTGGTGAGCCTAAATTCTTCCAGCAACTCATCGACATAAGACATGTAGATGCCCCCTCATCAATAATTGTTCGATGAACAGTTTTGTTGAGGGCTTTCACTTGAATAAGGAAAGCTAGTTGAGCTGGTAACTAAGGGTCATATCCTTTATGATCAAAGGCCACAAGATTGGAATCCCTTGGGCCAATCCCACCTATTGCTGATAATAAAGCTTGCTCTTGGGAGAGGCAATTTTGCGGTACCTCAAGTGTCGACATAGCGGACGGCGATTGGGCCAGGTCCTCTACTATATTATAATTCTGTGCTACTTTGGCACGAGGATTAAATGTCGATTTTTGTACTCCTCCCTTTGGCGACTTTATCATTGGTTCAGGAATGTTGGGTGGCACAACTTTGGTTAAAGTTGTCGTCGAACGACTAGGTTGTTTATTAGCCTTGTTATTCGACAGCCGTGGATTCCCGTAATCTTTATTCCTTGTCAAAGCATCATTTTGCTGCTTCGAGACAGACAACATAAGCACTTGGGATCGGGAAGCATTTTGATTAGCAACCAGATTTTGACCTGGGTTGGGAAACGGATCAGTCAATACTGCTGGGGTTTTTGAACTCTTAAAGAGTTTCTTAACTTCAGCTATATGTGGACAATCTTTCGTCCAATGATCCTCATCGCATATATGACACCCTGCCGGGGGTTTCCTTTTTCTCCCTTTATTTTTCTTCTTGCCCCCTGGTTGCTTCAGTTGTTTGCCCTTGTCAGTCGACATGGCATTTACTTCTGAGGCAAGAAGTTCTTCATTTGCATTTTGACTAGAAATTTTGTGTTTTCTAATCACGCCATCGCCGGCGTGAGAGTCATTGTTTGATTTAGGAGGAGGAGGAATTGAGAATTCCGGTCTAGGGGCGTCAGGTATTTTGTCGTAGAGCGTGCCGGACTGAGTATAGACCAAGTCCAGATATTGCGCACGAGCGATAACCTGCTCTTCCGTTACGACTCCCCCCTTTGCCACATCTTCCGTGATGGCAGGAAGTAATGACTTGATAAACCATTCAGCTAATAGCTGATCGGGAACGTACGTTTTTACCATCCTACGACGACGTCGCCACTCATGTATATGATCAGATATGTGGGTGGCAGTCGTCTGTTTGAAGTTGTTAAGGAGTTCTGTTCTCGTTTCATACCTTATTGGTAATTGAAAATGGGTTAAAAAGGTTGTGGCTAAGGTACTGAAGTTGTCGAACGAAGCTCTAGGCAATTCAATGTACCATTTTGCCGCTGGACCCGATAACGTCCTCTGAAAGAGGCGAAGTCTTATCGAATCATCATTCAGGGTGTTCGATGAACACCATAGATGGAATGTCATCACATGATTCGACGGGTCTTCACCCGGATTTCCATTAAATTTAGGAATATCTGACGGAAGTTTATGTGGAATCGCTGGCCACCAAGGGGCATAAGCAATTGGATCATTCGTCAACCAGTTTAGATCTGGTAATTCTAGAGTTGCTACAAAGGGCAACTGTTGATTCAGGTTAGGTGAAGCATACCCAGGATAAGATGGGATCGCCTGAGCAATGGGTCTTTGCAAACCAGCATAATGCTGGCAACTTTGACAAGTTTGATGGGCATAACCATTATAGTATGGTTGCCCATTACTTACAAAGACTTGTTGCTCAGGTCCTTGATATGATTGCTGGAATGGCGGTTGTTGATATTGAACCAGCTCTGGTTGTTGGACCATTTGCTGTTGACCAATACTGGATGATTGACCAGGATGAGGAGTCACAGTACTTTTTTGAGCCTGAGTCGCTCCAGATAAGGAGGCACTACCCTGAGGTTGTGATTGAGTCGTTGAGACAAGAGGTTGTTGTATTGCAACCTGAGAAACTTGGGGTTGACACACAACAGGTGGAGCTCGTACTTGCGACACATTCACTATAGCAGGTATGGTGGGAATATTCGACACAGGGTGTACTGGTTGCATTGAATATACAACCCTTGGTTGTTGAGGCAGTATTGGTACCCAACCGCTGGATGTAATTCCAGTTTGACCTGAACTTTGTTGTAAACCCCCATATGGTTGTTCTCTGGGAGGGGACAATGAAAGAGCATACTGCCCTCCATATGGTGGAAATCCAGTACTTAAAGGGTAAATTGGCCTTTGAAGACACATTGGATCAATTCGTTGAGTTTCAACATAAGAAATACTAGATGATAATCCGGATGAAGAAATAGGAACTAACCATGTCGTCGTCTCTGATTGGACTCCGGCTTATTGTTGACAATTTGCCGGGACAGATGGTATACCAGCGAACATCGTTGGAGTAGCAGCAGGAGGCTCTGCTGCTGCTGTGTCGGACGACACAGTCCTAGATGTCGACGGTTGTTCAGACATATCTAGTCTATCCAAAAGATTTCTTAGCGATTCTACAAGAACTTACGATGCCAAAAGACTAACTTCGAAGATCAACGAGGGAATGGAGGGTGATTGTTCTGTTTAAAATAAATTGTTAACGACGCTTTAGACACAACTTGCTTTTTCAGTTTTAAAGAGTCGAGAAAAAGCTAAAGATGACTCTAGTCTCCTTCGATGTTTTAACGAGCCCGAAGTGACAAATGCTCGGATGGACTTTTTCAGTTATAGAGTTTGAAAAAGGCCAAAAGAAACTACTCTGGAGTTCTAGGTAGAGGGTGTGCCAAACTTTTCGCAAAACCACAGAATACTTTTTACGGTACGGGTGGTCAATATTCGTGAATGTTGTGTTCACTGCATTGCGATCAGTAGGGCGGCCGACACGGCTTCCTATGGATAAAGGCTTTGTTCCTATAGGGGTCTCCCAATATATACGTGACGGTACGTGGGAGCACAAGTCCGTATTGATACTTATCGCTTCACCGTGGAGGAATCACCCAACCACTCAATGCTAAGATATCACGTTTAACGACGCCGGAACACGTCTCTAGCTTAGACCTCTATGTGTTTGCATTATGTTTCAATGCGTTGTTATGTAAATTCAATTTATTTTAAGGTTGATCTTGTTTAGCAGTTTGCCTTTATGGATCACCACGAGATGTATAATACAACTTCCTAAATGCAGTCTAAGATGATAAGCAAGCTTTTCAATCTTTCAACTTTGAAAATCTTAACTACTGAGGGAAAAGAAAGACATCATCTTTTCACACAGATCATAGAGCACACACTAATGCACTTTTTCCTAAATCAACATGCAAGCTGTCAAAATGCATATGCACAATGCAGGTATTTTTTTTCTCTTTCTTAATGTTGATGTAATACAAAAAGAAAGCTGTTGTATAATTTCGAATTCAATTTCAAGTGACAGCAAACAAGCTTTGTCCAAAATCAAAAGACACCTTAAGATTTACTTGTTTTGACACTAGAAATACATAAATTCAAACCATATGACGAAAGCAAATGCTCAATCAGCTATGAACAACAAACAAACTAACTCTTAAGATCAAAACGACACTTATCACAGGTCTAGATCTAAGAGGCCACAGCAAGACTAATTCACTTTCGTTATGGGAAACTGCAAATGATATAAGAAATACACAAAGAACAAATATAGTTTCTTTATACAACCGAGGCGGAATAGTGGCAAGGAAAGTTGGTTTCAGATAGGTACATTGACTGACAGCAGGTTGCAAAAACAAAGATGAAAACAGGGCAATGAACAGCAGGGAACCCCAGTAGCACAAGGCAAAACTGGTTCAGCGCAGGTGGTACACTGTCAGTTTGACATTCAGCACAGGTAGCCCCTTCGGGATCTGCGCTGAAATGCAGACTACCTTCACAGTGCCTGCACTGAAGAGATAAACTTTCGTTTTTCTCAGTTTCCGGGTCACAGATTGCTCAAAAATTCACAGTTTTTGGCCAAATCAGAAGCTATCAATCAAGTACACACTAAGGGATGAAAAGGAGGATGAAAAGCTATCACTAAGAGCTGTTCAGAGTCCTTGTGGATCAGCTCTTCAAATCATAAACATGCCCAGAAACTGAGCTAGAGTAGCTGCCCTCTACTTTGCACTTGAAAGATCCAAATGCAGTTCGATTCGGTACTCCCTGTGTTTATGAAATGAATAGCAAAAACACAAACAACCAACAAGATACGATCCCCAGTGGAGTCGCCAATTTTTTGTTGGGAAAAGTATCCAATACGGAATGACCCTATCCCACTCTAAGGGTGATAGTACCTCAGCAACAATCAAAGCAAAGCTATTCGAGATTACTTCTTTATGAGATGTAAGAGAGGGGAGAAAGCGATCCACTAACCGATGTCTTCCGCTAATGATTGATCGAATCTTCTCTCTTTGCTACTTGCTCCCAGCTCCTTGCTCTTTCACTGGCCCAGCTACACCAAGATCCTGAAAAATGGCAAGAGAGGGAAACTACAAGAAGCATACATTCATAATTGATTCAAGGATTAGAATAAATCAAATACACAAGTACAACAATACACCATTGAGACACATGCATATAGAAGAACCTCAAATGCTTTATAAATGGAAGAAGTAAAGTTCAGAAAGTGATACAACCATAAAAGGCCCAATCCAGCATCACCTCCCAGCAGAAAGAAATCTCCTCTTCACCTCCTTCAAAGCAAATCACCCAATAGTTCTATACTCAAACCAACAACACTTCCTTACATTCACAAGATTCCAGCCTCCTTAGACCTCATGAGAGAGCTCTATATATAGGAGTTTTGGAGAAAGGATGAGTCAGCTTGAGGCTGGCATGAAGCTGACTAGTGTCCTTTCCCACTTCAGTTATTCTTCAGTTCTTGAGTCCACTTGGAGGTTCTTGCTTCCACTTGGAGATCTAGACCCTCTTACTCATCACCAGTCGAATTCTCTGATCCAAGTGTCATTTTGGAAGCTTCCTGGGCATTGACACCTTGAGGAATGACTGTGCCACTTGGCCAAATTCGCCCAGCGCAGGTATCCTTCTTTGCAGTTGACATTCAGCGTAGGTACATAGTGGAGCAGTTGACATTCAGCGCAGATGCTCAGTGGAGCAGTTGACATGATCCAGAATTAGCTTGTTTTTGAGTGTTTTCAGGTGGAGAACTGATATTCAGTGCTGTGGTTTGCTGACCTTGTTCCTCTAGGGGTAGGAACAACATGTTTAGGGACTTTGGATCCCTTAGATTATTGACATTTCATGCTTCATGATGTAAGGCACAAAAATGTCTATAACAGGATGGCAGTTGCGCAGGAGGCACCGGGGGACTAAAGAACGATAATTGATCTATAGTGACAATTCTTCCATTGTATGGAAAACAAACCACACGGAAAAGTGAAGAGACAACGGCCCCATGGCATAAACATAGTCACGACCAAGGAGAAGACTGAAATCTAGAGCACCTTGGGTAACCAGTACGTCTATATAGACAGTTTTGCCTCCCAAAGTAATAGGGAACTTTGGAAGGATCCCTAATGGTTGACTGGTTCCTCCATCAAACGCTAACAGATTCTGTGCGACCGACACAAGCTATGGGGAACCCAAAGCTTTCCAAGTAGTGGACGGCATAAGACTGACCGACGCACCTTCATCCAGAACAATGCTAGGTACCGCCTTAGCACAGGCATGTACTGTAATCTAGAAAGGCACATGGGATGGAAGGCAGAAAGTAGTCAAGTGACTCCAATTGAAAGCGATGGCCAAACTACTTGGTGGGGGAATCATATGATTGCCCCCATGCTCTATAGGAACCGAAGAAGGACTCTCGGGATCAGTTGGGATAGGAGGGTCGTTCTCGGACTCAGGAGAATCTGACGAGACAAGAAGAACATGAGAAGTAGAATCATGATGCTCCTCCAGAACAGAGTAATCAACAGGTGGTGAACCCAAGTCAACACTCTCTCCGACCAATGGTTGGTCTGGAGCAGGCTTAGCACAGCCAGGTTCAGGAGGAGGAAGAAAAACAAGAGAAGACTATGAGTCGATCTCTTGGTCCACAGGGAGGGGGTCAGAAGAGAGCCTCTGATAACCAACAGGAAGTTGGGGTGAAGAAGCTGTAAGACTTTCCAAAATAGCGGAAGCTTTATCCATGAGCAGACAAAGGTGAAGGGGATGATTGCCTTCACATAGTCTACAGGGGATTCGAATCTTCCCTTTCTTCTGAATGTTGTCAGTTGATAGGGTGGCATCGCCATGAGCTTTAGAGGACGATGAGGGACGAGCCGGATCGCGAGACCATACTTCAAGGATCCTGGGAATACCAGGACAATCACGAAGAAGATGGTCACCCTTGCACAACTTACAAGGAAACTTAACCTTCCGCGGGGGGGCGGAAGGTGTTTCGACCTGGGATGGATTTGGAGCAGTAACTGCACTTTTAGCCTCTCGCTTATGAGACTTCTTCTTCTTTGTCTTCTTCTTCTTCTTCTTAGCCACCTGGTTACTTGAATCTAGGATTTCACGAGGCGAAGTAGAAGATGAGGACGTAGAAATAAGCGAAGAAGGGGAGAGGTCCACCTTGGAATCAACATGATGTTGTTCGGGTGGAGGGACTGATTGACCAGGAGTTGAGACATTAGAGACCACAGAGGTTGAGAACAACCAAACAGGCAACCCAACAGTTAACCCAGGAAGGGACAACATTGCCATGTAAGGAGCACCAATAATCCCAAAAGGAGGAAAATGACCAGGATTCCCATCAGAGGGGATTCCTGGGTTGGTGAACTCTGGAAAAGTTGCCATCACAAACGAGAAAGGACCCTACTCAAACTAACGCAAACAAGATCTAACCGTGAAGATGTGAACGTAGTCGAATAAATTTTAGGACGCAAGGACATAACTTGACCTTTTCAATTTTTAAGAGTCGAGAAAAGGACAAAAAGATGACTCTAGTCGCCTTTGAATGTTTAATGAGCCTGAAGCGACAAGTGCTCAGATGAGCCTTTTCTTTTAGGGAGTCCGAAAAGGATCGAAAAGTGACTACTCTGGAGAACTAGGCAAAAGGGTTTACCAAACAAATCCGTAAAACTACATATACACCTTGGCAGTCATATGAAAACCAAGGACTTTCCGTACGGCAGTCAATCTTACCGAATACTATGTTCGGTGCGTTACGGCTTGTAAGGTGGTAGACATGGCTTCCTATGGATAAAGGATGATAACCTAGTGGGGTCTCCCCATATACTCGACGGTACGTGGGAGCTCAAATCCGTGCTAGACCACTATTGCGTCACAGAAGGAGGAATCACCCAACCTTAAGTGAAACAAAAGTGACTAGGTTTAACGATGCCGGAGCATGTCTCTAGCCTAGACCTCTAAATAGTGTGCGTTATGTTCCAATGCCTTTTTAGGTTCATTCAGTTCATTTTAAGGTTGATCTTGTATTAGGTTTCAGTTTTCAGGCCTTACCGTATGTAATCTCTCAAAAATTCCTAAATGCAAACTATATGCCAAAATATGTCATTTCATTCGATGAATGCTAGTTACGAGAGGGTTTGAGGGCTTTCACGCAAACGAAATGATCACAAAACAATAAATACCTTCCCTAATGCAGCTAATGGAAATTAACAAACTTTTCTTTAAGATCACTAATCACTAATCAAAATGAAAAGCTCTAATTCTCATTAACTAATACAAAGCAAAAGAGATTTTTTTCTTTTATGTCGATGGCAAAGTGCATTAAAAAAACTTTGAGAAACGATGACAAACAAATTCTATTCAATAAAAGCACATTCAGTTCCCTAATTCACAAATCAAAACTCCAAAGAACCGGAAAGATCCCAAAGACACCAATGAGCCGTGTAATTCAGGTTCAAAGTGAGACGAAGCGGAATTCAAGTGAAGACAAAGTAAGTTACCCAAATAACGCAAAAAATGATTTACAACCACCAAACAAGTGCAAGGGAGCAATCAAAGAATCGACTGGACCACTAGAAGATCAAAATACCTAAGGAAGGCTCGACACACAAAGCCACTAGATGCCCTAGGGCTAGAAATGTGAAATCGATGGAAAAAAGCAAACACCCAAAGGGTAACGATCAAAGCCAACCAAATCACACTCCAACACACTCAAGTAGTCTAAAAAAGGTACCTAGAACAAAAACCAAGCTCAGAGGGCTCACAGCCAAGCAAACTTCAAAATTTCCCAGGCCTGGCGCGACTGTCAGGCCGAAAAAGGCGCCTTTCTGGTATTGGCGCGGGTTGTCAATGTGCAACATGCGCCAACTGGCGCGACTGTAACGCTATAAAACAACGCCAGCCGAGTTTTCTATGGAAAAATAAAAACAAATGAGCCAAAGCTAAGTCAACAGTACCCAGGTACACCAAGGGGCAAGAAGCAATACAGGAATTCAACCCAGAAAGCTAAACAAGTAGGAGAACCCAAGAAATAAACAAGAAACAAGGAAAGTTCCAAGCCATTCAGCTTGTAAACCAAATCGGAGATGGACTGAAGTGGCGTTGATCTACTTTGCTAATGCAGAGCAATAGTGTTTCGAAGGCTATCTGACCGTACTTCAGGCTCCGTCTAAAGTTTACAAATCAAACAACAAGACAAAACGAACAACAAGGCAAAAAGCCAACTCCCCAGCGGAGTCTCCAAATTGTTGTGGAGGTAAATCCCCTGTGCGGATAGAGACGATCCCTACTAGCCCAAATGGGGTCTAGCAACAATAAAACAACGCTAACACGCAGGTTCCTAATTTCAAATCAAAGACCGATGATGAGGGCCTACCTGGATTCCAACGCTAATATTTGTAGAAGATTCGTCGCTCTCGTTCCTTTGCTCCGACTGGTCACAATCCCCACGATATTCGTGAACGGACACCTGCACATGCAAAGAACGACACAAACACAATCATAAAATCCAATAGATGCAACTATATATCAGTCAGAAAGGGCATAACTCAATCATCATTAAAAAGACAATAAGAGTGGAACCATAATGATAGTCGTCTATTATTGATAAACAAAGAAGAATACAACCATAGTTCTGATGTCAAATCGTCCTTTGGTTGGGTGATCAGCAGCACATGCCTTGCAAAGCTTGTTGAGAATGGGGAACAAGCCTCTCTGGACAAGAATCTCCTCACTTTAGATTTAGCTTCATGGGAATTCAGAAGGCTTCTTGTAGCATGAGCTTAGCAATTCTCAGACTTTGGGACTTGGAGACTAACTTGTCAAAGGCAAAAGGAAAAGCTTTTATAGATAGAGGAGAAGGAGTTAGGGTCATCCACAAGATTCATGTGATTTGCTTTATCACTAAGAAGCTTCCATGAGAGGTGGAGAACTACTTCCCTCCTATGGAGATTCGAAGCCAAACTGGCCCAACTCAATATAGATTCAGTTCATGAGTGGGTTAGGAAGAACCTTCGTAAGTTGGTTTGTTAAAAACTTTACCCAACTGGGCTAGCGCGAGTGCGACTTTGAGACAGAGCGCCAGCTGGCGCGCCCTCTTTGGAGGATTTCCCCCATTGGCGCGAGTGATACACAATGAACCCGTGCCAATGGAAAAAGGACTATTTTTATGGGTTGTCTTCAGGGCATATGAAGTACATACTCAAGGGGATACAATGCAAGTGTTTTCAGGTTATGTCACTTCTCACAGGTCCCGGAATAAGTCCTCCAATTTGCGGGAGAAGGGGTAACAGGGACAGTGACAAATTACTGTGTAACATGGTCCATAGATGACACAAGGTAGTTTTCTTTGTCCGAGGCGCAGTTAAGTTCTAGAAATCGACACATAAGCAGATTTCCCCGGACTTCTTTCTTATAGGCACAAGGTTGGAGGCCCAAATGGAATGACGAACTTTATATATGATCCGTGCGTCCAACAATTTAGTAAGCTCTTTCTGTATGAGGGGTTCAAGCGATAGATATACTTTTCTCAACTTTTTTTGATATGGCTTGACCCCTTCCTTGATTGGGATGATATGTTGGATGATCCATGTGTCATAATTTTTCAATTCATCATACGTTCATGCGAACACATCTCGGTACTATTTGAACAAGCGGATGAAGGCTTGCCGTTCTTGATGTGTACAACATGTACCAAGATTAACAAACTTTGGATCCTTTTTTGTTCCCAGGTTTATTAGTTCATGCCTCATGGTGGAACTATGGGTCTTGTTGTTCCTTGGCCCTTGGAACCGCTCTTGCAAGTCATATAGCTTTTCCAGTGATACCACACCTTTTGTGATAATGTGGCCTTTCATGTCATCAGCTCCTGCTTGTAGAGAGCGCTCATGCTCATCGTCATCTATTTTTTCATCTTTGAAAATGTAAGCATTGACCATAAAATGTAGTATCTGTTGATCATCATTAAACATGTGTAAGTTAGTTATGTTGTCCGAGATAGACGGTTTGTACAAAATTTCAATAGTGAATCTATCCCTAATCGGTGACATTCTTGAGGCTACATTTGCTAGTGCATTGGTAGCTGCATTACACGTACACGACACAAAAATGATATTAAATGATTGGAAGTTTGAGATTAGTTGCCATACATCTTCTTGGTAGTTTTTTAGATGTGGTGATAAATAGTGAATGGTGTCATGTACCTACCATACCACTATCTCTAAATCACCTACCACTTTAAGCATGACCACTTTGAGGCTGATGGCCTTCTGCAAGCCCAACACGAGTGCTTCATATTCTGCTACATTGTTCATGCACTCAAACTCCAAGTGGATTGACACTAGATGCTTCCTATTGCAAGGGTCGATTAGAACACACTCGGCTCCTGAGCCGTCCTATGTCTTTGATCCATCGAAGTACAAAGTCCACAACCCATCTATACGCGGACCGCTTGATGTGCTAGTACTGCTGCTACTACTGTCGCTACTACTACTGCTACTATTGGTACAATGTGTTGTACAAGTTTCATTACCATCAGTTGGGAAAGGAAGGAGTCCCAACTGTGTGTCTGGTGGGGTTGAAGCTGGTTGTGCAGGATAACACCCCAACATTGTCTCAAGGAGGAAGTTTCCGAACATGAGTTATGTGAGAGCTGATGGTTCATTCTCGCCATTGATGGGAGTGACATTATGCTTCATGTACCTCTCGGATTCTACTCGAATTTGGTTGCACTTGCCCTTGTATGGAAGCCACATATGAGACCAGTCTGTAGTGAAATATCCATCTAGCTTGCTGGACTAGTCTCTGCTGAGTAATATATGCTTCCAGTATGTCCACAACAACTATGTTGATGCATTGGTGGACTCGACTATCATGGGATAGTCGGATGTTCACGTCTCACAGTTCACCAATGGTTGGTACTGATGTTCAATCAAGTTGGATGATTCGCGCGGATGTCTCGCTCCATTGTGCATTGATCTTCTTAGCAATGGAGAGTGGCATGATGTTGGCTGTCGCGCTAGAATCAACCAAGCAGTTGTGAACATTGTAGTTAAAAACTTGAAATGAAAGTAGGAATGGAGGGCAACCTGAGTTTGCTTCTTCCATCCAGAGCATATTGAGCACTGTGGAAAGTGATCCGGGAGGTGTGCTTGCTCCTTGGCTGGTAGAGGTTACACTGTTTGTTGTTGTTTGTCCCAAAGCGTGCAGAAGGATATCTTACTGACTCTGGATCTTAGCCAACTCGAACAAGCTGATGTTTGCTCGAGTTTTCTTCATGTCATCAATAATGTTGTATTCCAGAGGTGGTTGACTCACCGAGGTGTCTGGGGTGGAACAGATGTTCGTGTTGTTTGGCGGAGTGTTTCACAACTTGCTGCTCATGGATGTACTCTTACCCGCCGCTATCAGCTCGGACTTGCTTTGTGTTTGTTTCTTTGAGGGAGCCGGTGGATCGATCTTCCTTATCACTAGTTTTACCTTTTCTTGCATCTCCCTCAGTGTGGGGGAGCCCTTTGCTTCTAAGACTGTAGTAGTCAGTTTGCTTCCAGGGTTTCTTCTCAGTGTTCATCTTTTCCATTGTTTGTGAGCACTGATATGTGTTCACCACATGCTCAGATCTTGATGGCTCATCAGGTGCAACCTCTTCATCATTGTACGTGTCTTTTGGTTGCTCCTGCATATTGCTTCCCACCTCAAGTGTATGACTGTAAAAATTATTTGTGACTTGCTTCCAGCCTAGACAAGAGTTCTTAGGATGATGTTCTTCGTGGAAAGAACAGAATTTTGGGTCTGCACACTGTTCGAGCTGGAACACAGGCTTCTGCGTAGTTTTTAGAATGAATTGGCTGCTGCTTGATGTGCTTCTTACTTGTCTTTGCCTAGGTGGGTGACTGCTTGCAAATGTGTCTGATCCACGTTGTTTGAGTTCAGACATTTCAGTGGACAAGCTCTTGACAAGACGAGTGAGGGTCTCAATGTCGGTTGCTTCCTTGTCTCTACCCTTGCTCATCGTTGCTTGGGACTACCTGCTCGCATCCTTGGAGTCCTTCATCGATTGATCATCCTTGATGACTCCAACTGCACGTAGGTCTTTCTCAACACTGATAGCCTCTTCACAGTTTTCCAATAGTGTTGGTCTCGCAACTTGCTTGACGAACTGCACAATGCTGGTTGGCAGTGCGGATGTGTAGTAATCAGTGGTGATGGAGTCATGAGGCTTAGTGTCTGCTGGGAACCTATTCAGTATACGCGTAAACCTCTGATTGAAATCTTTCACTTTTTCTTTTCCCTCCATCTTGAGGCTTCCCAACTCTTTGAGTAGCATGGCTGGGGTCTTGTCATCAATGAACTTCTCAAGGAACAAACATTTGAAAGAACCCCAGTTCTGTATGGAGTTAGGTGGAAGGTTGTGATACCAAGCAGCTTCCCAACCGTCCAAGGTACATGGAAACAATCTACATGCTACATCGTCATAACGTACCTCAAGGGTCTGCAGTTGTAGGTATAAGTTGTCTAAGTGGTCTTTCGCCTTCACCGCACTGTCAGGGTTAAACTTGATGTTCATTCTCTCTGCTTGCTCAGCATATTGTACAGAACATTCGGGAGAGCTAATGGACCCTAAGTCATCCATTCAAGATTTGGGTCAGACATCTCTTCGTCTTCTGCATACTCTTCCTCTCCTTTGGAGTGTGATGCATCCGACTCTAAGTCTGTTGGTCCATCTCCACCTCCGCCTCCTCTGCTGCCTTCTCCTCTGCCCCCTATACCCAAGTTTGATCCTGAGGTCACAAGAGTGCCTTGTTCACTTTGCCATAGGATGGAATATTTATTTTCATCTTCGATAGATTCTCCTAGACCTTCGAATGTGGCAAGGGTTGCTTCTTCCACTGACGATACAACAACACTCATGGGAGTGGCCTTTGGCTTCCTCGCTGTGCATGGAAGATGTTGTCTGTCTGGGATCAGTTCGACTTCTTTCACAAACTGGTGAGTGATGGGGTGAACGGAGTGAAGGTGTTGATCTAAAGTCTCATCCTCAACACTATGAGGTGAGAAGTAACCAACCCCTGAGTCGCGTGTAGGTGAGAGAGACTGCAAGTTACTGCCTTGACCAGATGTTTGTTGAATGAGTGTGAGGGGAATTTCAGCCATGTACAACTAGCTACCCTCCTTCTAGTGCCAAAAATGTTGACGATGCTGGACCCGCCAACATTCAGGGGATCACCCCAGTATGAAGTCCCAACTAGACCTCACATCGTTTGGTGTGGGAGTCCCATCTGGTATGATGGCCTGGTTGCCATTATCTTAAGGATTTGCCTCAACTCTTGCTTGTCATCATGGGAGAGTGATTCGCTTTATCTTCGAGAAGTGAGGTTCGCGTGCCTGGTGAGTGTAAGTGTACTTGTGTCAATGGTTCTTTCACTATGAGGGGAAAAGGTGAAGATGAGTTCCAGGTTGAAAGGAATCAATCCCAACTCGGCTAGGAACACACAACACAAAGGACATTCACAGCTTCTGGTGGAGCAGTCCACTCGGATGCAGTAGTCACAACATACAAGGTAAGATAACACGTACAACACTCACAGATCAGTCCGACACGAGTGCAATGGTTGTTGCAGGGTTCATGTGAAAGGTCTGTTTGATGTCCTACAGAGCAGTCGACACAGACGGGACAACATTAACAACATATAAAACACACTTCCATTAATAGATTATGCATTACAACAAATGAATCAGTTCATATGTAGAACAAATGGTTAAAGCAACATGCATTACAAGTGTTAAAGATGAATCTTACAACAAATAAAATACATGTGTGAAAACATGCTGGCATGTTGAGAGGCTACTAAATTAAGCGAAAGTTCCAAGACACATCGTTACACCATACATCACTAACCCTGTTAGCGGGCTGTTGGAGCCACTACTTCTCAAAGAAAAGACTACATACTCTCTTAGCTATGTGGGAGGAGCTAAAGTGACAAGTCCATTCATGTACAAATGAGGGGGGTATTTATAGCCAAGGGTGAAACTGACCCTTGTGGCTGTTTGACTACCCTCATGACCATTCGACTTCCATGACTTTCCGACTTACATGACTCTATGTTCAACAAGTGGGTCTCTTGGACTTCCACGTTACATCACATTGCTTGAAAACAAGCCCATAGTATAGATGTGGGCAACATGACACATGACTTGACATGACAATGCTGGTACATTTGTGTTGCTACTGGAGTGCATGTCGAGCTATAGTGTTGCTGAGTGATGGATGTCTTCATGGTGTATCATAGCTTCACCTCTACATGGCGAGGCGTGTGGAGTCTTCGATAGTCCTTGGTTCACTTGATGAAGCTCTAGCATGTTGTTCCTTGCTTTCATGTTGGAAGGCTTGACATGCTCACTTGTTCGCGAAGGTGCATGTTTGTCGCATTCGTCCGCTTTGCATGCTTCGTTCATTTGTCTGCTTCGCATGCTTCGTTCGTTCATCCATTGGTGAACCTGTCCATCTACATGTGGTCCCTTCATTCATCCTGTTCATCATCTTGACATGTTTTTTGGTGTACCTGTACCTGCAGTCACTCATGACGAGATGACATCAAATCCAAAACCTCCTAGTCTACTACGACACATGATCATTCGGATGTGGGTGACCGGGAGAGGCAGTAGGGCTATGATGCGGGATGATGGCTCTGGGCAACTACTGATGAAAATTGCACAAGAGTTGCTGAGGGATGGAGACAGACAATCTGAGTCGATAGTGACTGTCTACAAGGTTTGGCTCAACTGGGAGGAAAAATTGCACAAATTTTGGGAGGGATAGTCCAAGCTACAGGAGGGAAGGGAAGGTGTGCTCTACGCATTTTCCAGAATGAATAGTCAGCAGGGTCTGGACAACCAAATTTGCACAATTTTTGAGAGGAAGGGGCTGGGCTGCATGAAGGGTCAGCAGGCAGGGATTGCATAATTTTTCTGGGGAACTGCCCAGGAGACTTGCAACCAGAATTGCGCAATTCCCAAAGGGAATTGCCAGTTGGCTGCTGGGGTCACTAGCAGCCAGAACTGCGAAATTCCCAGAGGGAACTTCCAGTTGGCTGGGGTCACTGGAAGCCAGAATTGTGCAATTCCCAGAGGGAACTGCTAGTTGGCTACTGGGGTCACTGGCAGCCAGAACTGCGTAATTCCCAGAGGGAACTGCAGTCTGCTGCTAGGAGCTGCTGGCTGGGAAAATTGCACTAAGGTTGGGAGGCCATCCTGCTGATCATCTCTACACAATTTCTAAGCTGAGTTGACTGATGGGCAGCATGAGGCTTGCTCATGAGCATTGCGTAATTTCTGAGATGAAAAACTGGTCCACTGTCCAGGTGGACAGCATGAGTGCTGTTTGAGTTGCTTGCGGGCAGCGCAGCTTGAAAGAACTAGCATGGTGCTTCTGCGCTGCTATGGTTGACAATCGATCAAGTCGAAAGCCGACTGATGGTCCAACTGTTAGTGAGGAGTTTGGTCGTCAGAAATTCAACAAAAATGACTAAGTGTGTGAACAATAGAAATATGCATAGGTGATATGATCACACACTCGCATGACTTGACGACGAAACGATCAAACCATCTAGACACACATGTTCAACATGATTGACTGACGATGCAAGAGATAAGTGCAACACTCGTGATTGATCGTTCATGATCAAGACAATGCTTTCACGACAGTGAATGTGACTCTATGTGTGAGTGCAACAGATGCTTTCATGGCGAACATAACAAACACATACGAAGCAAAGACTTTGGGCATAACCAGAACATGGTCGCAAGCATGACTTAGATATCAACATGCAGAGATTTGAGTGCAATAAACAAGCAAGGTGAATGTAAAGACTCACACGAGCTCATGGAGTGAACCTGAGCATGTGCAGTCATCAAGTGAAACTCTTTAAGGGAGGTTCTGAAATTGGTGCAAGCCAAAATTTTGGAGGGTGGTTGTAGCTACTACAACAAATCCTATTTCTCATTCTCTGCAATATCACTCTCGTCTTCTTTATGGTGACATGATTGTAACAGAGACTCGATTACTCGGCTGGATGATTAAGATGAATAAGGGAAACGTAACACAGTCCATGACTGAAGATGTACTAGAATCATCACCTTTGTTTTCTGATACAAATTTTATACCAGAGTGTGGTACCAGCTCCTGGGAACATGTTTATGGTATATTCAAGAAGGAAATACAAAAGGAAGCCATGATAGATGATATGCAATCTTTAGATGCTTCTTATCTTGAAGTTGCATCCTCTGTCTTGCATAAGATAGCAGCTAGACCAAAATTATTTCCCTACGTTGATATGGTCAAATGGATTATTGAAAATGTGAATATTGAGGACAGAGAATTCATGAGCTCAAGGCAAGTAGTCATCGGCTCCTTTAAACCAGAGGATATCAGAAGAATGTATCATTTACCTCCACTGCACAAGGTTTACAAAAAAGCATTTGTGGAGAAATTTGCTACTGAAAATGAAGAACCCTATGAATTTATAAAACAATGGAGGGAAAATGTGAGAAAGCAGAAGATGGATAGAACTAGTATGTATTCTGTAGCCTCTCTCGCTACTCCTTATTTATACATTGCCGCAATTCTATGTACGTTATTTGGGTACGTAGATGCTACCAAGTGTTCATTGGAATGGGTGGCTCTCATTGATGCTGCTTCTAATTCTATAGTCATGGATTGGGCCACAATTTTTTCAAATAACTCCCGCCATATAATAGAATATAGAAGGAACCATTATGTTACTACAAGAACCATTCCTCCATTTTATATGTCTGCCTATATCATGGATGCTGTATGTTTCATTTTTCCTTTTCCAATAATGGTATGGAAGTGGAATCCTCAGGATCCCATGCCAATCCATGTGTATCATAAAGCTCTATGTAAATATTATTTCAATGAACATTTCTATCAGATTTGTTTGGGGGTTATGCTCCCTATTTATCAGGTTGTCTTTGACAAGAAAGCCCCAAGGTTATCAAAAGAAGCCAAGACTGATATTCAACCTGTGGCAAGATGGTTTGGAGAAGAATTATTCACGTATATCAGAGTTTTTGGAAGCACCGCTCCACAACATGTACTTCCATGGTATGTCCCTGATAAATTGTTAGCCAGAGAAATTGCATGCCAGTCAATTACCAAAGGCACAACCAGATCTCTCAAAGAGTCTAAAAAATCTATCTCACTTTTCCACTTCGGTGTGGTGTTTATTGCTTAAATGACTTCAAACATGCACAAGTCGAAGTCAAACACATTCGTAGTTTGAATCTTATTGAGTTTTGAGAAAGGCAATATGACCCTATTAAGGTCATGTATGATTTTACCTCGACTGTCAAGGTTAAGGCATTTATTCATGAGGATGATCATTTTGACGATATTTTTGAAGCAGCTGAACAATTTTCACAGGTACAGAGTTTAGCTGCCCTCCGATTGAATACTGATGAATTAGCATACTTTAAGGAGTACAAACATCAAAGTTTAACACATGTGCCTTTGAATCTACTTAAAATAAACCCACAAGAATACCAGGAAGAAAGGTTGTCTACTAATGTCTCAAAAGAGGATGCAAATAAAGCATCCAATGATGTTGAATCAAAGAAAGAATCAGATATAGAGAAATACATAGAAGAACCTTCCAACAATAAGAGTATTGAGAAAGGACTTGATTAGGACCAAATGCAGAAAGAATGGGGGAATTTTGAACAAATCACGAATGAATCATAGGGTGGTACGAGTCAAGCACAAGCTTTTCCCGAAACACCAAAACATCTCGAGAAATCTTCAGAAAAATCTCTCGCTACTTCAGAGCATATTGAGGTAATTCCTTCTTTTCCTTCTTTAGAAATTGTTTTGAAAGGGGAGGAAATTCCTCCTTTGGATATTTTTTATAGTCCCAAACATCGAGAAGTAATAAAGAGGCAAAGGAAAAAGAGAAAAATTGACCATGATGCTATTAGCCTGCTAGGAAACGAACCAATGGGCGTTGTCTGGAAAGATACACCTATAGATCCATCTAAAAATTTGACCAAATTATCTCAGTTTGCAAGAGCTTATGCTTCTGCAATAATTGACAAAGCAAAAGAAGTAAGAAATTTGATCAAAGAAAAAGAGGAAAGAATAAAGCAGCTCGAAGATCAACTCACAAAAGAAAAGGTGAATACACAGGAACAGATTAAATCATGGCTTGAACAAATGCAACAAAGTTTTGACAGCCTAAGACTTCAGAGCCAAGCATAATTAAATGCTAAAGATACTAAAATCTCATAACTACGATTTACTGCAGATCAAATAAAAGATTGCCCAAAAGTGGATGAATTCATCAAAGAAGTTTTAGAAATCAATTCATTGCTATCAAAGCAACAATTAATCTTTTGTAAGCATTTAATAGAGATTAGTCCATTGTGCCAAGAAGCTGATGCATTAGTGGTTCAATTCAATGACACTAAAATTGATTTTGAAGAAATAGATGAGAAAATTTCAAATTTGGTCACATGGCAAGATAATTCAAAGGGAAAGACAGTAGAATTTGCAAAGGTCGAAGAATCTCACAAGGAAATTCTCTTCACTGATTGGGAAATCCAAATAAAATGGGCTGAAAGGGTAGTTTCAAGTGTAAGCGAAACATCAAACAATATAATATAAACAATTAATGATAGTATTTGGTATGCAAGTTTTATTCAAATATGTTCACCAGGAAATCTGCCTGAGATTGATGATTTGCAGTTAATTTGGCACAAAAGTCTTGCAACAAAAGAAAAACGAATCAGACAGCTATTGAATTGAATTAGGATGCTTAATGGTCATATTTGGTAAAACTACATAGTCAATTGATGGCCCTATGATGCTTAACCAATTCAATCATCGATATGACGCCATCGCTATTAAATACAATTTATGCGGGGGAAGTAAAGATAAGCATTAGGCAACCTTCAGGAGTTCAGGCTATGATGGATATCTATGAGAAGTGGAAACAAATAAGGAGCCAACACCAATCATGATCATATTTTTAAGTTTTAAATCAATTTTTGTTTTTCCTTTTTGGCTATAATGTGCTTAATAGGGAGACTAAAGGATGTTTGTCATACTTCGTAGCCTAATGTGGCTAATGTGCAAGAAAAACAACTTTTTTATTGCATTTAATATGTAAAGGCACGCTAGATGCAGTCAGAGGAGATGTAGGAGGCTTGTTCCCTACATTTACTCTCCTACAACTTGACTTGATCCCTAAATCACTCACCTACAACTTGAAGATCTACTAGAAGCCGAGGCACTCAAGGGATTGTGAGGATCTAAGGGAGTTAGATTCACTTTTTTTGAAATTTTGGAGGGAAGCGGTCCTCTTTCCAAAGAGGCTTCCCCTCAGTCATATTTATATAAATACACAAGCCCAAGGGCTCAATAGGATTCAAATTATTGACTAGGGAAGAACTACTAAGAGCTAGGAGCTTGGGACTATCATTTTCATTTCCTTTGCATGATGTATCTTAACTCTATTTTATTTCAATGAAAATATTACTATTTTCTTACATTTGAGTTTGTTTCAGAGGACTGAGTCCACTTAGGTTAGGGCCTAACCCAGAGGCTCTAGTCTCTCTTTTTGTATCTTATCTATGCATTATTTTTTGTAGTAGCATTTATTCCTCTATTAGTAGAAGTTTTCTTGCAAATTTTGTTGGTGCAGGACTGGTTACAACTTCTCTTGTGGGAAGTACAGTGAAAGAATATGTTGAGATTGCAACAAGATGATGGAGCTTAGTGAAAAGAGTCGCCTTCACTAAGTGGGCCCGCAGGCTATTTTTGGCGCAAGTCTATTTTTAGACTATGTCTATTTTTAGACATATGGATCATGTCTATGTTTATGGATGATTGATCAAGTTGGGAAAATAGATGGACTTCTATTTTTGATGAAAGTGTGAGTGATCACAGTGTGAGTGATCAAGTCTATTTTTAGACTGGCTGTCAAAAATAGAAAAGTCAAATATTATTATCTCACAATAATATTTGGACTATAAACTTAATCTTATTCTCTTGGAGCACTTCAGTTTGAGCTACAGAAGTGGCACATGCAGCTGTCAGAAGGAAATACGCTTTTCTTATGAGTCAGTTGAGTTGTTGCATGCATGACTTCAGTTAGAACTCAATCAGTTGAGTTTGGTGGAGTTGATTGTGGAGTTGATGGAGTTGTGTTCAGTTTAGCTTTGTTAAACTGGTTGTATTTAGTATAACTGGCAAATAGACTAGAGATGAGTTGAGTGAATTAGTTATTAATTAATTCACAAGTTATTAACTCATAATACAACTAATGAATACATCAGTTAACTCAGTTGCATGTCAGTGCATGTTTAGTTCAACAGGGACAGGTGGTAGAGAATCAGATTGCTATCAGTTGTGACTATAGTTGTGCATCAGATCTTGCACAATCAAAGGATTGAGTATGCCAATGAGTTTGCTCACGTATTTGGCCCGCATTTTAGCCTTTGCTCACGTCCACAAAGAGTGAGTGACTATTTTGCAGGTGAAAATCGAGTTTGGGAAGCAATTCTCATCAGTTCTTGAGCAGGTATTGAGCAGTGGAGGCAGGCAAGCAGTGGAAGAGATTTGGAGATCAGATCTGAGTTGTATTGTGTGTAACAGAGGTGGAGATACTTGTGAGAAGTATTATGCTGTGTAATGTTACATGACTCAATCATTAATATACAGATAGTGTGGGGTTTTTTAGCGAGATGCTTTCCCCGTGATACATACTGTGTTAATGTGTGAATGCTCTTGATGTTTTATTGTTATTGATGCTGCTATATTCTTGATCAACGTAGAGGAGCTTATGTATTGTGTATGTTTTCCGCATTAGTACATGATCATGATAATCTCCATTGAATATGTGTTAAATTATTCAAATTTTCTACATGGTATCAGAGCTAGATAATTGTAGAAAAAGTTTCTACATGGTATCGGAGCAGCTTGATTTGTAGAAGAGATTTTTACAGGATATCAAGCGAGGGTTGATCGGAAGCAGTTGAGTTAGTTGCTGGTGGAATTCGAATTTGCAGCAGTGTTGTTGAAAATGTCTTTCAACGGATTGCAAATGTTATTCCAAAGCAAGAGCGACTTGGCGCTCAAGGATAAACTCAGTAACAATAAAGGTGAGAACGGATCTTCGTCAAAGGGAGCTGATGAAGAGAATTGTGCTTTGGCTGCCAAAGCAAAGAAAGGGAAGAGCAAGAAAGCTTCTCAGTCTGGTGCGAAAGGCAAGAAGCAGGATATGTCCAAGGTGAAGTGTTTTCACTGTCACCAGCATGGACACTATGCCACAAATTGTCCGCAGAAGAAGAAGAACAAGCAAGCTGCTGGATCTGCAGGGGGAGAGGCTTTAGCTTCTCAGTTTGAGCTTGATTTTTCATTGATCGCATGCTTGGTTTCAAGTGTGATGGGATCAGTGTGGTTTCTGGACAGTGGTGCGTCTTTTCACATGACGGGAGATAGAGATTTGTTCTCTGATCTGGAGGACAAAGATCTTGGAGTGCACATCGAGATGGGCGATGATGGTAGATACAGTGCGACCGGTATCGGTACCATTTCCTTTGAGAGGGAGTCTGGTAAACCCTTTGTATTGCAGGAAGTCATGCATGTTCCAGGATTGAAGAAGAATCTCATCTCAGTGGCGATGTTAGAAGACAAGGGGTATGATGTTGTTTTCAGCGAGGGAAAGGCCTTCCTGCGCAGCAAGACAACTGGTGAGACCCGGAAGATAGGGGTTCGAGTGAGGAACCTTTATCAGTTGCATGTAGATGGATGCGCAGCAATGGCAGGCAAGGCAGAAGGATTGGTGAGCCGGGATGATGGCGAGTTGTGGCACAGGAGATTGGGTCACCTTCACCATGGAGCCTTGAAGATACTGCAGCAGATCACTACAGGGCTTCCTAAAGGCACACTTGCGCAGTCAGATCAATGCAAGGAGTGTACTTTGGGGAAGTTTGTGAAAGCCACCTTTCACGAGAAGGATAGTCGCGCCACGACGATCCTTGAGAGAATTCACACAGACGTGTGTGGACCTTTCTCAGTTGCTTCGACAGCAAAACACAGGTATTATGTGATTTTTGTTGATGATTTCTCTCGTAAGTGCTGGATCTTCTTCATGTAGAAGAAGAGCGAGACATATTCAAAGTTCTGTGAATTCAAAGCACTGGTCGAGAAGGAGTCGGGGAAGAAGGTGAAGGCTCTTAGGAGTGATAATGGTGGTGAATACATCTCGGACGAGTTCAAGGATTTCTGCAAGGCAGAAGGGATTCGTAGAGAGCTCATAGCTCCCCATAACCCACAGCAGAACGGGGTAGCTGAGCGGAAGAACAGAACGATTGTGGGTGCTGCACGGGCAATGTTGCATGATCAGGGCCTACCCCTTCACTTGTGGGCGGAAGCATGCAATACAGTAGTTTATGTGCAGAACCGTTGTCCTCATAGGATACTTGGCATGAGTACACCCGAGGAGGCTTATTCTGGTAAGAAGCCTGATCTTTCTCATTTGAGGATTTTTGGTGCTAACGTTTACATGCATGTGACGAAGGATGCCAGAAAGAAGTTGGAACCGACTGCAGAGGTTGGGATATTTGTGGGGTACACTGATACGCCCCACAACTATCGTGTGTATTTGCCAGATAGTGGTAAAACTGTTGTGCGACGGGATATAAAATTTCAGGAGGAGAAAGCCATGAAGTGTTCGTTGAGAGGGAGCTACACTTGCATGCAGATGAGGAGCTATTAGTTCCTAAGGATGAGCTTCAGGACGTGGATCAGCCACAGGACGAGGTTCATGGAGTGGAAGAGACCACTCATGCAGCGCCAACCATCAGAGGGCGAAAGCGCTTGACAGAAGCTGAGCGACTAGCTCAAGATGCAGAGAAAGTTGTAGGACCACCTACAGCCCAACGCAGGCAGAGACAGTCACCTGATCGGTACACTGGATACATGGCTCTTATGAGCAAGTGTGTTGTGACTGAGCCATCCTCTTTCGAGGAAGCTGTGGAGGATCCCGCATGGGTAGACGCCATGGTGGAAGAGTATGATTCTATTGTGAGAAACAGTGCATGGGAGATTGTTCCTAGACCGGAAGGGAAATCAGTGGTAGGTTCGAGATGGATCTACAAAGTTAAGCAGGCAGCTGACGGGAGTGTGGAGAAGTACAAGGCAAGATTTGTTGCCCGAGGCTTTTCACAGATTGAGGGGATCGATTATGAGGAGACCTTTGCACCTGTCGCAAGGTATTCTTCCATACGGACGATTCTTGCTCTCTCAGCGCAGATGGGATGGCACATTCATCAGATGGATGTGAAGACTGCGTTCCTCAACGGAGTCATTGAGGAGGAGGTGTACATTGAGCAACCCGAAGGCTTTGAAGTCTTCAGCAGCGAGTCGCATGTGTGCAGGCTCAAGAGAGCGCTGTATGGGTTGAAGCAAGCACCACGTGCTTGGTACACACGGATAGACAGCTATTTCACAGGACTTGGATTCTCCGAGAGCGAGGCGGATCCGAACCTATACCAGATTGTGGTGGAGGGTAAGTTGCTTATCATTGTACTGTATGTTGATGATTTGATTCTAACGGGTGATGAGCTGTTGATACTGTCATGCAAGAAGGATCTTGCTACAGAGTTTGAGATGAAGGATTTGGGCCTCCTTCACTATTTCCTAGGATTGGAAATATGGCAGCGCAGTGGTGGACTGTTTGTTTCTCAGGGCAAGTATGCTCGGGAGATACTGGAGAAGTTCAACATGCATGGCTGCAAGCCTGTTGATACTCCTCTTCCTGGAGGTTGGAGGAAGGAGGATGCCACTTCGGGAGAAGAAGTGGATGCCACTGTTTATCGACAGTTGGTGGGGTCGCTGATGTATTTGGTCAATACACGACCTGATATATGCTATGCAGTTAACCAGCTTTCACAAGCTATGGTTAAGCCTACCAAGCTCTTTTGGAAGGTGGGCAAGCATGTATTGCGCTACTTGAGAGGCACATCGGGATATGGTTTGTGGTACAGACAGGAGGATGAGGTGAAGCTATGTGGCTTCACGGATGCAAATTGGGCAGGGAGCCCAACAGACAGAAAGAGCACATCAGGAGGGGTCTTCAGTATCGGATCGACAGCAGTTTCTTGGTACAGCAGGAAGCAGAGATCTGTGGCACTCAGTTCAGCGGAGGCTGAGTATATGGCAGCAAGTTTGGCTGCATGCGAGGCTATATGGATGAGGAAGATCCTGGTTGGTTTGTTCGGTTCTCATTTGGATCCTACTGTGATTTACTGTGATAACCAGAGTTGCATTAAACTCTCGGCTAATCCTGTATTTCATGATAGATCTAAACATATTGACATCAGGTACCATCATATCAGAGATTGTGTGCAGCGGAGGATCATGTTACTTTCGTACATTCCAACGGAGGATCAGGATGCTGATATTCTGACGAAGGCTCTCACCAGGAGCAAATTCGAGTACCACCGAGGCAGGATAGGGGTTGCTGATAATCCATATCTTGTCGAGAGGGAGTGTTGAGATTGCAACAAGATGATGGAGCTTAGTGAAAAGAGTCGCCTTCACTAAGTGGGCCCGCAGGCTATTTTTGGCGCAAGTCTATTTTTAGACTATGTCTATTTTTAGACATATGGATCATGTCTATGTTTATGGATGATTGATCAAGTTGGGAAAATAGATGGACTTCTATTTTTTATGAAAGTGTGAGTGATCACAGTGTGAGTGATCAAGTCTATTTTTAGACTGGCTGTCAAAAATAGAAAAGTCAAATATTATTATCTCACAATAATATTTGGACTATAAACTTAATCTTATTCTCTTGGAGCACTTCAGTTTGAGCTACAGAAGTGGCACATGCAGCTGTCAGAAGGAAATACGCTTTTCTTATGAGTCAGTTGAGTTGTTGCATGCATGACTTCAGTTAGAACTCAATCAGTTGAGTTTGGTGGAGTTGATTGTGGAGTTGATGGAGTTGTGTTCAGTTTAGCTTTGTTAAACTGGTTGTATTTAGTCTAACTGACAAATAGACTAGAGATGAGTTGAGTGAATTAGTTATTAATTAATTCACAAGTTATTAACTCATAATACAACTAATGAATACATCAGTTAACTCAGTTGCATGTCAGTGCATGTTCAGTTCAACAGGGACAGGTGGTAGAGAATCAGATTGCTATCAGTTGTGACTATAGTTGTGCATCAGATCTTGCACAATCAAAGGATTGAGTATGCCAATGAGTTTGCTCACGTATTTGGCCCGCATTTTAGCCTTTGCTCACGTCCACAAAGAGTGAGTGACTATTTTGCAGGTGAAAATCGAGTTTGGGAAGCAATTCTCATCAGTTCTTGAGCAGGTATTGAGCAGTGGAGGCAGGCAAGCAGTGGAAGAGATTTGGAGATCAGATCTGAGCTGTATTGTGTGTAACAGAGGTGGAGATACTTGTGAGAAGTATTATGCTGTGTAATGTTACATGACTCAATCATTAATATACAGATAGTGTGGGGTTTTTTAGCGAGATGCTTTCCCCGTGATACATACTGTGTTAATGTGTGAATGCTCTTGATGTTTTATTGTTATTGATGCTGCTATATTCTTGATCAACGTAGAGGAGCTTATGTATTGTGTATGTTTTCCGCATTAGTACATGATCAGGATAATCTCCATTGAATATGTGTTAAATTATTCAAAATTTCTACAGAATATGCATTAGCAAGCCAAAAATATGTGGTTATTTTCTTTTGCAGTTGTTAGACCTTAGATCAATGATCTTTTACATGATTTGTTTTTTGCATATTTAGGAGTTAAATCAAATTATTCTTAAAGTTTTCATGGATGTGGGTCAGATGCATGTTGCAAGTTAGATTATCTTCTGGTGAAATATAATTCAAATCATCTTTCCTTTCACTTAGTTTTATAAAATTTGACACCTCCTTTTTTATTTAGTCCATTTTATTGCAATTTGATCATTAATTTGGCATTATTTTCAAGTTGAAAAAAAGTGTGTTCATTTGGTTTACCAATGGATTGTGGGATTGGAACATTCATCCTACCTTTCCCCTACCATCATTAGTCTCTCCCTTGTCATCTCACAGTGCCCTCAAAACTCTGCCACAGGAACTACATTTCTAGGTCATTGAAGCACACCATGTCCACTTTTTTTTAGGAATGATGGGACTCTGAGGGGTGCTAGGCTTGCAAAAATATGCATACAACATTCATATACCTTCATATATTGTTTCCCACCTTTAGAACACTTTTTCCACCCTCGGGATGCTCACAAATACAACCCTATAACAATCTTGTAGCATCCTGTGGCAACATGTCAACTTGACCAGATTTGCTCCAAAAGATTAATTTTTGTCTCTTAGGCTTGAATAACAACCCATAGGATCTAAAACCATGATTGAGGAGGACCAAATACCACTTTAGACATGCCCTTTCTTCGCTGCAACACAATTTTGCAATTAGGGTTAGAGGACAGATTCTAAATTTGAAGAACAATGACAACTTTCTGATGAAATGCCTACTAAACTTTGTAACTAAAGATAAGATTCCTTGAACACGGTGATTAGAGGGTGATTTATCAATGCAAAGTAGATTATGATTGTTTTCTTGAATTTATGCTTCTTTTAGGGTTTCAATTTCAAGAACTTTTATTGCATGGGCTAATTTCCTTTTCAATGCAACTTTTCACATTCTGCAATTAGAATAGTGTTTACCTTCTTGCAAGTAGCATAGATCTTACATTCTACAAATATATTAGTGTCTCCATTTCTGCAAGTAATATATCTTTTACATTCTTGCAACTAGGGTTAGAATTTTCAATTAAATAAGTAGCATTCTCATTCCTTTTTGTAAGTAGAATAATATTTCCATTTCTGCAATTAGGATAGAACTCTCTGTTTATGCAATTTCCTTTCTTGAGTTAGCTTGTAAAGTGGTCTTTGTATGCCTTGGTTTGGTCCATTGCTTGAAGGTGGCATGAGTAGAACTCAACCTAATATGCCTATAACATTGTCACCTCATAATTTTTTACGAACCCCAAGTTGATAATTAAAGTTGGTAGCCTTGGGAGTTGCAACCCTCTTGTTGAAATACTGGGGCTCATCAAAACATACTAGAGAAAATGAGAAAACATCACCTCCCTAAATATAGCACCACCACATAGAGAAAAAAACCCTAGTGCTGCACTGGACTTGCCGAGTGCTTGTTGGTCAGTGCTCCAACACTTCCAACCCTAGCTATCATCCATCAAAAAATCCTCCTACTTCCTTGCTCCACACACTGGTGCATTATTCGGATCGATGTCTTCTATTATTGAGGGTTGTCCTTCTTTTGATTTTTGATACTTGTGTTATTCATAGTTGTTTTCCTAAATATTTCTACAAATAAGAATAGAGGACATGCTTAAATTAAAAAAAAAAAGAAAAAAAAAAAAGAGATACAATTTATAATTTTAATATAAAAACAAAATTATTCTTTTAAATTGAATATAAATTAAATTAAATTTTATTTTTCTTTTAAAATTTTACATAATGTAATTTGATTAATTTATTTTGAAAACAAATATGGATTACAAAACTATTTTAATTTTAAAGTTTTTAAATTATATATGTAATTAATGTTTTTAACTTTTTAAATTCAAACTAAGATAAATTTATATTTTAAAATTATTTAAACTTTTGTTATTATATATATATATATATATATATATATATATATATAAGCTTGGTAGTACTTTCTTTATTAATATTTTTTGAACATAAGTCTGTCTTTAACAAAATTTGCAGGTGGCCTCAACCTGCTTGTAGGAAACCAGGTCTATTGGCCACCTGTCTATGTCAAATGTTGTCCAAAATTTAAAAAAAATAAAATCAAGACCATCCAGAATACATTTGCAATTTTATCTACTATAAACTTCAACTTAAAAAAGTAAAGGCTAACCGACATATTAACAAAATTTTGTTTGAAGACTTGTTTCACTCATCAGATGAGTCCACCAGGGCTAGGACTTTCACATTGGACCATGGGATTTCACTCCTCTTCATGTCCTATATGCTCTCCTCAATCCTGTTCAATGTGAGATAGTTTCAGTACACTTGTATTTTGACTGCAACAATTTCTCTGTGTAGATCCTTCATGCCAGGCTCCGTTGGTCTGGCCTCCTCCTGTTCCTCACGCTCCTTGTATAATGTCATTGCTCGGGCCACTATATTCTTCATAACCCAATACTGCTGAATTGTTTGCCAAAACAACGTGTGGCAACCTCTGGTGTTCCCCGAATATTTCATCATAGTTCCCCATTCTTCTGTCTCTATTTCCTGATTAGTTATACTGTCATTGAGCTCCCTCTCCCACTCTGATATTTGAGCTATCACCTCCGCCAGAGTGCCAGCCATGTACGCTTTTATGAGGGACTGCATGTTTTCTTTCCTAGCCTTTCTTCCTCTTCTGTTTGGACCTCTGCTAGAGGTTGCTTCCTCCCCCTTGGTCCTTTTCCTTGCCTTACCTATTCCTCTGGTTCCTCTCTTGCCTGCCTCTTTTCCCTCCTTTACCATCATGTCCTCTTTCATGCTTAGTATTTCTTTTCCCAGGCGGCTCACCAGTTCCGACTTGCTTGCCTGTTCCTAGGCTGGAACATTATATTGGTTCCAGAACACCGGGTGTCACTCCACACTAGTATTTATACTACCTAGAAAAATAAAAAATGAAAATTCTTTATAAGTCAAAATTCTTTTAAACAGAATGGACTTAAGTTTCTCCGGCCCAAGCTTATCCACTCGCCCTGGCTTGGAGAATTGTGGTTGCCCTCTTTATCCCCTGAGTTCCCCCTTCCTTCTCAAAGACGAAAATGATTTTTCCTTTCACTTTGGTCCAACGATTCTCTATAGTTTGTATATCCCAGTTTCCCAATTCCCGCGGGGTCTCTCTATTGCCCCTTCCTACTTCAGTTTCCTCCCCTCTATGCTTATCCCCACCCCAACAGACAGGATAATGCATAGCAGAATTAGCAGTTCTGCTTGTGTCCCGATTCTGAGTCTTGTTATAGGTATTCTGGGTCGCGTTTGAGGGTCTGGACCAGGATTTTATCCTCTTTGTTTCCCTCTCCCAGTTGCTACCATTGATTGTCCCTTGTGACCCGCAACCTTCAACCATGTTCGGGCTCAGTTCAAGCCAGAAAAACCGTAGCCTTGTTGCTTGGTCCATGATGGTTACAAGCTCCCCTCCCATGATGATAACTTCTTCCCTCACATGCCACAGGCTCCACCTTGTCGGAGCGGCAGGTTTCCTACTCTCGCCATTGTAGAAGCCCCATTGGGCGTCCCAGCAGGCCACATTCCCTCGACCCCTATCTACCCAGAGATGCATTACAGTTTTCCTGAGCCTCCTCACCCTGACGGCATTCTAGGAGAAAACACTCCAGTCGACTAGACTAGCTTCCCAGGTAGAATAGGACTCAACTCGTTCTGAGTCTTGACTTCCCTCAGGCCTCCACCCATGTTCCACTGTAGAATTAATTTTTTCTATGCAATCGAGAAAGGGGACCGAGGTAACATACCAATTCTTGCCGATGAAACCTGTTTTTCGCTCGACATCCTCCAGCCTGCTTCCACCACCTTCCATTGTATGTTATTTCTCCTTCTTCCTCTACATGCAAATGCCTTCTCTCCTGGCTACCTTAGCTTCTTGTTTCTTTGTCCAGCTACCCCTCCTAACATCCATAAGGTCACCCACGTGCCCTCGTCCTCTTTCTGCCGCCCATTCCCTCATTCGATTTACTCGGGATGAGGTTTCCCTGACCCTTCCATTATTGCCTTCCATCACTCCACTCGTGTCGCCGACTGCTCCTGTCGTGGGTTTCCTTCTTTCACCTTGCCACTTGCCATCGCTTGTCTTCTCGCCCTCGCGCTTGACCCCGAAACTCCATCTCTCTCCTCCACCCTCGGCCATAACTGCATTAACTCCATATTGTCCGTTGCCCTGTCCTGTCTTTCATGCTGCCCCACCTGCCTTAGTGTCCTCCCGCCTTCCAATACCCCCTCTATCCTTTGGGCCAGCTAGGTGGCTTCTATCACCTCGACCTCCATACCCTCTGGCCCACCTCGACTTCCGTTGCCACTTTGCCCCTACCACACCCTGATCAGGAGTATAAATGTTAATTTATATCACCATGTTTGTATGACTAGAGAGTCGTCCTTGGGGTTGAACAATTGATTGGATGAGAAACCCAATTGATTGGGTAGTAAATGGTAGGAGAAACTACATGGGAATTGGAAAAAAACATGGAAGTAATGGGAGATGTTTAGTTCGGAAGATTAGACCGGGTGAAGACAAGCATTTATAATATCCCTACTTAGATAATTTAATCAAGTTCTTGATGTTAACACCCACCTTATTGAAATTACTACACCCATCCTTACTATCTCCTTCAATATTTGACAAAACCTTAGTAGAATGGTATTTTGGGATTTTCCAATTAAAACAGATTGAGACTTCAACTACCCCTTGTGTCATTTATCATTTTATCTAGTACAATTGGCATAACTAGCAAACTAGATGGGAAAAAAGCTCTAGTAATTTGGTTAGAAAAAGTCATAGAAATTAATCCCCTTAAAACTCAGTGATTTGCAATTATATATATATATATATATATAATTTTGGCATATTTTTAATATGTAAAGTAACATATTATTTTATCATTTTATCTAGTACAATTGGCATAACTAGCAAACTAGATGGGAAAAAAGCTCTAGTAATTTGGTTAGAAAAAGTCATAGAAATTAATCCCCTTAAAACTCAGTGATTTGCAATTATATATATATATATATATATATATATATATATATATATATATATATATATATATATATATATATAATTTTGGCATATTTTTAATATGTAAAGTAACATATTATTTTGGTAAGGGATTTTACTAGTATTAGAAAATTGTTCTAATAGAGAAAAAAAAGGGCATACACTTCATTTTTTCTTTTTAAAGAGTAGTAGAAAGATTAAGTCATATTAGATGCTTTGATTGGATCATCCTACATTTTTTCATCTATCTTAGTACATTTTTGGTAGAAAATTTGAAGGAATTGGCTTGCAAGACCCATTTTAGTAGCAAGACCCAGTTAAGGAAATTGGGGTCTAAAACCTTTCTGAAGCCATTTTGAGGTTTCAAACAGAATATTTTTTGGTCAATTGTTTATGAGAATATATTTGACCCCCTTAGAATTTTTCTACCTTTAATACCTTTCAAACAATAAAAAATCACCTCAATCAGAACTCGTGTGCAAAAGTTATTACTTTCACAAGTTGACATACCTTGTTGACCACCATGGTACTAGTTGATGCCACATCATCCTCGATTACTCATATATGTTGTGCAATCCATGTGTGTACTTTCAAGAATATTCTATAAGTTCTAAAATATTATCACTGATTAAGGTTGAGGAAGTCAAAACCCTAACCCTGAGTGGTTATTGGGTTATGTTAAATACTAGGTTGATAGGATGTGAAGAGGTCTCATTCTTTAGAATTATATTTGTTCCATATCTTAGAAAAAAAAACCTAGGAGTGGCATTCTAAGAGAATAATAGAGTAGGAAGGAGATTTTGTAATATCCATTCAAGCCATAGAGTCAAAAGGTACCTCCATAGTGACTTTTCATTCCTTTATATGTGCATTTTGTATCTAAAGTAAAGAGAGAAGAGGATATGCCTCACCAGCTGAGATTTATCCCATATTGCTTTCTATAGGATAAGTATTGTGTTCACTCTTGTGAATGGTTTACTCATGTACTTATTCTCTCCATTTCTTATTTTAGTTATTTCATAAATTCAAGCAAAGCTAGTAATTAATTAAATTGGAATATAAGGAACACTAATTTACATAGTATAATATTTCATAATATTGCAAGATATATTGTGATAAATTGTTCGATTGAAATTTTCATAACAAATCATTAACTTCTAGTGTACTATAGAAATTCACACAAATTCAAAATTTGATGATGTTCAATACAATATAAATATAGTAAAGTTTTTTCTTTTCTTTTTTGGCTTGACCCACAGAGATTTGAACTTTGAATACATTGCCTACATAATATTGACCCCCTTAACATTGTTCTACCTCTGATGCCTTTCAAACAATGCAAAAATCATCTCAATTAGAGATCATGTGTGAAAATTATTCCTTCCACAAGTTGACATACCTTTTTGACCACCATGGTACAAGTGGATGCCACATCACCCTCGATTACTCTTCCATGTTGAGCTATCCACATGTGCACGTTCAAGAATATTCTAGAAGGTCCAAAATCTTATCACTAATTGATGGTTGAGGAAGTCAAAACCCTAACCCTAGGAGTTTATTAGGCTATGTTAAATTATAGGTTAGTGGATGAGAGGAGGTCTTATTCTTTAGAACTATATTTGTTCCATAGCTTAGCAAAAACATCTAGGAGTGGTATTTTGAGAGCATAATAGAGTATGAGGGGAATTTTATAATATCCATCCAAACCATGGAGTCATAAGGTAACTCCATAGTGAGTATCCATTCCCTTATATGCGTAATTTTATAAGTAAAGAGAGAAGTAGATATGTCTCACCAACTAGATTTTCTAATCACACAAGATTTACAGAGAATTCAAAATTTGATGATGTTCAATACAATATAATATAATAAGACTAGCTAAATTCTTAAATATATTTAAAATTTTCAACTTTTACAAAGTGAGAAAATGCTATAATTTATGCCAAACTATATTTAAATGTTCAAATTTAACAAATCACCGTGTTATGGTTTAATCATTAATAATTGAAAGTTATGAATTAAAACTTATTTGTTAATGTAAGAATGGGACGCTAACTAAAATATCGAATGCTTATGTGGAAGTTTAACTTTTAAGAATTTAATTGTGTCGAGAGGTGTTCTTCAACCCCCAATAGACAAAATATGTTGTAGTGTCCATAAATGAGTGTAAACATTTAAATGTCAAGTCTCCTAGTATGGGGGAGATGTTGTAGCATTTGTAAATGGGTGTAAACATTTAAATATCCACTCAACATGAAGATATGTTGTAGTGTTAGTAAAATGAAGTGTTAAATTAAACAATAATAATATTAAAACATAATGACGACTAAATTTTAAAAAGGCAATAAAAAATAAAAATAATAATTCAATTTATAATATTGTAATTTTTTTATCAATAAAAATACAAACATTTTTTTCTAGGAAAAAATCATAATATACATATGGCATTAAAATAAGCTTAAATAATAATGATTTATTTTTGTAACCATGATATTTCAGAATATATAATTAATGAACATATAAAATTTTAAGAAATTTAATTAAATAAGATATAACTAAAAATAAAAATATTTCTAAATGTAAAACACACACACACATATATAATTAAAATATTCGTAATCATTGTATTTCAAAATTTCATATTTTTATGTTAGAAATACTGAGGAGCAAGGGGGTGAATCAGTATTTCATTCCCAACTAAACTTTACCTAATTTATGGATTCATTTCAATTCATCTGGTGATTAGTTCATTATCGAATCATAATGTTATATCTTATTCAAAGAACCATAGGCAACGTTAAAAGTAAGAGCATAGGAATCAAAGCACATCAACACGAGTGGACACTAAGATTTTAGGTGGAAACCCAAAGTGGGAGAAAACCATTGTTTTTGTCGTCTTGTCTTATTCTATTATTATAATGAAAAATAATTCATTACATCATGATCTTGTAATGGCACAGACTCTTGTCAGTACACAGGCCAGTACCTGTAGGACGCTACCACCTCCACTTGTTTACCACCTCCTACAAGAAGGAGCCTCCTACCCCCTCACTGAAGGCTTTAACCCTCAAAACTTCATGGACCTCATTTCATATTGTTTCATACTAGATCCACCTGTCAAAAATCAAACAACATGAAGGCCACCTTTCATATATTTTCAAACTGGACCCACACCGACAATAAGTCCAAACTAAACATCAACTAAACCACTGAAGATACTAAATCACTGAAGAACTATAAACCAATAGAATTACTAAAAAACTACATCATCAATTGAACCAATGCAAATCATGCCAATTACCGAAGAAAGCTAATATCCCAATCAAATTAATAGTCAAACCTTTTCATCAATACTGTAAAACACCAAGACTCTCAAACTATATCAAGAAGCAACATATATGTCACTGTCAAACTTTGTTTTTTCAAGCCACATAGTCAAGTCTCAAGTCCTTATGCTAAAAAAGCCAATATGATTGTAAATACCAAACTCATCAAATCAAATCCTTGCAATGTTTTCCATGAAAACTGAATGTTATCAATCAAATAACAAATCAAGCTCATAAGTCTAGAAGAGGAGAATGAACAATAGAAAATATGAAGCATAAATCATCAACAATCCATACTATTGATCTAACATACTAAGGAGAAAATATGGCATGAGTTCCTAGATCCATATATGTCATATTATAGACAATAACATGAATTGAACCATACTCTCTGCTATTAACAGGAAGAAGCAATATCTGCATACTATATCATTATCAACACAATAATGATAAGTCATGGAAATTTGATTATGGGTCAAGAAACATCCCAAATATCCATGCAATACCAATCTATTTGTTATCACTTTAATTCATCATCAAAACATAAACCATGTTCAGATCACCATATCTGCTCCTCCTCATGCACCTCTATAATAGTTGAAAAAGCTCAAGGAATGTGCACCCACAATGGCTTCCATCACTTCTCCTTTTATAGTTATTTGATCCCTTCAATACCAAGGGTAAGAACTATAATTTCTGATTACCACAGGCATAAGAACCATTTTAAATATTTGGCTAAATCAATATGACCACACGTGCCAAATTTAATGAGTAAAACACTCACAGTGCCAAAATTTATAACAGAAATGTGCTTTCTTCAACCTTGGGATTACAGTGGTATAACCCCAAATCAACGCAAGTCCCCATAATGTAGGTGCATAATAATATAAACATATGACCTAATATTAAACTTGACCCTTTGTCACAACAATGGCTTTTCCCATAAGTCTCAACTATATATTTATATATCTCTACCTTGTTATACTCCCTTTGCACATAAGCCTGGTAATTGTAGCCAAGAGTGTCACAAGAGCAATTTAAATACAACCTCTGGGTTGTTATCCTTCTAGTCGGGACCCACCTTTGCCATGTGAGCTTGTTTGCAAAATCCCTATGCGATGGAAAGAAGAGTCACAAGGATTTCCAGCTAGAAGCCTCTAGGTGGGACCCACCTTTGCCACGTGAGCCTGTTTGTAGGAGTTTGGCATGATAAAATATAATATTATAACATTCACTGGGTAGAAACCTTCATGCTTAAGCCTCCTAGTGAGGCCCACAACACCAAATAATATTCGCCTTTTTTAAACTTTCGTCATTGTTCCTACCATGTGAGTCTTCTCATACATGCCCATCTCAAACGAGAAGCACTTCTAACAAATCCTTTGGACTTCTATCTTTAACCTATCACGATAAAAAAGTTGTCGAGGCAAAACCTCTAGGCGGGGCCCGCTGAGGTCCTACGCTAAATATATGTCAACCACTTTTTGTTTTTCGACGCGATGGGAAATGGAGTTTATAAAAATCATTGGGGTATAACCTTTGAGCGAGACCATTTGCTCCACATAAAAGTTTTCTCCAACTCCTGTCAACCATAAGGAAAAGTGTGTGTTGCTCCTTTGTAAGTTCTCGGGGTCCTCCTATAATTTTTTTATTTATAATATGCTTTTCATCCCCATCGATGATTAATCCAAGACTGTTTATATACATTAAGGGAATCCATAAGGACTAGTTATTCAAAAGAACCTCTTGCTCTCGAGATCATAATGCATTTTCTTCTCCTCTTTGTGTCTAGATTGTAGAATGATTGTAGTTTTTTTTCCTCTTTACATATTCTAGATTATAGAATACCTATAAAAATTAGTCTTGATTGCCATCAATGACAACACAGAACCATAATCACAACAATCTCCCCCTTTGGACTCGATGGCAACCTTCTGCAACACACTAAGTATTTCCCCCCCATTAACATCGAGTGCAAAGGAATATCAATAAATAAGAGAAGAGCTCCCCTTGTCATGTGCAATATGATAAGTTTGATCTTCTAATATGAAGTAGAGAGTTCGACTGGACATTCTTCCCCTACACATATACTGGATGCAATAAAGAGACAAGGATGAATGAAGTAGTAGAATGACCATATGGATATCACAACTAGTGACTAACTTTATCATAATGGTCATCAACAGTAGTATGTGTAGCAACATATGTGAAGGAGCAGATCAATCAAGAGATGCAACATTGAAATAACCAGGTCCATGGAGAATCAACCCATTTACCAATCAGCAAGTAAGCGTGTCCATAAATAAAGAGGGATAGAAAAAGTAACCATCCATGTCTTAGAATCTGAATTCTTCGTACCATTCAATAAGAACAAAAATAGTAGCAACAAATAAAATTACAAAATATAGCATCAATATCAAGCAACAACCCCTTTTTCCAATCATCATAAAAGGATGCAAGAAGATCAATCAACAATAATGACATAGTGACAAAAATATTTCCTTGATCATTCAGGATCATGATCCAATAATGAACCATATAGGTGATACTCCCCATGAACTTGTGTCATTTCAAACTCAACATTCACAATCATAATGCCAACAATGATATGTTGGAAGCATAGGTGATTCTCCCTCTAAACCTTTCACACTATCTTAAGTAATCATAAAAATGATCATCAAATGTAGAGCTCCTTGTGAGATCATATCCTCGATTTAATTTAGGAGATGGAGGAGGAGGAGATCATGCCTAATCTTTGGCGAAGATATTCAAATGTGTCACGAGGAAGAGGTTTGGTGAAAATGTATGTAACTTGTTCCTTTGAAGGAACATATTCCAATTTGATGTTTTATTCTAGGACTTGCTCTCTAAGAAAGTTGTATTTTATTGGAATTTGTTTGGCCTTAGAGAGCATGACAAGATTTTTAGAGATACTAATGACAATTGTGTTATCACAAAGAATAGGTACATGTTTAGGACAAATGACTTGGATATCTTGTAATGTTTGAGCCATCCATAGAATTTGAGTGCAACAAGAAGAAACTACAACATATTCTACTTCAATGGTTGATAAAGCAATAGAACTTTGTTTCTTACTGAACCAAGAAACTAGATGTGGGCCCAAATAGAATGCTCCTCCACTAGTACTTTTTTTATCATCAACACTACCTGCTTGATCTGCATCTGTATAAGCATGTAGTGTAAAATATGTGTTCTTGCAGTACCATAGTCCAAGACCTTGAGTGCCCTACAGATACTTGAATATCCTTGATTTCCTTGTTGAGATTGCAACAAGATGATGGAGCTTAGTGAAAAGAGTCGCCTTCACTAAGTGGGCCCGCAGGCAAATTATGGCGCAAGTTCTATTTTTTATCACAATGTGGATGATCACAGTGTGAGTGATCACAATGTGAGTGATCACAATGTGGGTGACCAAAGTGTGGGTGACCACAGTGTGGGTGATCAAAGTCTATTTTTAGACTGGCTGTCAAAAATAGAAAAGTCAAATATTATTGTCTCATAATAATATTTGGACTATAAACTTGATCTTATTCTCTTGGAGCACTTCAATTTGAGCTACAGATGTGGCCCATGCAGCTGTCAGAAGGAAGTACGCTTTTTCTATGAGTCAGTTGAGTTGTTGCATGCATGAATTCAGTTAGAACTCAATCAGTTGAGTTTGGTGGAGTTGATTGTGGAGTTGATGGAGTTGTGTTCAGTTTATCTTGGTTAAACTAGTTGTAGTTAGTCTAACTACAGATAGACTAATGATGAGTTGTTAAACTAATTATTAACTCATAATACAACTATAGAATACATCAGTTAACTCAGTTGCATGTCAGTGCATGTTCAGTTCAGCAGGGACAGGTGTTAGAGAATCAGATTGCTATCAGTTGTGACTATAGTTGTGCATCAGATCTTGCACAATCAAAGGATTGAGTATGCCAATGAGTTTGCTCATGTATTTGCCCAGTTTGTAGCTTCTGCTCACGTCTTACACATTGTGAGTGATTCTTTGGAGGTGAAATACGAGTTTGGTAGACCATTCTCATTCATTCTTGAGCAGGTATTGAGCAGTGGAGGCAGGCAAGCAGTGGAATAGATTTGGAGATCAGATCTGAGCTGTATTGTGTGTAACAGGTGGAGCTGGTACTGGATTTCTTGTGATAAGCATTGTACTTTGTAATGTTACATGGTTTCAATCATTAATATACAGATAGTGTGGGGTTTTTAGTGAGATACTTTCCCCGGGTTACATACTGTGTTAATGTGTGAATGCTCTTGATGTTTTATTGTTATTGATGCTGCTATATTGATGATCAACGTAGAGGAGCTTATGTATTGTGTATGTATTCCGCAATAGTACATGATCAGGATAATCTCTGTTGAATATGTGTTAAATTATTCAAAATTTCTACATGGTATCAGAGCTTTTGATCATCAGATCTACTATTCAGGAAGTGTTTACATTCTATTTCTTCAGGCAGAGTCTGTATTCGGGCCAGGTAGCCTCTGGATTCATCCTTCCTTTGGAAGGTGAGATATCCGGTGAATGCCCATACAGTCAATCTCTGTACGAGAAATATTGTGTTCTCACGAATCTTAGATCCGAGGCAGTTCAGTTGGTAGCTGGTGGAATTCGAATTTGCAGCAGTGTTGTTGAAATGTCTTTCAACGGATTGCGAATGTTATTCCAAAGCAAGAGTGACCTGGCGCTCAAGGATAAACTCAGTAACAATAAAGGTGAGAATGGATCTTCATCAAAGGTATTTGATGAAGAGAATTGTGCTTTGGCTGCCAAAGCAAAGAAGGGGAATAACAAGAAAGCTTCTCATTCTGGTGCGAAAGGCAAGAAGCAGGACATGTCCAAGGTGAAGTGCTTTCACTGTCACCAACACGGACACTATGCCACTAATTGTCCGCAGAAGAAGAAGAACAAGCAGGCTGATGGATCTTCAACATGAGAGGCTCTAGACTCACAGTGTGAACTTGATTTTTCATTGATCGCATGCTTGGTTTCAAGTGTGATGGGATCAGTGTGGTTCTTGGACAGTGGTGCGTCTTTTCACATGACGGGAGATAGAGATTTGTTATCTGATCTGGAGGACAAAGATCTTGGAGTGCACATCGAGATGGGCGATGATGGTAGATACAGTGTGACTGGTATCAGGACCATTTCCTTTGAGAGGGAGTCTGGTAAACCCTTCATATTGAAGGAAGTCATGCATGTTCCAGGATTGACGAAGAATCTCATCTTAGTGGCGATGTTAGAAGACAAGGGGTATGATGTTGTTTTCAGCGAGGGAAAGGCTTTCCTGCGCAGCAAGACAACTGGTGAGACCCGGAAGATAGGGGTTCGAGTGAGGAACCTTTATATGTAGATGGATGTGCAGCAATGGTGGGCAAGGCAGAAGGATTGGTGAGCCGGGATGATGGCGAGTTGTGGCACAGGAGATTGGGTCACCTTCACCATGGAGCCTTGAAGATACTGCAGCAGATCACTACAGGGCTTCCTAAAGGCACACTTGCGCAATCAGATCAATGCAAGGGGTGTACTTTGGGGAAGTTTGTGAAAGCCACCTTTCATGAGAAGGATAGTCGCGCCACGACGATCCTTGAGAGAATTCACACAAACGTGTGTGGACCTTTCTCAGTTGCTTCGACAGCAAAACACAGGTATTATGTGATTTTTGTTGATGATTTCTCTCGTAAGTGCTGGATCTTCTTCATGCAGAAGAAGAGCGAGACATATTCAAAGTTCTGTGAATTCAAAGCATTGGTCGAGAAGGAGTCGGGGAAGAAGGTGAAGGCTCTTAGGAGCGATAATGGTGGTGAATACATCTTGGACGAGTTCAAGGATTTCTGCAAGGCAGAAGGGTTTCGAAGAGAGCTCATAGCTCCCCATAACCCACAGCAAAACGGGGTAGCTGAGCAGAAGAACAGAACGATTGTGGGTGCTGCATGGGCAATGTTGCATGATCAGGGCCTACCCCTTCACTTGTGGGCGGAAGCATGCAATACAGCAGTTTATGTGCAGAACCGTTGTCCTCATAGGATACTTGGCATGAGTACACCTGAGAAGACTTATTCTAGTAAGAAGCCTGATCTTTCTCATTTGAGGATTTTTGGTGCTAACGTTTACATGCATGTGACGAAGGATGCCAGGAAGAAGTTGGAGCCGACCGCAGAGGTTGGGATATTTGTGGGGTACACTGATACGCCCCACAACTATCGTGTGTATTTTCCAGACAGTGGTAAAACTGTTGTGCGACGGGATATAAAATTTCAAGAGGAGAAAGCCATGAAGTGTTCGCTTGAGAGGGAGCTACACTTGCATGCAGATGAGGAGCTATTAGTTCCTAAGGATGAGCTTCAGGATGTGGATCAGCCACAGGACGAGGTTCATGGAGTGGAAGAGACCACTCATGCAGCGCCAACCATCAGAGGGCGAAAGCGCTTGATAGACGCTGAGCGACTGGTTCAAGATGCAGAGAAAGTTGTAGGACCACCTACAGCCCAACGCAGGCAGAGACAGTCACCTGATCGGTATACTAGATACATGGCTCTGATGAGCAAGTGTGTTGTCACTGAGCCATCCTCTTTCAAGGAAGCTGTGGAGGATCCCGCATGGGTAGATGCCATGGTGGAAGAGTATGATTCTATTGTCAGAAACAGTGCATGGGAGATTGTTCCTAGAGCAGAAGGGAAATCAGTGGTGGGTTCGAGATGGATCTACAAGGTCAAGCAGGCAGCTGACGGGAGTGTGGAGAAGTGCAAGGCAAGATTTGTTGCCCAAGGCTTTTCACAGATAGAGGGGATCGATTATGAGGAGACCTTTGCACCTGTCGCAAGGTATTCTTCCATACGGATGATTCTTGCTCTCTCAGCGTAGATGGGATGGCACATTCATCAGATGGATGTGAAGACTGCATTCCTCAATGGAGTCATTGAGGAGGAGGTGTACATTGAGCAGCCCGAAGGCTTTGAGGTCTTCAGCAGCGAGTCGCATGTGTGTAGGCTCAAGAGAGCGCTATATGGGTTGAAGCAAGCACCACGTGCTTGGTACACACGGATAGACAACTATTTTACAGGACTTGGATTCTCCAAGAGCGAGGCGGATCCTAACCTAAACCAGATTGTGGTGGAGGGTAAGTTGCTTATCATTGTACTGTATGTTGATGATTTGATTCTAACGGGTGATGAGCTGTTGATACTGTCATGCAAGAAGGATCTTGCTACAGAGTTTGAGATGAAGGACTTGGGCCTCCTTCACTATTTCCTAGGATTGGAAATATGGCAGCGCAGTGGTGGACTGTTTGTTTCTCAGGGCAAGTATGCTCGGGAGATAGTGGATAAGTTCAACATGCATGGCTGCAAGCCTGTTGATACTCCTCTTCCTAGAGGTTGGAGGAAGGAGGATGCCACTTCAGGAGAAGAAGTGGATGCCACTGTTTATCGACAGTTGGTGGGGTCGCTGATGTATTTGGTCAATACACGACCTGATATATGCTATGCAGTTAACCAGCTTTCACAAGCTATGGTTAAGCCTACCAAGCTCTTCTGGAAGGTGGGCAAGCATGTATTGCGCTACTTGAGAGGCACATCGGGATATGGTTTGTGGTACAGACAGGAGGATGAGGTGAAGCTATGTGGCTTCACGGATGCAGATTGGGCAGGGAGCCCAACGGACAGAAAGAGCACATCAGGAGGGGTCTTCAGTATTGGATCGACAGCAGTTTCTTGGTACAACAGGAAGCAGAGATCCGTGGCACTCAGTTTAGTGGAGGCCGAGTATATGGCAGCAAGTTTGGCTGCATGCGAGGCTATATGGATGAGGAAGATCCTGGTTGGTTTGTTCGGTTCTCATTTGGATCCTACTGTGATTTACTGTGATAACCAGAGTTGCATTAAACTCTCGGCTAATCCTGTATTTCATGATAGATCTAAGCATATTGACATCAGGTACCATCATATCAGAGATTGTGTGCAGCGGAGGATCATGTTGCTTTCATACATTCCAACGGAGAATCAGGATGCTGATATTCTGACGAAGGCTCTCACCAGGAGAAAATTCGAGTACCACCGAGGCATGATAGGGGTTGCTAATAATCCATATCTTGTCGAGAGGGAGTGTTGAGATTGCAACAAGATGATGGAGCTTAGTGAAAAGAGTCGCCTTCACTAAGTGGGCCCGCAGGCAAATTATGGTGCAAGTTTTATTTTTGATCACAGTGTGGATGATCACAGTGTGGGTGACCACAGTGTGAGTGATCACAATGTGGGTGACCAAAGTGTGGGTGATCAAAGTCTATTTTTAGACTGGCTGTCAAAAATAGAAAAGTCAAATATTATTGTCTCATAATAATATTTGGACTATAAACTTGATCTTATTCTCTTGGAGCACTTCAGTTTGAGCTACAGATGTGGCCCATGCAGCTGTCAGAAGGAAGTACGCTTTTTCTATGAGTCAGTTGAGTTGTTGCATGCATGACTTCAGTTAGAACTCAATCAGTTGAGTTTGGTGGAGTTGATTGTGGAGTTGATGGAGTTGTGTTCAGTTTGACTTGGTTAAACTAGTTGTAGTTAGTCTAACTGCAGATAGACTAATGATGAGTTGTTAAACTAACTATTAACTCATAATACAACTATAGAATACATCAGTTAACTTAGTTGCATGTCAGTGCATGTTCAGTTCAGCAGGGACAGGTGTTAGAGAATCAGATTGCTATCAGTTGTGACTATAGTTGTGCATCAGATCTTGCACAATCAAAGGATTGAGTATGCCAATGAGTTTGCTCATGTATTTGCCCAGTTTGTAGCTTCTGCTCACGTCTCACACATTGTGAGTGATTCTTTGGAGGTGAAATACGAGTTTGGTAGACCGTTCTCATTCATTCTTGAGCAGGTATTGAGCAGTGGAGGCAGGCAAGTAGTGGAATAGATTTGGAGATCAGATCTGAGATGTATTGTGTGTAACAGGTGGAGTTGGTACTGGATTGCTTGTGATAATCATTGTACTTTGTAATGTTACATGGTCTCAATCATTAATATACAGATAGTGTGGGGTTTTTAGCGAGATGCTTTCCCCGGGTTACATACGTGTTAATGTGTGAATGCTCTTGATGTTTTATTGTTATTGATGTTGCTATATTGATGATCAACGTAGAGGAGCTTATGCATTGTGTATGTATTCCGCAATAGTACATGATCAGGATAATCTCTGTTGAGTATGTGTTAAATTATTCAAAATTTCTACATTCCTTGAGATGTGTTTCTTTAGAATTTTTTTGAAATTGTCCAACTATGCCAATTGCATGCATAATGTTTGGTCTTGCACCTATAAGATAAAGTAAGCTTCCAATCATGGACTTGTATTCAGATTGGTTAATAGTTGGAGAGTCATCTTCTTGGCTGAGGCTACATCTTATTACCATAGGTGTGCATACTAGTTTGCAATCTTCTAAGCCATATTTCTTCATAATTTTCTTAAGATATTTGGTTTGTGAAAGGAAGATACCATTTTTAGTTTGTTGTACCTATAAACCAAAAAAGAATGTTAGCTCACCAAGTAAATACATCTCAAATTCCTATTGCATGGTTGAAGCAAACCCTTGGCTCATTGTGTCAACATTTCTCCCAAATATGATGTCATCAACATAAACTACTACCACCAGTAGTTTATCTTTGTCTTCTTTTATATATAGATTATTATTTTCATACCCTTTCTTGAATCCTTGTTGTTGTAGGTACCTATCAAGGCAATAATACCAAGCTCGTTAACACATCTAAAGCCTTTCTAAGTTTGCAAACAAGATTTTTATCATTTCCAAGTATGAAACCTTCAAGTTGTTTAATATAAAATTCTTCTTCCAAGTCCCCATTTAGAAATGCATATTTAACATCCATTTGATATACTTTAAAGTTACGAAAGTTGGAAAATGCAAGGAACATTCTAATGGCTTCAAGTAGAGCTACAAGAGCAAATGTTTCCTCAAAGTCTATTCCTTCTTGTTGAGCATAACCTTTACATACAAGTCTTGCTTTGTTTCGGACTACTTCTCCATTTTCATTTAGTTTGTTTTTAAATAATCATTTTGTTCCAATTACATTTTTATTATGAGGTCTCGGAAAAAGTTCCCATGTATGATTATTTTCTATTCCATTCATTGCCTTAATCCAACACTCATCTTTGCTTGCTTGATTTACATTTTGAGGTTCAATAGTGGACAATAAGGCTAGGTGATAGGATGATCCAACAAATGTTCTTCTGGTTTGTATTCTAACCTCTTTATCTCCTAAAATTTGGGATTCAGGATGATTCTTTTGCACATACCTTGATGGAGTCTTTTCTGGCATACTTACATTTTGATCTGGTGCATCTCCTTCTTCTTCACCTATTACTTCTTGTATCTTGGTGGGAATTTTTTCATCATCAGTTTGAATTTCTCTTTTAGTACCTGCAAATTATTCATCAACAACAACATCTATGCTTTCAACAATTTTCTGAAGCCTTTTATTATAAAATTTGTACCCTTTACTTCTGGAAGAGTAACCTAGAAGGAATCCTTCATCAGCTCTAGGTTCAAAATTTCTGAGCTTATCATCATTTCTCTTTATAAAACATTTACTTCCAAATATTTTAAAGTATTTAATAGTTGTAGGCTTGCCATACCAAAGTTCATGAGGAGTTTTGTCATTGTTGACTCGAACATGAGCCTTGTTGAGGATATCAATAGTTGTTAGTACTGCTTCTCCCCAAAAGGTGTGTGGTACTCCAGACTCATCAATAATTGCACATGCCATCTGTTGAACAATCTTGTTTATTATTTCTGCTACTCCATTTTGTTGAGGATTTTTGGCTATGGAGAATTGTCTTTTGATGCCATGTTGCTCACAAAAATTGAAAAATTCATCTGAAATAAACTCTCCTCCTCTATCAGATCTAAGACATTTGATTTTCAAATCTAATTCATTTTCCACCATAGCCTTGAATATTTTAAACTTTTCAAATGCCTCATCCTTAAACTTTAGCAAACTAACCCAACACATCCTAGTAAAGTCATCAATTAGTAACATGAAGTATTTCTCACCATGAGGAGATTTCTTTCTCATAGGTCCACATAAATCTATATGAACTAGTTCAAGAGGCTTACTTGAAGTACATTCTTTAGCCTTGAACTGAACTCTTGTTTTCTTACCAAATTGGGAAGATTTTCAAATGCTATATTAAGGTGGTATAATGTCTGACATGTCACTAACTACCTTCTTCTTTCTTGTTTTATACAAATGAGAAAAACTAAGGGGTCCCAATCTTTTATGCCATAGCCATATTTCCTCGGTTTTGCTCAAAAAACATTATTCATGTTTCCTTAAAAAATGAATGCATTGTCGGGTGTTCTGGTACCTTTGATTATTGTCTTACTTGTTCCCAATTCTTTGACTAATCAATTTTTGGAGTTGAAAACAACCTCATGCCCCTGATCACACATTTGGCTAACACTCAACAAATTATGTTTTAATCCATCAACAAATAGTACATTTTCAGCTTTGCTTTTCTCTTTTAGGATCACAAAACATTTTCCTTTAATAGCAATTGGTGAATTGTTTCCAAAAGAGACATTATTTTATTTCTTAATCTCACTAAAATAAGAAAAAATATCTCTATCACATGTCATGTGTTTTGAGCAACAGTTTTCAATGTACCAGAGATTCTCTTGATCTCTTGCATATAGGGCTAGACCAAATTTTTCAGTGGAAGTAATCTTCCTTTTCCAAACTTTCGAAGGCTCTAACTTCTACTTATGCTGGAAAGATGGGATCATCCTGATTCTGCATTTAGTTTCTTCATGTCCAAAGTTATTGCAAATAGTACATTCAACTTCATTCTGAAGAGGAGAGAAAATATTATAGGAAGACTTCTTTGACTTGCTCTCATGATTCTGGTTTCTTTCTTCTCTAGTCATAATAGTTTTATAAGCAACATAATGAATTTCCTTGTGACCAAAATTATGGCAAGTAAAACATTGACCATTGAAGTATGAATACCTGGGAGTGGAGTACCTTGTGGAGTAGTTTGGCCTTTGATTATGGGAGGAATGTCCTTTTTTTCTCGGTTGCCTTACTTGAGTATGGCTTGATCCTTCTTCCTGTTGTTAAGATTTTCTACCTTGACAATTTCTCCCCTTTACAACAATGGCATAGCTCTTAGTACCTGCTTCAAAACATGTCATAGATCCCGATGCTTCATCATTTTGACTTGCATTATATCCAAGGCCTGTTTTGATTAATGGTGAGTGTTGAACCTTAATGATTTCATCTAAGGTTTCAAATCCTTTTGCAAATTTAAGATTTAGATTCAATTGAGCCTTTGTTTTCTCAAGCTCTTTTCTTAGTCCCATAATTTCAAGTTCTAGATTTTCACAGTGTTTCTCCTTTTCAAGGACCTATTTCCTTAATGCTTCCTTTTCTAGTTTAGCCTCTTCTAGGCAAATATTTTATTGGGTTATCTCCTCAACTAGGTTATTTTCTTTATACATACTGATTTATTTTTCTTGATTCTTATTTATAACCCTGAGTCTGTCAACTTATTTTAATGTAGCCATCAAAAGATCACAATTGTAAGACTCACTTGAAAATTTATCTTCAAAGGCCATAAGTATTTTTGACTCTTGGTTAGAATATGAATCGTCACCCTCATAATCGGAAGAGCATTCACTATCTTCATGTGTATAAAAGATTTATTCCTAAAGTTTATGTTGTCATTTTTCTTGGTGACATTCTTTCCCTTTTCATTCTTATCATGATTTTCTTTATAAGGACACTTTGTAGCATAGTGACCTACTCTTCCACAAGAAAAACATTTAAAGGGAAGTTTACCTTTGAATTTACCAGTTCCCACTTGCAATTTTTCACAAAATTTGCTTCTTCCTCATCTGAAATGTAGCTTGTAGCTTTAGATTCTTCCTTTTATTTTCCTTTGTGAGAGGCTTTGAAAACAACTTCTTGGATTTCTGATGTATTCCCTCTTCTCATATCGTAAGTTTTCAAGATCCCATGAAGTTGTTCTAGAGTAAGACTTTTCAAATCCTGCATTTCTTCAATGGAAACAACTTTGGCATCGAATTTCGGGGTTTGTGAAATCAAAATATTTTCAACAACTGCAACATCTTCAGTCTTATCTCTAAGACCTCTCATTGTGTTAACAATCTCATCTACTCTAAGGAAGAAAGTTGAAATGCTTTCATCATCATGCATTCTAAGAGATTCATACTGAATTCTTTATGATTTAATTTTAGCATTATTTACCTTAATTTCACCTTCATATATTTAGACAAGTTTATCCCATATTTCTTTTGTAATGTTCAAGAACATGTCTTTTACGAATTCAAATTCTACCAATCCTCCTAAGATAGCATTAACTACCTTTGAATTATTCTCATTCTTCTTCTTTTTAGCTTCATCTATGGGAATGGAGGCTGGATATTGATATCTTGCTTCAACAACTCCCCATACATCAACTCCTAACGATTGTAAATAAGATCTCATCCTGACCTTCCAAAACATAAAGTTAGTTCCATTAAACAAAGGTGGCTTTGTTGAAAATACTCCTTCCATTTTTCTCCTCCTATTAGATCTCCCTTTAAGTGATAAAGCTTATTCGAAGGGCAGAATCTGATACCAATTGTTAGAAATACTAAGAGGGGGGAAGGTGAATCAATGTTTTGTTCTCAATTAAACTTTACTTAATTTATGCATTCATTTCAATTCATCTGATCAATTACTTCATTAGCCAATCACAGTGTTATATCTTATTCAAAGAACCATAAGCAACATTAAAAGTAAGACCATAGGAATCAAAGCACATAAACACATCAACACAAGTGGACACCGAGATTTTAGGTGGAAACCCAATGTGGGAGAAAACCATCATTGTTGTCATTTTGTCTTCTTCTATTATTATAATGAAAAATCATTCATTACATCATGATCTTATATTGGCATAGACTCTTGTCAGTACGTAGGCTAATACCTGCAACAAGCTACCACCTCCACTCATTTATCGGCTTGTACTAGAAGGAGGATCCTGTCCCCTCACTGAAGGCTTCAACCCTCGGCACCCCATGGATCTCATTTCATAATTTTTCATATTGGATCCACCTGTCAACCATCAAACAACATGCAAGAAACCTTTCATCTATTTTCAAATTGGACACACACCAACAATAAGCCCAAACCAAAAATCAATTGAACCATTGAAGATACTAAATCACTGAAGCACTGTACACCAACATAATTAATTAAACATTATCATCAATTGAACTAATGCCAATCATGTCAATTATTGAAGCAAGCCAATATCCTAATCAAATTAATAGTTAAATATTTTCATCAATATTGTAAAACACCAAGACTGTCAAACCATATTAAGAAGAATCATATGTCACTATCAAACTCTATTTTTTCAAGCCATATAGTCAAGTCCCAAGTCCTTATACTCAACAACCCAATAGCATTGTCAATACCCAACTCATCAAATCAAATCCTTGCAACTTTTTCCATGAAAACCAAATGTTATCAATCAAATAATAGATCAAGCTCATAAGTCTAGAAGAGGAGAATGAACAACAACAAATATGAAGCATCAATCATCAACAAGCCATACTACTGATCCAACATACTAAGGAGCAACTATGGCATGAGTTCCTAGATTCAGATCTATCCTGTTATAGACAATAACAAGGAATGAACCATACTCTCTACTATCAATAGAAAAAAGCAATCTCTGCATACTATATCACTGTCAACACAATAACGATAAGTCATGGAAATTTCATTGCATGTCAAGAAACACCCCAAAAACACCTATAATACCAATCTATTTTTTAGCACTTCAATTCACCATCATAACATAAATCATGCTCAGATCACCAAATTTGCTCCTCCTCAGAAAAAAAACAAAGTGAATGTGCACCCACAATGGCTTTCATCACTCCTCCTTTTATATTTATTTGATCTTGTCCATAACAAGTGTAAAAACCATTGATTTATGATTACCTTAGGGACAAGAACTGTTGTAAATATTTGTTCGAATCAATATGACCCTGTGCACAAAATTTAATAAGTAAAACAATCACAGTGCCCAAACTTCTAATAGAAAGGTGTTTTCTTCAACCCTGGTATTACAGTGGTATAACCTCGAATCAATGCAAGTCCCCATAATGTAGGCCTGAAATTATTTTAAACATATGCCCTAATATTAAATTGACCCTTTTTCACAATATTGGCTTTTCCCATAAGTCTCAAATATATATATATCTGCCTCGTTATACTCCATTTTCATGTAAGCGTAGTCATTGTAGCCCGACACATCACAAGTGCGATTTAAATATGACCTCTGGGTTGTAAACCTTTCAAGAGGGACCCACCCTTTCCACGTGATCCCGTTTATAGAAGCCTAACGTGATGGAAAGAAAGGTCACAAGGATCTTCGAGTAGAAACCTCTGGGTGGGACCCACATTTTCCACGTGAGCTCGTTCGTAGGAACCCAGTGTGATAGAAACTAAGATTGTAACATTCGTTGGGTAGAAGCCTCTGGGCTTAAGCCTCTAGGTGAGGCCCACAACACCACATAATACACGCCTTTTTAAATTGTCGTCGTTTTTCCTGCCATGTGAGTCCACTCATGTAAGCCTGGCTCGAATGAGAAGCCCTACTAACAAATCCTCCAACTTGCTCTTTTTAGCCTATCACGATGAAAAGGTTGTCCGGATAGAACCTTCTTGTGAGGCTCGCTTAGGTCCTCCGCTAACTATCTATGGCTTGCTTTTTGTATCCCGACACGATGGGAAATGGATTTTATACCAATCGTCGAGGTAGAACCTCTAGGCGGAACCCATTGCTCCACATAAAAGTTGTCTTTGAATTTTGTGAAACCACAAGGAAAAGTGAACGTTACTCCTTTGTAAGTTCTCGGGACCCTCCTCTAATTGTTTTATATATAATATACTTCTCATCCATGTCAAAGATTAAGCCGAGCCTTGAGGGATTCTGGAAGGACTAGTTATTGAAAATAACCTCTTTCTCTGCAGATCAGAACACATTTTCTTCTCCTTTTTGCATTTTCCAGATTGTAGAATGCCTATAGTTTTCTTATCCTCTTTGCATTGTCTAGATTGTAGAATGCCTATAAAAATTATTCTTGATTGCCATTAAGGACAACACATAACCATATTGCCAACAATTTAACCCCCAATGGGGGTGGAAATTGGTCGATCGGAGCCTCGTGATAGGGATTATAACTCCCCTCCCATGCATCATAAATTTTAACAAGGTGCATTGAGAACACTCTATCTGGTGCTCGCTTGGTGAATGTTCTAGAGAGACTCTTCTGTTTAAATAGCTTTGGCTTGGTCACAGGGCTCATTTGCAGGTTTCGGGTGTTGAAGGATAAGATTGTGGTGGGAGAAATTTCTCTAGGTGCACAGGTTAGCTTACAATTCAATCCATCCCATGCTCTTGGCCTAAAGACAATTAAGATTTGTTATGTGTGGGGGTAGTATGATGCAGTGGCGACTCTGATGGTGGTTCAGACTGTAGCTAGTTGGGACCTTGGGATGTGTTGTCTGGTTGTGGTAAGTAATAATTTACTGCAGTTTGTGTGTGAAGAGGCTTCTACAGTAGGGGACTTCTTCAGCTTAGTTCTTGGAACAACCCTCTTCACATCCTCACAGGTACAATTTTATGGTCAATATTTGGATGGTTTTCTAATAAATGGAGTTATGCGTTGTCTAGTTTTGGTTCCTTCGTGGGAATTATTGTGTGCATAGTGTTCATTGTGGATTGTGGCAAGCAAACTATAGATTTTGGTAGTCGGTTGGATGGTATTCTGTCCCTAGGGATTCTATGTCGTAGCTAGGAAAGCGGGTTGGGGTGGGGGTTGTGGGTCGTTGGGTCTTGATAGTTCACTCTGTGTAAGGTGGTAGCACAAGGGTTGTGTTTGGGGATGGATTGGTTTCATTATCATTTGGTAGTTCTGTTTTTTCATACCTAGTGTTGGTCGCATAGGGATGCTCCCAGTTGGTGTCCTACGTGATACAAGTCCCTGCCATTTCAGGGTGAGTGGGGAGATAGGGGTGTGATGCAATGCCAAAGGGGATGTGCATGTAGTGGTGTCAGACCTAGGGGAGAGGGAGCGGTGCATCTAGTGGAACAAGGGGATATTGGGGAGGAGCTTGACTAGCAACAGTCTAACTTTGCAGACGGAGTCAACCTCCTCCCTCCATTTGACCTTATCGAAGCTCATTTTTGTCAGATCACTTTGATGGTGGAGAATTTAGCTCGGGAACATCACAATGACTGGAACATGATCATAGCCTTTATGAATAGTTTATAACATAACCAGTGGCGCATGATGAATAGGTTGATTTCTCTCTAATGTGGGAAGAAGCGGATTCAGGACAGACAAGACCACATGGAAGGAAGGATGGTGCATATGGAAGCTCATGTACATGAGGCCTTTCATCAGCCTCAGCTACCCGGGAACGTGATGGATGTTCTCGGTTCGAGTAATGTTTTTTATTAGAGATGGTGGTTGGATGTTTTGGGTTTTGGTACTCTTCTGGTTGATGTGGGAAATCTGCATGAAATGTTGTAGCTTTCTCTTATTGTTGTCTTTCTATTTTTCCTATTATCTCATGGCCAACAAGTCCGGTAGAAATGAGGCCAGGTGCATTTTTCTTGTCACTTTATCATGATGTAATCCTTTGAAAAATTAATGGAAATTTTAGACTTAAAAAAAATCATATTTAAATTTAACTAATAAGCATATAAAAATTCAATATTTACAATAAATTTTTTTTCTAAGTTTTATATCTATCTAACTATTTATCTATATATATCATTAATACTATGCATATCACATTACAAAATTAAATTAAAAAATAAAAAATAAAAAATATTCAAAGAGAAATGTAGCATATATATGTAACTATATGTATTATCACAGATTTATTAAAATTAAGAATAAGATATATGAAATTTATACAAATATATTCATAACCATCATATTTTAGAATACATAATTAATAAACATATGCAAAAATAATAAATTTAATTAAAAACAAGAATATTTCTAAATAATGTATAAATGTATATTTTTAAATTTAATTAAATAATGTATAACTAAAAATAAGAATATTTTTAAATGTGAATATATGTAATATATCAATCATATAAATTAAAATATTGGTAATCATTGTATTTCAAAATTTCATATTTAAATTTAACTAGAAACATATAAAAATTCAATATTTACAATATTTTTTTCTAATTTATATATCTATCTAACTATATATCAACAATACAATGCATATCACATTACAAAATTAAATTATATCTATATATATATATATATATATATATATATATATATATATATATATATATATATATATATATATATATATATATCGATTTTAATGAAATTTAAAATAAGATATGTGAAATTTATATAAATATAAATAATATTATTAAGAACTAATATAGATTCATGTTAATTTTGAATCTATTAAATATTTCAAGAAATCAAATCTCTCTAAAATGTAAATCTTTCTTAAATTTTACAATCAATAAGAAGTTTGCATATTGAGAAATTTAATAAATATAAATAATATTATTAAGAACTAATATAGATTCATGTTAATTTTGAATCTGTTAAATATTTCAAGAAATCAAATCTCTCCAAAATGTAAATCTTTCTTAAATTTTACAATCAATAAGAAGTTTGCATATTGATAAATTTAATCCTCTAAATATTTAATAAATCTGAAATCAAAACAAATTTATATTATTTATTCATCGATTGATAATATAAAAATAAAACTAGTATTATAACTTAACTAATAATAAATCATACTATTCTTAACTTTATCATCAAAAATTAATGACAACATTCAAGAATTCAAATGGCTTAAAGTATAACTATTTTACTTAATAAAATGAAATCAATAATAAACAAATAAGAAAAAAGGAACTATTTCAGATATATTTATAAATAGTGTTATCTTTAATATTTTGAAAATACTTTGAATTCATACATATTGCCAAACTATATTCAAAGTCACGACCTTGGCCTTTAAATTTATTATTTAAAATTTATTTATGTAAAATTAATTTGTTTCATTTACACTTCTATTTTAAATACTTATATAAAAAAGATGTTAAACTTGGATTTGTTCACACACTTAGAGTCAGAGGAGTTCAATATATATACATCCTCAGAAGAAAAACAAAGCCCCCCTTTAGAATGGAAAGAATATATGAATTAGAAAAACACCTTAATTTCTTTCTATGAGTGGAGAAAACAAAAAAAAGACACAGATGTTCAAATGATGTCTGTAGAATCCTCCACAAAACATTAGTGGACAACTTCTAATGGTTCAAAGATTGATTCTCCATCTACTTTTCCACCTTTTAGAGGCATTATTTTAGAAAAAAGGATAAATAAGCTAAAGATGCTCCTCTAGTCTTAAAAGATGATTATGTCACATGAATAGATGGCAAAATCATATTTTAAGACTAGAGGAGCAGCTTTAGAAGATCCATGAAATAGGGGATGTAGTAATGAATGTTAAAGGGAATTCACAAAATAATATGATAGGAGCATTAACATCGATGATCCTTGAACATTAGTGTGGTATTGATACAGAAATTTTAGACAAGCATTCCATGGTGTTGTTGAATTTAAAATTGCAAGAAAATGTCGCAATATGATGACTTTCACAGAGATTGGGTCCACATGTATATGAAGTGAAAGACAAAGAAAACCTTATGTGGGAACATGTATATCTTGCATCTCTTCCCTCCAAGTTCGTTGATTATTTAAAGATTTAGGAAGTATTCAAAATCCTTATGAATCTTATTGTTGGGATGGGGACCCATAGGTCTAAGTTTTGCCTAAATTTTGAGTCAAATTTTGTAATATTGTAAAGTCTCCACAATTTGAGGAGTGGAGCGCACAGAACGTTAAAAGTCAAAGGGGATTTTAGGAAGGTCAAAGCCCCTCATTTTGTAAGGGGGTGGTTTGTTTTGATTATACAATGAACTCCGCCCATTGTTCATGCACCATGGTAATGTAATGTAAAAGATATAAAAGGGAGTCATCTAGGAGTCATTAGGCAATTAGGTCCAATTAAGTTAAGTTCTAAGTGGAGTAAGATTTTGAATTTGTATTATGGCGAAGGGGAAGGATACTACAACTAAGTGCACGGAGACCTTGGTAAGTCTGCAGCTAAGTGCGTGGGCCCCTGCAACTGTGTGCGTAGGGTCAGAAAAAGTGGATGTATTGAAGATATAAAGAAATAAAGTTTATTTGAAGCAAATATGTGCATTCTATGTATCTGTATATGTTTCTGTGTTTTTATGCTCAGTTATGATCCATCTCTCTGTCATATTGTTTTAATTGTATCATGAAGTTTCATATCTATTGTTATATGCTAACTTATGCATGTTAAACACTTAGGCGAAGTTCATATTTCTAGTTAAGTAGAAATATATTTAAGTTTGTGATTTTGAAATTAAGGGTTCGTGAAGGTCGGATCGGGCCCTAATTTAAGAAAACACCTCACTGCTACATCACATAGCCTTCTGGAAGCAGAAACCCAGTTCTTGCATCCCCCAATACTGCATCGGGTGAGACTGGAGTCTACGCTAAGCGGACTATTGCCGAAAGGGTCGATAGTGTAGGATTTTGTTGGTTAGCACAACTAAATTTAAATCTGGGTCCAAGCCCCCTCAAGCCAACAAATGGTTCTGTTGTAGGGACTGGGATCTATCTGAGGGATGTGTGATGTGACATCTGTGGATACCAACTAAGAGAGAAATCGAGGAGTGGATAGATCAGAAGTTGCATGAGTTTGCAGCTAAGAAAATTGAAATTTGCAATGGTCCAAAGAAAGGTGGTTACAGAGATATCTCTATACAAAAGAGCACGAAGTTTTATTTTCATCGTTCCCTTGTGAATTACACGAGTGGTTGTCTAAGCTAGTAGACATTGAACCTACTTGGAAACATGATGATATTATTGTGTGGACTCCTAAACTAATCAAGCAATTGACACATATGTATCTTATAGCAAAGTTGAATGTCGATTCTTTAAGGGTCTGAGAGGTAAGTACCTGAGATCGCTAAAAACTTGGATTAAAATGTTGTTGTGCAAAAAGGGTGTTATACCTTTGAATTGATATTTAAAAGAGGTCAAACCGGATCTACTTGAAGTGGAAAAATATTCAGATCCGATTGGGACAAATACACTGAAGGCACATACAATCCATCGTTGGATGAATTAGACAGCGAAGAAGAAAGGACTAGCCCTAACAAACCTAGAGGTGCACCGCAGACAGAAGGTCAGGGCACTTCCAGGATTCCGTATCCATCCACCCCATCTCCACCTTCATCACCACCTCATACACCTATGCCTCCACCTCCACCTCCACCTTCATTCTTCAGTATGGTGAATATAGTGAAAATTCCTATATTCAAGGGTCAAGGATCAGAGGATCCTAATCAGGTTTGATTCATAACCGAAGCTATGTGGAAGGTGCGACAAATCAATTATAATGACATGAAGAAATCACAACTGATTACAACGCTACAAAATAGAGTGCTTGTATGGTATATTAAATATAGTACAACCAATCCAAATGCTACATTGGTTGAGACAAAGAATGCATTGAACGTAGAATTTAGGAAGTCGAAATTAGAAGCTCAGGGTGTTACTGAAATAAAGGAGATCAAGAAGATAGCTAATGATTCTACATGGGATATGGATCAGAGGTTCAATTTATTACTGAGATAAGCTAATATTCAGATTTCAGATGGACAACATAAGGAATGGTGCAAAGCTTTGTTATTGCCACACTTTATCTCAACAGAATATTAGATCTCAGGCCGAAGCATTAGAGATCACGATGAAGCTGGAGGCTTCGTTGATCCAGGATATGGGTATAGGATTCCAACAAATCTAATCGTAGTTAGAAAGCTTGCAAATGGAGTTTTAGGATCTTATAAAGAAGGGAAAGGAGGTTTAGTCATTACTATGCCCTGAATTTTGGTGCACAAAGTGCAAGGCTTTAGGCCACTATAAGGATCAGTCCCCTTTGTACTAGGATTATATAGCTGTGGGAGGTCCCAACCCGCTAAAACCAGAGTCTCCTACTGGATCAAGTGTTGGTTCAAGCATCTGGTGTAGTATCTACCAAGTATCAAGAATGCATATAACTGACAATTGTTATCTGTTACAAAACTTTGTGCAGTCACAAAAGTAAATCTTTTGCAAGTTTTGTAAATTGGTTGGCCATGATGAAAGAGATTGTTGAAACTATGAATTGATGATATACAGAACCCCAATGTATACAATGCAGATTGAAACCCATGCGTAGAATGATCAAGGCTCACCTGCGGCTCGCGAAGGATTCCAAGGACAGGGAAGAGGATGAGGAGGAGGTGTTGGAAGAGTTCGGGCTAGATCATCTGCTACAACTGTGGAGAACCAAGACATTTTGCGCACGACTATTAGAATCCAACTTATCCTTCTTGTCAATACTATAAGAAATTTGATCATGTTATAGAAGAGTATCTTGTATTAATAGCAAATATGCAGAAAAAGAAGAACCAACAACTAACGTAGAACATTTAGATGATGCAATTTGAACCGCATGAAGACAATCCTAGTGTCAATATAGTAATGCGAAGTGGTATAGCCACTGGTGAAGACAATATAGAAGGAAAATCATATGCATGGGTTCGTAGGGCTGGTGAGAATAATTTTGGATTTGACTTACACATAGAAAAGGAGACGTTTATGGAGGCAAGAAGTGTTTTTATGGATCTAGGTGCTTCTATGTCTAAAACTCAGAAACCAATAGTCCCATGAAGAGAGAAATTTGAAGAAAGTATTGCGACGGAGAACTCTGATCCCACAATGTTGAAATCATTTCTACAAACATGCATGAAGTTGTTGAGGGATCAGAAGGTAGTTGAAGGACTCTAAGAACTGATAGATAATTGCTCTAGTAAGGACAAGTTGCTTCCAGAACAACATGCATTAAATAAGGTAAACCAAAGCAAGAAGAGGACTGGAAGGGATATGTGGTTGACAACACAAATTGGTGATTTTGATATGGACCAAATAATTCTAGACTTGGGATCTGACACTAATGTATTGCAAAAATAGACTTGGGAACGTATGGGGAAACCTAAGTTGCAATGGTTGCCAATCCATCTGCGCATGGAAAACCAACAAAATATAATTCTAATGGATCACCTACATGGGGTGGTTGTAGATATTGAAGGAGCTAGTGTGCTCGTAGATTTTGAAGTTATTGAAATAGTAGATGACAATAATCCATACCCAACATTGCTCATGATTGATTTGGCTTTCGACATGAATATTATTATTAATTTGAAGAAGCGAAGCACGATGTTTTAAAAGAATGGTCTTAGAGTGGTTGTTCCATTGAATGCAGCTGAAGGTGGGTGATACATGGAACCAGTCTTTGATGACTATGACAACGAAGATATTGATCACACATACAAGCTTACTGCGCAAGACAAATACTGAGTTAATCCCACTGCATATGGACATATCAATTGGGAGAAGGATAGTTCGTGCCAATAAAACTCAAATGAAGAATTAGAAAACTGTCAGAATCAGTTGTATGAGGTCTCTACACTATGATGCAATAGGGTTACAAAGTATTTGTGTTTTATATCAACTAAGGTACGTAAATTACCTTATTATGATGGGCTAAACGATGTCAATAATTTTCTTGACCATTTTGAAAGAGATGTACCAGAGGAGAATAGGTTCCAAGCTCTAGATTTGGCTTTAAGATCTACAGCTGCAAGATGGTGGGGAAACCACAAGGATAATATTGCAGATTGGAAGGAATATCGTAGACTAGTGAGATTAATATTTGGCTCTGCCACAACGTGGCTCAGTGAAAAGTACACAAGTAAGGATGACCCGCATGAACATCTAGCTCGATGGACTAAGGCTTGGGGTGAGGTACCTCAACTGGAATGTGTACATATCTTTATTCATACCTTATACATTATACCGACGAACTGGTATTTGGAGACGGATCTACGACATGGGACTACTGATTGGGATGAAATCAAGGAGAGTTTCATGCTTACATTCAACTTTGAAGACGAGTTTGAATGCATTGATGGGGCGCTTCAGCCGATTAAGGAAGTGATCTTCCGAAATATCAAAATTCATGAGTGAGAAGGACTGCGTGAAGTTGCAGGACCTGATGCAAAGATCCCTGATATATCACAACTAGTAAAGACCAAACAAGTAAATATTGGCTCAGAAGCATAACCAAAGTTTGCGCATATTGGTGACTATTGGGATGAAGATAGAGTAGGAAAGTTTGCTGAATTACTACATGAATATCAGGACTTATTTCCAACAAATTTCTCTAAGTTGAAGGGCATAGTAGTTGATTTGGGAGTGATGAAGATCAATTTAAAGCCAGATGCGAAGCCAGTTAAGCAGTGCCCATATCGATTGAACCCCAAATACAAGGAAAAGGTAAGAGAAGAGTTGGATAAGATGCTCACGGTAGGTATAATTGAGCCAATGGAAGGGTTGGAATGGGTTAGTCTAGGAAAAGAAAACAAAGGGTGATATAAGGATTTGCGTAGATCTACGAAAGTTAAATGACGCATGCATGTATGACCCCTTTCCTACACCTTTCATAGATGAAGTTCTAGAAAATGTTGGTGGATAGGAGGCTTATTCATTCACAGATGAATTCTCGGGATATCACCAAATTAAGATTGTGTCGGAGGATAGGAGCAAGACTACCTTCACTACTGAATGGGGGTCATTCCAATATACAATTATTTCATTCGGACTGAAAAATGCTCTTGTGATATTCTTAAGGGTGGTAGTCACAACATTCAAGGAATTTATTCACAAGTTTCTAGAGGTCTACTTCGATGATTGGACAGTATTTGGGCTAGTTAAGAAACATGTTTCTAGTCTGTGCCTAATGTCGGATATGTGCAGGAAGTATTAGATTTCCTTGAATTTGCATAAATGTATTTTTTGTGTAGCTTATGGAATATTGTTGGGACATATCATATGCAAGCAAGGATTGATGGTAGACCCTGCTAAAATCACTTTAATTATCAATTTGGATCCACCCAGAAATGTAAAACAGCTATGCGTAACTTTGGGTCATACAGGGTATTATAGGGAGTTTATAAAGGTGTACACACAAATCACTGCGTCAATGGAGAAGTTATTGAAGAAGGATGCTACGTTTTGCTGGGACGACAATTGTCAAAAGAGCTTAGATGTTCTTAAGGAGAAGATGGTTACTATGCCAATCATAGTCTTCTCGAATTGGAAGAAAGAGTTTCCTCTACACGCAGATGCATCATGTATAGCACTGGGAGTTGTTTTAACTCAACTAGGTGAAAGAGATATTGACCATCCAATTTCCTTTGCAAGTAGGAAATTATCTAAGGCGAGGAAAAACTATTCAACCACATAATGAGAAGGATTAGCCATGGTCTATGCACTACAAAAAGTCAGGCATTATCTTATAGGTGCACACTTTAAAAAGTATACAGATCATTCTACATTGAAATATCTAGTCAATAAGCCTGTGTTGGGGGGGGGAGGGGGAAGATATGTAGATGGTTTCTTCTCTTCCAGGAGTATGATTTTGAAGTGATAGTTAAGCCAAGAAGGTTGAATGTAGGACCCGATCACCTCTCTAGGATCGAGAATAGCGAAGAACCCACTAACATTGATGAGGGCTAACTTGACGCGCCACTCTTCACTCTCAAAGTTTTTGATGAACATTTTGCGGACACTATTTATTTTATTTCTACTGGCATAGCTCCTGAAGGATACACAATGTTGCAAAAGAAGGAACTAGTGGTAAGGGTTGCATATTTTTCATTCATTGTAGGACACTTATATAAGATGGGACCGGATGAAGTTCTACACCGATATGTCCCTGAATATGAATGACACAATATTTTAACCGAAGCGCATGGTGGTGTCGCAGCAGGACACTATGCAGGTAAGGAAACTGCGCAGGATTTTCTATGAGCAAGATTATGGTGGCCTACGGTACATAAAGATTCTAAGGAGTACTACAATGCGTTCGACGTGTGTCAGAGAACTGGAAGACCATCACGAAGAGATGAAATTCCCATAAACCCACAAGTCACGCTACAAGTATTTGATAAATGGCCAATTGACTTCATTGGACCAATTAATCCACCAGGGAAGAAGAAGAGTGCACGTTATATTATCACTGCAACAGACTACTTGACCAGATGAGCCGAGGCACAACCCGTGAAGGATTGCCACGTGGAAACTGTTGCGAAATTTATAGTCGAGTACATTTTGTCATGGTTTGGATGCCCGAAGATCCTGATGAGTGACCAAGGTTTGCACTTCCTGAATGAAAGAGTTAAGGCATTGACAAAAGAGTTCCAAATGCACCATCAGAAGAGTACGTTGTATCATCCCCAAGCGAATGGTACTATCGAAGCTTTTAAAAAATATTAGAAAAAGCTTTAATGAATACCTGTAATGTTAATAGGAATGACTAGGAGTGTGCATATCAGTTGTTCTATGGGCATATACGACCACTTGTAAGAAATTGACAGGGAAAACAGTGTTTAGACTGGTATATGGACAAGAAGCAGTGATGCCAATGGACTATATAGTGCCCAACTTAAGGATCGTAGCAGTAACTGAGATGGCCAATTGCAACTACATGGAGGAACGTTTAGCGCAGCTACATGCGCTGCACGATGATCGCTTTTTGGATGGTTTTCATCAGAATGTGCATAAAACTAGGGAAAAGGTGTGGAATGATCGCAACATTAAGCAACACACTTTTAAGAATGGATATTTGGTCTTGATGTATGACAGTAAGTTCATAAGGTTCCGGGGAAGTTCCAAATGCATTGGCTAGGACCCTATGTAATCAAGGATATTTCGGATGGTGGCACAGTTCAGCTCATGAAGCTAAATGGGAGTTGTTTCCTGGAAGGGTTAATGGAAGCTGATTGAAGTAATACTGAGATGATCCCACCCCTGAAAGACTGCGATGACTAGATGACAACAGGAAACTCTTAGTGCTTCAGGTAGCTGAAAGAAAGTACAGGACTATAAACTACTCTGTCGAGAAATGGTTCAGTCGAAGAAGGAGGGTTGCACGATGTTTAGGGAGATGGCGCAGGTGGAGAGAGCTATGAAAATGTAGCTACACCATAAGGGAGGATCCTGTGTAGAGTACCCGAAATGTGAATGTCGGAAAAGCTACAGTTGATTTGACCGCAAATTTTCTGTTAAAGAGAGTGGGGGAAGTGCATTTAAGGAGCATATCTATGAAAATATACTGCCAAATTCACATTTACGAGGAAGATATGGAGGCATTCAAGGCATTCAAATTTTAATTTGGCTATAAATATGGCATCCTACTCTACATTCAGACACTTTGCCTATTGAAGAACTCTTGTGAGGTTTCGTGCCTAAGTCTGAGCTGAGAGAAGTGTTGTATGTCTGGTGAGGATTGGTAGGACATCTACTTGGACTTTCTGGCACAAGAATTAACAGGCATCATGACTGTGACTCCTCGTACACATGCCACATCTCCTAGATCGCCGAGACCAAATCCCACAGCTTCAGGAACGACAACAACGGTGGTAGAACTAGCAGAAGTAGTAGCAGTGAAGAAGTAGAAGAAACCGTAGAAGCCACCAGTGAGACAGTTGCCTAATAAGATGATTGTTGGCCAGCGGAACATGGAGAAGTTGGAAAAGGAGAAAAATAAGAAACCAATGGAACCAAATGACTTAGAGGAGGAAGAGCTTGGGGAAGGAATTAAGGATATAAATTTCAACGAAGCCGAACCAATTTCACGGTTACCTCCATATATTCAGCAAAGAAAGTCGATTGTTAAGGTGACCAAGGACCCTGATGCAGTGAAATTTCCATTTGTACACCTTTCCTACGTTAGGATGTTCCCTTTGAATGAGCTTTGTTGGAGGAGGTACCACAACTGTGCATGAAGGATTGGGATTTGATGGATAGGGCCAAATTTCCTCATTTTGAGCCAAGCAAATACCTAAAGATGGTGTATTATGAGGAGGTCAGTGTCACTCAAGTAGAACCAATGACTTGGGCAGTTAGGATTCAACATGTTGGGTTACTGTACATGTTTTTTGTGCCTCATTTTGGGTGCAGCAACATCAATATAATATGTGTGTGCTAGTTGCTGACTTTGGTGCATGACGAAGCTTTATGTATGGGGAAGAGGATCCCAATTGATGTTATGTTGATTAGAAGGATCACCGCGCTGCAATGTGTGGGAGATGACCCTGCCAACACTTTTGTTGGAAAGTCTCAAGAAAAGAAGCTTGCAGACCAAGTGAAGAAGGATTTTCATGTTGTCAAGAAGTTGCGAGGCTACACTATTAGCTCGATTTATGATCAAGCTATCACCTTTGCCACGTCCAAATTGGATGGTAAAATTATGAGGAAGTGCAGGGCAGACATAGTGCCAGCCCCAGTCATTTAGTTGGTTGTGCAGTGCAGCTAAGGGGCACAATTTAATTAGGCGGAATATCTTTGCCAAGAGTTTCTAGATGATTGTCATGAGGCCCAAGAAGAAGGGAAATTGTTTCATTATGCATGGCTATTGATGTTAATTGCTTTGATAGCCTAGCAAATCCCCAATGATTCACAGTTCCCTAATGTTGACCCAGACTTGTGCGAAGCTGCGAGGTACGCTTCGCTGGGGGCGTCCAACGATCCAAGTCTGGTGGTAGAGAATAAACAATTTTGGGTGCTCTTTGAGATGGATCTATGCACCGTGGTAAGCCAAAAGGCATGGTTATCACTAGTGTTATATGCCAAATATCGTGGAGTTGTGAACTTCAAAGTAGATTTCCACAATGTACACATATAGGCGAAGAAAAATGCAAAGGGCATATGGTATGAGTTGCCCTATTTGGTCACAGAGTAGGATATTTTTTCTGTAGTCTCTAATTGATCAAGCGTGTGGCTGGACCCCAACCAAGAGGTTGAAGGAGACCAGGCATGGACCAACAAAACAATAGGTACCCTGAAGGAAGACCCCAAGAAGGTACCTCAGAAGGTCATTGTGGACCTTGGGAAGAATACCGCGCAGGAGCCAAAGCGTGTAGATGAAGAGGCGCCAGACACAGAGGAATTGGAGCAGTGTGGAGCAAACCCTTTGAAGGAGACAAAAGATATTGAGTCTCATTTAATAATAAAGAAGAGGAAAAAGTCAACCACTGACGGTACACACAAGAAGTAGAAGTCTGACAAGACTTCCATCATTGATTCAATGGTCCTCACTAAGGGGGACATCAATGAGATTGGTGATACTATGCACTCCATCACTAAGGATATGTGGGGACACATCGAGGATCAGTACAAGTCAGTATTGTCATAGGTCCAACAGGGCCTCAAAGAGCTACAAGTGCAAGCGAGCGTCGTTCAGGCGAGCGAGAATCAAGCAAGCACGGCAATGACAAGTGTGACACCAGAATTGCCTCCAACGTTGGTGGTCACCACAGAGATCCACATAGTGCCTATTCTAGGAGGGTCACTCGCTTTCCTACCACACCAGATTAGGAATTAGTTCCATATGGAAGGAAATCAGAGCTAAACTTAGTAGCGCTTCCCATTCAGGCATTACATGAACTCCACCAAGGAGTATCTACTAAATTGAAAATCTGAGAAGAGAGGGTGCTCTTCATGATTAAGGATATCAAGAGCCATAATGAGTAGTTAGCTGAGGAAGCTTCTAGGGTGATGCAGCCACTTCGCATAGGCAGGAGCTAAAGGATGCCGTCACTCAGACTTGCATTGAGCTTCTAGAGATCCTCATACAAACAGAGGCAACTTCTGAAGAGAAGCTCCAAAAGTTGGAAACCGTGGTAAAGGAGTACAAAGAGAAGGTTGAACAAGTAAAATTTGAAACGCAGATGCAGGTCGCAGAGCTGCAGATGAATCTATAGCCAACAACATCTCTAGAAGTTCGAGAGCAGCATGAGGCTGCTATTAAGGCAAATATGGAAGTACTAGACACTGCAGTTAGGGATTGCAGCTAGATTTTTTAAAACACCATGGAGATGTGGGTCGCGCTATAGGAGGACCCATATGTACAAAAGATTGAAGCAGACATTAAGGAAAAACATATGCGGTTTGATGAAATCAAAGCAACAACGCGAAACTTATCACCTGTGCAACGGTTCTCGAAAATCCACGAAGGGAAGGCCATTCAGAATCAGATCGACGAGTTGCGATGAAAAGCCTCAACCATTTCAGTAAGAATGCGGCCTTGGGCCGACAAAGCTAGTCAAACCTCTTAGTCTGTCGAGAGTAAACTGAAAGGAATGTAGCAGATGCAGAGGACCATTGGCTTAGTAATAGAGGGGCTAACTACTGAGAAGTTAGTCGAGGAGATTCGCCAGACCGCCGCGCAGTGCACAAAAGAGATTCAAGCATTGAATGTGGAGTTCAGTGGCCTCAAATCATGCGTCAAGGACGTACCAGCAGAGTGACTCGGGACGAGTCACATCTTTGCGTTGGGGGCCTATTGGGATGGGGACCCCTAGGTCTAATTTTTGCCTAAATTTTGAGTTAAATTTTGTAATATTGTAAAGTCTCTGCAATTTGAGGAGCAGAGTGCGAAGAATGTTAAGAGTCAAATGGGATTTTAGGAAGGTCAAAGCCCCTTATTTTGTAAAGGGATGGGATTTTTTGATTATACAATGAACTCCGCCCATGGTTCACAAACCATGGTAATGTAATGTAAAAGATATAAAAGGGAGTCATCTAAGAGTCATTAGGTAGTTAAGTCCAATTAAATTAAGTTCTAAGTGGAGTAATATTTTGAGTTTGTAATCTAGCGAAGGGGAAGGCTCCTGCAACTGAGTGCATGGAGACCTTGGTAAGTCCGCGGCTGAGTGCACAGGCCCCTACAACTATGTGTGCGGATTCAAAAAAGTGGATCTATTGAAGATCTGAAGCAATAAGGTTTATTTGAAGAAAATCTGTGTGTTCTATGTATATGTATATGTTTATGTGTTTTTATGCTCAGTTATGATCCAACTCTCTGCCATATTGTTTTAATTGCATTGCGAAGGTTCAGATCTACTGTTATATGTTAATTTATGCATGTTAAACACTTAGGCGAAGTTCATAATTCTAATTAAGTAGAAATCGCTTTAAGTTTGTGATTTTGAAGATAAGGGTTTGTAAAGGCCTAATTGGGCCCTAATTTAAGGAAACAACTCACTGCTACATCACATAGCCTTCTGGATGTAGAAACCTGGTTCTAGCATCCCCCAATACTGCCTCGGGTGAGGCTGTATTATGTGTTAAGCAGACTGTTGCCGAAAGGGCCAACAGTGTAGGGTTTTATTGGTTAGCACAGCTAACTCTGAACCTGGGTCCAAGCCCCCTTAAGTCAACACTTATACTTGGGGTTAAATTTGTTGCATTATAACTAAGTCTCTAGTTAGCCTATGCACGAATATGAAAGTCAATAAGTCTATTCAAAAGTTGTCAAGATTGCCAGACATTAAATCTATATGCAATGAATATGGTCTTTCTATAGATGACCCAGTTGTACATAGAAAGAAGGTTAAGAAAGCCATAAAGAAAAAATCAAAAAAGAAGAAAAATTATTTTGATATGCCTAAAAGACATAGAAGAACCTCATCCAAAGGTTATTGGAAGAAAATCCCGAGATCCTGTTATTACAATCCATAAGATATACATCTTCAAACACACAAACAAGAGGCATGGAACAAGATTACTTGTTGGTTATGTGGACAACAAGGACATACTTCAAATAGATGTCCACAAGGAGAAACTTTTGAGATGAATAAACGAAAAATATCTCAAGAAGTTGCAAATAAACTCCAACAAGAAAGGGACCTCGAGAAGAAAAGAAGCCACTGGTACCAATCCAGTGCTATAAATGTAGTTCCAAAAGTCATAAAACAAAAATTGTCCTATTTTTTCTATAAAAGAAGAAGTGCATATGTTAGGACAAGATTGTTGTGATTATACTGAAATTTCCAGTTTCATTTTGTCTGATATAAAGTGTAGTGATGAGGCAGTTCTTTTTGCTTACCAATGTGATTGCATAGACTCTGATGATTTTCACTGCAACATTTCAGAAATAGATTCTGAATATAGTTTTGAAAATGAGTTAGCACCATCATAGAAGCTAAAAATATGAAAGGATCATATCACAGATGATGAAGAAGAAAAGGTACTAGCATGAATAAAGATGCCACCAAAAGGGTAAATGAAGAAATGAATGATGGACACATTCCTACAAATGATTATGAAGAATCAAGGTTCATCATCAGCCACTGCACAAAAAGGTATTGCTCCAAAACCCCTCTTTGTTGACACATTTTTTGAGAAGAATACAAAATCATTCCAGAGAAGTCAAAAATTAGGATAAATAGAGAACCCTCACTCTTAGTGAAGTTAGCCATGAGATACATAATTTGGAGAGAGAAATTGTTGAACTTAAATATCAAGTTTATATTCTAGAAAGGGAAAAAAGAAAAGAAGATGAAAATACCTTTCAAGTTTCCAAGATGCCAACATTTTTCCTAAAGAACCCTAATATTGATATTTATGAAACAAAATTTGATGATTTTAAAGGGTTAAATAATATGAAGGTCATGGTTGTGCAACATCAGCAGTATCATGTGATGCTCCAAGTCAAAATAGAAAATGAATTATTTACTTTAAAGACTTTACTAGATACAGAAGTAGATATTAATGTCTTGAATAAAAAGGCAATTCCTTCTAGATACTGGAAATTTTTTACAAGAGAAGTTATTGGCTTAGGGGCACAATAATTTAATTTTCAATATTAAATACCTAAAGCCACAACATGTTTCAAATATTACTGCATAAATTTCAAATTTGTTGTAGGTAATATCCCAGTAGACTATATTCTGGGAAATTTGTTTTTGGTAGTTGTTGAACCACATGGTTCATCATGGTTAGATGATGGTAGATCATGCTATTTCATTTCTATCCCAAAAAAGGAAGGCTATCTGCAAGCTATCACTCTTCCATTCGTGTCTACCCCAAGGATTTAAACCATGATCCAAGCAATGTAAGAATTAACCCAATCTGGAAAAAAATTGGAAGAACTTAAGGATTTGAAATCTAGTCTCAGAATTGATGAAAGGCTAAAACAACCTGATGTACTAAAAATAATTGAGGAGTTAAGACACCAATTAGAATCAGAATGATGTGTAGAAGAGCCAAATGCATTTTGGCATAGAAAACAATATTTTGTGGAGTTGTTGTATAAATCAGAATATACAGGAAGACCTTATAAAAATAGAGTTATCCCTATGAAGGAAGAATATAGAAAGCCCTGTCAAAAAGAAATTCCAGGTCTGTTAAACAGAAAGATGATTAGAGAATCCAACAGCTCATGGAACTATTACGGATTTTATGTAAATAAATATTTTGAACAAATTAGGGGACCACGGCTTGTAATCAATTATAGACCACTCAATAATGTTTTAGTAGATGATACCTACCCTATCCCTCATAAAAGAAATTTGATAGCCATAATTGCAGGTGCTAAGATCTTTTCAAAATTTGACATGAAGTCTAGATTTTGGCAAGTATCTATTAAAGAGGAAGACATGTTCAAGACTTCTTTCAGTGTGCCTTCTGGGCACTATGGCTGGAATGTGATGCCATTTGATTTGAAACATGCACCTTCAAAGTTCCAAAAGGTAATGGATCAGGTATTCAAGCCTTACTTTGATTGGTTGATTGAATATATTGATGATGTACTGGTTTTCTCCAAATCTTTAGAAAAGCACTTCAAGCATGTATATAAATTTATGCAAGATAGTTAAAAATAGTGGACCGATACTAAGAAAGAAAAATATGGAACTGTTTCAAAAAAAGAAAAATTGTTGGCCATACAATTGAGAATGGACAAATCTTGAATTTTTTCATGTGTTGATATAAAACCTTCATGAACTTCTCTTTCAATTCCTTCAAACTGACCTTCCATTTTTTTTGACAAAAACTTTGTATCTTTATTTCCTTCTTTAACAAAACCTTCTAAGGCAGATATAGAAAATTGAAAATCATTCAAACTTCCATTTTCAGTATTTACAGATACATGGAGAGAATCATTTTTCTCCTTTTGGGAATTGTGTGCTAAGGAATGAACTGCCAAACCCTAAGGGAAATATTTTTCCAATTTAACTACTCACTTACTTGTTGTATTATGTCATCTATTCCTATGGAAGAATAATATTTTAAGACTAGAGGAGCAGCTTTAGCTTATTTATCCTTTTCTTTTAAAATAATCCCTCTGAAAGGCGAAAAGTAGTGGGAGACTCAATCTTTGAACCATCAGAAGTTGTCCACTGATGTTTTATGGAGGATTTTGTAGACATCATCTGAACATCTGTGTCTTCTTTATGTTTTCTCCACTCATAGAAAGAAATCCAGGTGTTTGTTTGATTCGTATATTATTTCCATTCTAAAGAGAGGCTTTGTTTTTCTTCTGATGATGTAGACATATTGAACCCCTTTGAATCTGGGTGTGTGAAAAAATCCTCGTTTAACATCTTTTTCATCCAATCGGTGTCTACTTTGTATTTTGGACAACCCTCCATTAGGGAAAATAATTTATACATTTTTGGCTTGGATGGCTTAGTATAATCTTCAAGCATTGGATTCTAGAATCTGCAAGAGTGGATGAGCTCATCCATCTGCTCAAGGTACCCCAACCAATATATCGGCATGCCAGGTGCTCTCATCTTACTGGACATTTCAGTAAGTCTGGGGTCTTCATTATCAAGAGAAGGTAACTCATGGATTACACAGATATTATCATGTGGGGAAGATATGTCACTACATTTCGGATTTTGGAAAGAATTAATCAATAGAGAAGAAGGGGCTTCTCCACTTCCGGGGTTATGATTTTTGTGAGAATCTATATGTACAAGAGACTTCAAATTGACTAGGTTTTGGCACGCATGACATTTAACATCTAGATTATAAAAGTTAAAAATTTGTGCTAACTCAAACAATTCAATATGTAAACAGTTTGTATAGGGAGTAGAAGGATATGATGTAGATGCATCTTGAACAATTATATGATGGGAATGTTTGTATTCATGGGCTTATTTATCTATCCTCTGTCTGGGGATTGTGGATCTTCTGGGAAAAGATAATATTGTAGAGGATGGATTTTATTATATCTGGGTATAAGTAATATTTTGGACTTTTGGTGACTTTGGTATATCAACTACCTAGTTTTAAGGAAAACTAAGTTCTTCCCATCTAATGACTTGATGTTCAATTTTTTGATTTTGGGCATGTGTAATTATAAACACACTTGATTTGGATTCTTGGCTGGAGGAATGAAACATAGCAGGATACAATGTGTTGGTATGTCTAAAGCAACCTCGAGTATGAATATAGATGTTGGTTCTTCTCTTTTTCATGTCAAAACCTGAGGTTTTGATCTATAACTACAAAATATATTTAATATGTTCATCGAAGACATACACAAAGAAGTTTGGGTAGTAGTCGAACCAAATAGGGTCATTGGACAATGGGGCTACTATTCCTCCCAATAAAGAATCAATATATTTATTGCGTGTGAGGTCTCTGCTAGTAGCCAAGACAAAATTATTAATACCCTTATGTGTTAAAGCAAAAATCTCAACTCTTATACAACCTAAATGAACATAGGATGTATTATGTTTCCGTGCTTCTTTCTACAAGTCTTTGGGATTAAGGGAATAGTCTGAATGGCTTCAACATTTTCTTTTATTTGGCTCACACACTCTTTTACATAGACTCTAGTTATAGCCTTTAAATGAAACATGGATAGATCTGAATAAACATCAGAGAGGCAAATAGACATGAGTTTCTAACAACCAGATGGTTGGTTTTCAACTATTTCTAACTCAACATAATTTATAATAGAGGAAGAGGCATTATCAAATAAATTATGCATATTAAATTGTTATGAATTATTTTCATTCTCTTGCAATTCTCGGAAAGAGACTGATTTTCTTCCAGCTTCCATTTTCTTTTATAAATAAGAGTTTAAGTATTACCCGTTGAACCATATCTTACTCGTTCTAATAGCAATTTGACCGTGACGATTGCAAAGGCTTCCTCTGATGGAACATGAATCTTGCAAATAATTATCTTAGACTGAGCTACACAAACTCGTACATGAACCTTCAAATAGAACCCGTGCTTCTTATTATTCGACATTAATAATTATGAGTATAATAATGAAAAAAAATATTATATAAAATATTATATTCCAAATTATTTCTAATAAATAAATATTATTTTAAAATTTTAACTAAATTATATTGTTTAAAATTTAAATAATACATATATATTTTCTCTACCAATCAATATCAGATTCATATTCAAACTCAAATCTTGTTATTTTATTTTAAGAAATCATTATCACATTAAAGAGTCTCTATCAACCACTATAATTTCCATGTCTTTGTTGATCTCTTCTTGATTTCTACCACTTTTTGAACTTCTATATAAACAATTATTCGCCCACTTCCTAGATAGTTTCTAGTTATATCAAGACATGTCATTGAAGATTTAGATAGTAAAGTGATATGGTTAAAGAATAAAATCACACTGGATGTGGTAAGAATATCATACTTCACAAGCGGTGTGTGAAGAATATGTATTTTTTAATACTTTTCCATGATGTTTATTTGATTCTGAAGAAGACAAGACAAGAAAGTCAAAGAGTTTATGGAATATAATCATGTTGGGTTCTTTAGAAAAAGGGGTCGACCATGGTCTGTTATTATTGTTTGGACATAACGAAATGGAATTGTTCTAAAGGGTATCCTCGTAAACATGGGCTTTATAGGTTATATTCACTACAACTTCATTTATTCCTCCTAGGTGCGTTGCAACCATAATAAGTGATAAATAACTATATATTGATTTAAAATTAGTAAACTATTATTTCTGTGAGGAATATCCAAGTATGGGAACAAGGCGCATAATGAATGAAGCACATTATCTGTCTTAACCTCAATAAAGGTGTGTGATGTTAAGATCCATAAATGAACCATTAAGGAATTTTTATTTTTTTTTCACCACTAGTTCACGAATATCCATGGTTAGTGGGTTCGCTACGTCCAGGATTGAATAACGCTAGGGTGGACCCCACCCGAAGGGGGTCACACCCCTCGGCCTATTGACTGACCTGACCCCAAGAGCTTTCAGGTTTCGACCCTGTGACCTCCCATTGGCGAGGCCCCGGCTGACCGATTGAGCTAACCCTTGGGGCTAAACAATTAAGGAATTATCACATGTGAAATGTCAAAATTTCGATAGCTATATTTTTCTTTTTCATATTTTTAATATTTATATATTAATATAGTGAATTATAAAAAGATGTGAATTATTTAAATATTAATATAAGTCATTTAGGTTTGGAGTATATCTTGAAACTATTTATGTTTGACTAAGAGCTCGTTTTCTTCGGACGTAAGGAAATAAGGTAATGGCCCAAAACTCAGAGGCATGTGGCGAGTGTGAAAGTCTACCCCCTTACGGAGCACGAGCGGATTATTCCAAGTGGCGTGCTTTTCCTTGAATAATGGTGATGAGTCAACTTGCATTCGCGAATAAGAGCTAAAGATGGTTGTCCTCACTACTAACAATTAAATTATGATAATTTTTCTCACATGTGAAAATCAATACAAATTATGAAATCATAATATAAAATTATTAGAGATAAAAAAAAAAATCACATTTTTAATATTTATATAATTTTAAATATTAATACGAGATATGAGTTATGATTTTATAAGCTTTTTAAAAATATATTTTATTGGAGTGTAGAAATGTCTTAATATTTAAAGTAAACATTTCATTCATTTTAAATGAATTTTTGTAATATAAAAATAGGAATTTTGAAATAAATAAATTTGGCATTATATAATAATAATTTATTTAATATAAAGAGTATTGAGTTTACTATTTTTTCGTTAACTTCACCAATAAAAGATTTGAAAGTTTGTTTATATAATATTCTTTTACCAGTTAAACTACACTAATAAAACAATAATATTATTAATAAAATAAATATATTTAATAAATGAATATATAAAATAAAGAATAATTCTAAAGTGGTAGGTTAATTTTACTTCAAATGAGGTATAATATTTAAAGTGGAGATGCTTTTATTCTCAAATTAAAAGGAGAATTAAGACTCTATTCCTAATGGAGTTGTCTATAATGCGACTTTTTGAGATTCCGGTGACGGAATCCGGCGGAAGAAATTGAGATGAAATCATGATTTGTTGCAGTTAAAATGGTTTTTTAACTGCATATTCGGATTCAGCACCCTGAAAAACCCCTGGGACGCTTTCATTGTGCAGAAACTAGTTATCAAACTTCGATTTCAATAAATTACTGCCGGATTTTCACCGGAAAAAATCGCCGGAAAAGCTTTCAAAAAGTCGCGTTAAAGACTACGGCATTCCTAATTTGAAAGAGCCTTGTTGCATTATCAAATTGAAAAGTTTGCGGTTATGGAAAATACAAATAAGTTCTTTAGTTTTTAGAGTTTTTGTTGGATAGTATTCTACCTCCTTAACTTTATTTATGCAAGTCCTTCAACCTAATACTCTATATTTTCTAGAACGAAATGTTCTAACTTTACGATAAGAATTTGAATTTTGTTCACCAAAATATATACATTTTAAATTTACAAAATAATTACGTTATTTTTTTCAATAATTACTAAAATTCAATATATAACATTTTATAATTTTTTTATATTTTAAATTAAAATAATATATAGAGATTAAGTTGAGGTTTTTTTATTTATGATAAAAAATTATATTTATAGATTAATAAAATGTTATCGGTTACTTTTATTAGATTTGTTGGTCAATAGGAAAATTCTAAAAATGCTAGTTCTGAGCCATAAATAGTTACCCATCCAAAAACTGAGAGGGGTACGATATTCAAAAACTAGTAAGATTAAGATAGAACAAATTACCATTAGGATGGAGAACGAGGGGGGAAGTGGTTAAAAATCACAATGCACATGCTTTCCTATGTGACTCAAGCAGTCATCCATGCACTCCAAGCTTTCATGTAGGCACCATTAGTTGCGTTGGAGATGGGTCAGTGCATCTTACATGTTCCACTAGTTTTGTGGAGATCATTCATGAAGCAATGATTTCATTTTTGTCATCATGTCTAGCCTTTGATAACTGCTCCATAGACACGTATCGTTTGCTACTTATGGTAAGCATTTGTTTGAGCACTTCAGGATCTTAGCGATAATTTTTCACACAACATGGAAACCCCTTTGGGCCATCGTGTTTTTCATGTTGATTAGGAGAATCAGGATCCTGGGTAGGGGCAAGTCCTAGTGGAATTGTTACCTCCAAAGGAGGGCAACTAGATTGACCCCTATCCCCACCACCCCAGCAAATGCGACCACATTTTGTGGCATTGCATGACTGGTCATAACCCTAATAGAACTAGAACTATAAAGAGAACCCGTGACTATCTACTAAGTTGAGAGACTTGTAGCCAGAACAAAGCATGAACCGTAGCCCTTGGGAAATTGCTAATTTTGAATGCGCCCAACACACCCAAGAAAATTAGGCAAGCTGGGCAGTTGAATGTATTTCAAACTAGTAAGCACAAACCTAATGATATCAGATTCGGGGTCAAAAACATACCATTACCAACCTTGACTCCTATCCAACATCCACAGACAAAGACTAAACACAAAATATGAACTATTGACAGGCCTCGCGATCACACTCCCATAGAGACACTTAGTGCCTAGGAAAGTAATGAATATTACAAACTTCTCAAATTTCAGAGTGACCTGCAATGAATGATTGGCCCTCCCCTTCTCAGATTTAGCAAGTGGCACTGAGAGGGAAATCTTAGGCAGGAGGGCTAAAGACCCAGAATTGTGCCCCCGCCACATTAGACCAACAATTCCCCATGCTTAAGAAACCAAACCGCAATGTGGTAACCACTAGAGGGACTCCAATTGAACACAAAATACTCAAATAGAGATAAAGAGCCAAGTAAAGGAAGGAATCCAACTTACCTCCAAGACCTCTTAACTACAAGGAGAGGAGCACCACTGTAGGCCTGTCACTAGTGAAGGGAGCACAACTTCATCTCTTTGAACCTCCCAAAAACACATAAACCTTCCAGGTCCCAAGTCCGATATTTCACTCACATGCCCCTTTTTCTCTCGATAGTGCATGTATCATGGGAAGTAGAATAGGAAAATACCATTTTTTTCCAAATCTTAGCAGTTTTGGAAGGTTTGCATAAGGCTGACCCCTTTTCTCCTTTGAATACCAACCCACCATCGCCAACCAACAACCACAACAGAGGATCTACAACCACCTTCCTGAACTCAACAAGCTTGATATAACTTGGTCACGTTTATTCTACATGGGAACAGGGCATGCCACCCCATTAATGACTTCACGATCCAATGAGGTGTTTGGGATTCCCCAATCTCACTGTTCATTTGATTTTCCATTCCCATTAAGGTGTAATTATTTATTTTTATATATTTTTAAAATTAATTAACTAAATCTTAATAATATCACACGTTTATAATCATTATCATTTTAAAATTAAACCTTTACTATTATATATAAAAATTAAATATTATTCTCCTAAAAAAATTCCAAAAATCAATATAATTAAAAAATATATATATGGCAAAAGTTCCATGTTTAGGATGGTTTCCCAAATCTATATCGAAATATATAAAGATTAATGGAAAATGAATAGGAATGTTCTTTGTTTTTGGTTATCATTTTGATTCTAAAAGAAAAAGGTTATAGTTAAAGAGTATATTTCGATAATTTTATATAATATCATATTATGTTTAAAGAATGTTAAATATGTTTGAATAAACGTTAAAATAAATGTTTTATGTTAATAAATTTAGATACGAATAATATAGTTTATAAAAGATTTAGTTTTATAAAATAATGATCCTAAAAGAGAAATAATCAATATTTGTTATCATATATTTTAATTTGGTAAATTAGTGTTTTATTATTTATTATTTTAATTTTAATTTATAATATAATTATAATTTATATTATTTTTTATTTTTTATTTTAAATTTATTTACTTTTAAAATTTATAGTTAATATTTAATAATAAAAAAATACTTGTATTTTTTTGTTAAGTTGTCTATGTTCTTTTAGGTTTGACCTGTGGTTTGAGAAACTATGACCTTATTGTGGAAGGTAGAGACATAATTTGTCTCACGGAAACTCATGAGCATGATGGTTGCAAAACCCCTGCGTTTGACGGTTATTTGAAGTTGGCAGTTTGGAACAAGGTAAGAGAAAATGGAAAAGGGTATGGGGGAATACTAGTCTTAGTGAAAGAAAAAGAAGGCCGTCACATTCAATTAACTAAAGAAGATGCAAATAAACAATATTTATGGTTGAAAATATCATAGAATGAGAATCACATAAGAATTGCAGCATGCTATTTTGCCCCTCAAGTCTCAAAAACTTACAAAAATAAGGGGCTTGACAGCAAGGATCCATATGCAGCTTTAAAACAAGATATTTCCATGTACTCTCAGTAGGGAGAAGTTCTTTTAGTGGGAGATTTCAATGCTAGAACAACAAATAATCAAGCTAGCATCCTTTGTTTCAAAGATGATAACAATCCTATTTGGCTCACTAAAGAGGAGAATCCCCAATGGGTGAGGTGTTTAGAAGATGACAAAGTTAGCAATCATTTTGGAGATGAGTTGCTTACACTGTGTGGGGCTTTCAACTTAATTATTTGCAATGGTCTAGATAGATGGAAAAGGTCTGGGAACTTCACTTGCAACACATACAATGGGGCAAGTGTCGTTGACTATGTGATGTGTTCACAAAGCTTAATAGAAAAGATAGATGAAGTTAGTATTGGAGAGCATATTTGGGACTTAAAATCAAACCATAACCTAATTTTTATAAGGTTATCATGGTTAGAAGAAAAGCAGCATAAGAGGAAAACCCAATGCTCTCGACAATCACTATCAAGGGGAAAAATTCTTCTAACACAAGAAAATGGTACTATCTTCAAGACAATGTTAGAGAAATTAATTCAGAAAGAGAAAATTGGTTTCAAACGCTTCAGCAGCCATGATTTAACAAACATAATCCAAAGTCCACTTGAGAAGTGCAAAAGAGCAAAAAATAGGAAATCAGAATCAAATTTCTTTCCTGTAAATGCTTGGTTTGATGAGGAATCAAAAATGGCAAGGAGAACCTTGAAAAAGGTAGGAAAAGAGAAGATGAATGTAAATTTATATAAGCAGATACTAAAAAGGAAAAAAGATGAGTTCATGCAAACAAGGAGAGAAGAGTTAATATATTTAAGCAAGAATAATCCAAAGCTTTTCTGGTAGGAACTACAACCAAGGAAGAAGCAAATTGAAAATAATATTACAGCCAATCAATGGTTTGAATATGCAAGGCAACTCTATGAGAAAGAATCTAAGGCGGAGTCCCCCCCTAGGATCAACACAAATTCAAAGCTCTTCACATTACAGGAGGTGGAGAATGGAATTAAGAAGCTGAAAACAAGAAAGGAAAACGACTTGGTTGAACTTCAAGTAGAGTATCTAGAATGGGGAATGAACACTCTTGCATGACACATCATGAAAATATTCAACAACATCATTCAGTAAGGATTCCCAAGAGACTGGACAACTAGCCTAGCAATACCCCTTTTTAAAAGTGGAGACATTAATAATCCATCCAACTATAGAACAATTATGATCAATCCTTGTTTGCAAAGCTTTTTGGCAGCATGGTAGAAAACATAATTAGCAAGTGGGCAGAAGTAAAAGAAAAGAGGGCAAGAGGACAAGCAAGTTTTAGGCCGAAACATTCTACAGTGGATCATGGCATCATGTTGAGACACATTGTTGAAAAGGTTTGGGAGGACAAAGAAGAAGTATTTTTCTGCTTTGTTGACTTCAAAAAAGCATTTGACACAGTCCCTAGGGATAAGCTGTGGCGTAGAATGGAAGAACTTGAAATTCCTGTGCATTATGGAGTCGTTGTCCATAAACTTTATGAAGAAGTGAAAGTCAAAATTAGAACATCAGGAGGTATTTCAGAAAGCTTTAGAAGTGACATTGGAGTCAAGAAAGGTTGCCTTCTATCCCCCACTCTTTTTGGTCTATATATTGATAAATTGGAAGAGTGGCTAAATCTGCAAGGTGGAGATGATGTTTGGTTGGGGGAGTTTGTGATAAAGCTTCTTTTATATGCTGATGATGTTGTATTGATTTCTAAATCGGCTCATGGATTGCAAATGCACTTATATGCCCTTGAGCATTTTTGTAGAGCAGTGGGGATGCAAGTCAATACTAGCAAGACCAAAATAATGATTTTTTCTAATAAAAGGAAGTAGAGCCGACATACTTTCTTCTTTGAAGGCAACATTCTTGAAGAAGTAAAGGAGTACAAGTACCTTGGGATTGATTTCAACAACAAACTCAAATCGAGAGGACTGCAGAAAGAAGAGAATTTTAGGAGGGTGGAAAGCATTATATGCTCTTCAAAACAGATGTAGAGAGGTAGAGTTATGGGATTGGAAAATGATTAAAGTGCATTTTGGATTCCTAGTTTGGCCAGTGATGCTATATGGGTGTGAATTATGGGCTAGTAGCACTCCTATTTCAAAATGGAAACAAATTGAGAAAATCCAAAAACGCTTGATCATGAGCAAGTTCAAAATAAAAAGTTCGGTACCTTATGAGATAATGTTGAGTGAAACAGGAGCAACTTCCATTGAAGCAATTGCTATGGTGCAGCTCATAAGATACCTAAAAAAAATTGAACAAATGAGAGTAGGTAGATGGCCTAATGTTATCTTCAATGAAGGCATCGATGAAAGAAAGAAAACATGGATGAAACAAAACTACACATGGATGCAAAAATGGGATATCTACCTCAATGTCTGTCCCACAAATAGCAAGGAGCTAAAGGATTTTGTTATGGAGAAGTTTTGTAAAAAGGTATGGGGAAAAGAGTTGGGTAGAAAGAAGAAATATTACATTGAGGAATTCAACCCTACGTGTGATTTACAACAAAAAGAGTTCATTGGAGCTAGCATTTCGTGGAGGGCAAAGGTTCTTATTGCTCAATTAATGACCAATTCACATCAACTTCGGTGTGAAACAGGATGGTGGAAAAGGCCTAAAGAAGCTTGGGAAGAAAGGGTGTGTACATTTTGCACGTCTGGGGTTGTGGAATTGGAAAAACATTTCATTTTGGAATGTGATGCATTCAAAGACATTAGAGAAAGTTATGAGAACATGTTAGCATCAATTTCTTGGCATTGTCTTTTTAGCGAGGAGATTGTTGGAAGGTTGGGTCAGCTCATCATCAATTTGAATCGGAAAAGCACTGAATTGCAAAGAGCGAAAAACAGGGAACTAATGGTCTCATAGACTATTTTTAGTCTCGTGGACCTTAAAATATCATTTCATTTCATTTCATTTTAAGCCATCAAAGTCACTCAGGTATCGCACCCGGCTTGGCTCACACCAATCCTAAGCTGATTGGATTTTAGCAACAACCTCCACGAAATTTGATACAAGGTCGCTCTACTAACAAGGTCCATCCGATTATGCTAGTAAAACATGAATATAATATTATATTTTTAAAAATTCAAATTTATAAATATAAATAATGATTTGTAAAATCTTATATTTATAATTATATATATATATATATATATAATTATTATTTAATATTATATTTATAGTAAAAAAAAATAGATATATTTTAATAAATTTTAATAGTCCAATTATTGTGTGAGTATATGCTTTTATGCCTACCTCCAATTAAGATTTAATTTAATTATAACTTTAAAAATAAATAATTAATATTTATATTGATATAAACACCAATTATTAAAAATTGTGCAACCCCTTTTTGAGGTTAAGTTTAATTATTCTTTGAATTTTATATATAATCTAAACCATTACCTTTGGAATTTTTAATTATTTTGTTATGTACATTTAGAGATATCTGATTACATCATAGATTTATGGGGTGAGTAACTAAATGTGCCGATGTCTAAGTTTATACACAAGTATATGTGTATTTTAAATAAATTAATTAAAACTCAAAGCATTAACAAAATTACGAGACAATTAAACTACACTAATAAAACAATATTATTATTAATAAAATAGAATAGAATAAAATAAATATATTTAATAAGTGAATATATAAAATAAAGAATAATTATAAGTGATAGGTTAATTTTTCTTTAAATAAGGTATCATAATATTTAAAGTGGAGATGTTTTTATTCTCTTTTAAAAGGAGAATTAAGACTTTGTATTCCTAATTTGAAAGACCTTTGTTGCATTATCAAATTGAAAAGTTTGTTGTCATGGAAAATACAAATAAGTTCTTTCGGTTTTAGTGTTTTTGTTTGAAAATATTCTACCTCCTTAACTTTGTTTTATGCAAGTCCTTCAACCTCATACTCTATTTTTCTAGAACGAAATGTTCTTACTTTATGATAAGAATTTGAATTTTGTTCAAGGATTTATAAAGTTAAAATAATAAATTTTAAATTTACTCAATTTTTATAAAATTTATTTAAAATTAAAAAAAAAATCAATATATAAGATTTTATAGAATTTTCATATTTTTAATTAAATTAATATATATAAAGTAAGTTAAGGTTTTTATTTATGACAAAAAATTATATTCACAGATTATTAAAATGTTATTTGTCTCAATTCTATTAGATTTGTTGGCCGAGAGGAAATTTCTAAAACTGTTAGCTCTAAGCCATAGATAGTTAGCAATCCAAAAACTGAGAGGGACACAGTGCCAAAAAATTGGTAAGATTAAGACAACAAATTACCATTAGGATGGAGAACCAAGGGGGAAGTGGTTAAAAATCACAATGGACATGTTTTTCTATGTGACTCAACCGGTCATCCATGCAATCCAAGCTTTCATGTAGGCACCATTGGTTGCGTTGGAGACGGGCTAGTGCATCTTGCATGTGCCATTGGTTTCGTGGAGATCATTCATGAAGGCAATGCTTTCATTTCTATCATAATGTCTAGCCTTTGATAACTGCTCCATGGACACTTATTGTTTCCTACATATGGTAAGCATTTGTTTGAACACTTTAGGATCTGAGCCATAATTTCTGATACAACATGGAAATCCCTTTGGGCCATTGCATTCTTCATGTTAATTAGGAGAATCAGGATCCTTGGTAGGGGCAAGTCCTGGTGGAATTGTTGCCTCTAAAGGAGGGCAACTAGATTGACCCCTATCCCCACCACCCCAGCAAATGCGACCACATTTTTTGGCATTGCATGACTAGCCAGAACCCTAAGAGAATTAGAACTATAAAGAGAACCTGAGACTATCTACTAAGTTGAGAGACTTATAGCCAAAACAGAGCATGAACCGTAGCCCTTGGGAAATCGCTAATTTTGAATGCGCCCAACCCACCCAAGAAACTCAGGCAAGTAGGGAAGTTGAATGTATTTCGAACTAGTAAGCACAAACCCAACGGCATCGATGTCGGGGTCAAAAACACACCATTGTCAACCTTGACTCCTATCCAATAGCCACAGACAAAGACTAAGCAAAAAATATGAACTACTTGACAGTCCTCGTGATCAAACTCCCATAGAGACACTTAATATCTAGGAAAGTAACGAATATTACAAACTTCCCAAATACTAGAGTGACCTACAATGAACGATCGACCCTCCCCTTCTCAGATTTAGCAAATGGCACTGACAGAGAAATCCTAGGTAGGAGGGTGAAAGACCCAGAATTGTGCCTCCACCACATAAGACCAACAATTCCCCAGGCCTAAGAAACCACACCACAATGTGGTAACTGCTAGAGTCACTCCAATTAAACACAAAATCTACAAAACACCCAAATAGAAATAGAGATCCAAGTAAAACAAGGAATCCAATTTACCTCCAAGACCTCTTGACTACAAGGAGAGGAGATCCATTGTAGGTCCATCACTAGTGGAGGGAGCACAACTTCATCTCTTTGCAACTCCCCAAAACGCATAAACCTTCGAGGTCCTGGGTCTGAGATTCCACTCACATGCCCCTTTTTTCCTCGATAGTGCATGCATCACGGGAAGTAGAATAGGAAAATACCATTTTTTCCAAATCTTATCAGTTTTGCAAGACCTGCATAACGCTGACCCTTTTGCTCTTCTAAACACCAGCCCACCATCACCAACCAACAACCACAACAAATGATCTACAACCACCTTCCTAAGCTCAATATGCTTGATATAACTTGGTCAAACTCATTTTGCATGAGAAACATAACATATCACCCTATTAATAACCTCACGATCCAATGGAATGTTTAACACTCCTGCAATCTCATTATTCATTTGATTTTCCATTCCATTGAAGTGTAATTATTTATTTTTATTCATTTAATTTTCCATTCCCATTAAAATATAATTATTTATTTTTATTTTTTTAAAATTGGTTAACTAAATCTTAATAATATCACACTTTTATAATCATTACCATTTTAAAATCAAACTTTTACTATTATACATGTAAATTAAATATTATTTTCCTTAAAAAAATCATAAAAATCAATATATATATATATATATAATAAATAAATCAATATATATATATATATAATAAATAATAAATATGGGCCCAAAGTCCCATGTCTAGGATGGCTTCCCAAATCTATATCGAAATATACAAAGATTAATGGAAAATGAATAGGAATGTCCTTTGCTTTTCGTTATGGTTTTGATTCCAAAATAGAAAGGTTACAATAAAGAGTATATTTCGATAATTTTATATAATATCATGTTCTGTTTAAAGAATGTCAAATATGTTCGAGTAAACGTTAAAAGAATTGTTTTAAGTTAATAAATTTAGATACGAATAATATAGTTTATAAAAGAGTTAGTTTTATAAAATAATGATCATAAAAGAGAAATAATGAAAATTTGTTATCATATTTTTTTATTTTAATCGAGTAAATTAGTGTTTTATTAAATTTAATTTATAAGATAATCATAATTTATATTATTTTTAATTTTATATTTATTTATTTTTAAAATTTAATGTTAATATTTAATAATAATAAAATAAATTTTTATAATAATTTTTTTTTGAAGTGTTTGCATTCTTCCAGGCTTAATTTGTGGCTTTAGAAACTACGATCCATGGATATATTGTTTGGCATGTGATATCGCTCGGGGATCACACCGGTATATCACTCGGGGATCTGGCCTAGGCCACACCAACCCTAAGCTGACTCGATTTTAGTGTGTCTCCTCCTCCTAGCACGAACGAGCCAACCTCCATAAAATTTGATCCTGGGTCGCTTTAACAACGAAGCCCATTCTCTACCAATTATACTAATAAAGCTTCACTATAATAATATATTATTAAAAATACAACTTTATAAATATAATAAAAATTTGTAAAATCTTTTATTTTTAATTATATATGAATGATATTAATGTTTTTTCTATATGAATGATATTAATGTTTTTTCTATATGAATGATATTAATGTTTTTTCTAGTTATTTTTTAATATTATATTTATAGTTAGAGAAAATAAATAAAACAAGTATATTTTAATATATTTTAAAAAATACAAATCTAAAGATATAATAAAGATTTGTAAAATATTTTACTTTTTATTTTTAATTATATATATATATAAAAGTGATTTTAATTTTAATGTTTTTAAAGTTATTTTTTAATATTATATTTATAGTTAGAGAAAATAAATAAAACCAATGGTCAAATTATTGTGTGAGTAAATGTTTTTGTGGGTCCAATTTAATATTTAATTGAATTATAACTTAAAAAAATTGTGCAACCCCTTTTTGAGGTTAAGTTCAATTATACTTTAAATTTTATATAATCTAAACTATTACCTTTGGATTTTTAAATTATTTTGTTAGTTACATTTAGAGATATCTGATTACGCTATTGATTTATGGCGTGAGTAACTAAATATGCCGATATCTAAGTTTATACACAAGTATATGTGTATTTTAAATAAATTAATTAAAACTCAAAGCATTTAACAAAATTACGGGAACATTATATAAGGGAGAAATATATTAAAAGATTATATGGGATAGAAAATTATAAAATTCGATGGAGTGTACTCTTTTTGAAGATTTAAGAAAAGAGGAGGAAAACCATGCAATATATTGATGTGAAATACATTTTTGTTTTGGTTGAAATGTTTTTAAATTAATATTAAATGTGTTTTTATTTATTTTTATTTTAAAATTATAATTTATAATATTAATAAATTTTAAGTTATAATTTTTTTCATCGAAGTAAATTTTTTTAAAAAATGTTATATTTTGATTATTTAATATGTAAATTTTATTTAAAATTAAACTTAATAAAAGTTGGAGTAGTTATCAAGTGTTATTTTTTGGAGTTTTTAGTGGATTTATGATTGGAATCTAGTGAAAACATTTGAGGCCAAATCTTGATTTGTGTTGTTTAAACTGATTTTTTGACTGTATATATGGATTCAACACCCTCAAAAATCCACGAGGAACTTTGATTGTGAAGAGTTCGCCTGTCAAACTTGTGATTTCAATGAATCCCTGCCGGATTCAAGACAAATTAGATCGGAAAATAAACAACTTTCCAAAAAGTCGCACTTAAAGACAACTCTATTAAAAACATATAGGAAACTAAAATAAAATTTTAAAAAGACAATTATCAAAAACCATTTAATTTTTCTAAATCATATTAAATACACTAATTCCAAAGTTATTTATCTTCAACTTTCTCCACAAAATTTTCAAATTATGTCAATAAAATTCCCTTCAAACCATGTAAAAGGAATAGTGACTCAAGTGAAGCCTATACTATGTTACATCTTCATCATAATAGGCAAAGGACCAGTTAAAATGATCAAGTCACTAAAATAATAAGATCTAATCAAGTGTGCTAAACAATGCAATATTTAATCAGTATCTTATATAATTTGTAATGATAAACTTTGTAGTTCATGAGCCAACTTCAATAGAAAATTATCGTAGAAAGGAGATCAAAAGAGTTATTAGCAGAAGTAGAAGATCTTTTCACACGCCTCAAGGATCACGAAGAACAAGAGAAAATACTCTAGCAACAAAAATCTAGAATTATGTGGCTTAAGGAAGGGGCAAAAACATTAAGTTCTTCAATAAGTCAATAGTCTAATATAAACATAGAAACTATATTTCCTCTCTCAAAAGCAAAGAATGCCTCAAGGTTTTAGATCACCAAGCAATGGAAACCAAGTTGGTCATATATTATTCGACACTCCTCTCCAAATTCCGTCTGCACATATTTGAGGCCATCAGGAAAATCACCCAGCACATACCTTCTTTGGTAAGTAGAGAACATAACGAATGGGTTGTCAAAGACACGCCAAAAACTAAATCTAAAAGCCTATATAGATTTATAATAGACTTATTTCAAGCCTATTGACCATTTGTGGGAGAATATATTCTAGCTCTCATGGAGGAATCAAGAAGCTCTAGCTTAGTTCTACCAACTTTGAATGCCACCTTATTAACCTTAGTGCCCAAATCAAATAAGGCAGATGAACTAGGGGGCTTTTATCCAAAAGCAATTTATAATGTCATTTGCAAAATCATTTACAAGGTTATTTCCAATTTCCTTAAACCCATTTTCCCTTCTCTCATTTCATCAGAGAAAATGGGATATATTAACGGACGACAAATTATGGATCACATTTTGGTTGCACATGAACTCATACACTCTCTCAAGCAATCCAAAAAATCAGGTATCATTATTGAAATTGGCTTATCTAGAGGCTTTGATTAGTCAAGTTAAGGTTTTATAAATTGAATCTTTCTAGCTTTCAGATTCTTAGGTATTTGGTCTAGCTGGATTGGTTAACTAATCTCTACTTATTCTTCTTAATCCTTGTAAATTGATCCCCATCAACCACTTTCAAGGACCTTTTAGGGCATTAGACAAGGATATCTCATTTATCTTTTTATCTTTATTGTCATAGTAGAAGGGTTGGGAAGAATCCTTAAGGAGGTAGTTTCCAATGATAGAATCAAAATTCTCTATTTGTTTTAGTGTTGATCTCACAATCTCTCACCAACAATTTATTTATGACACTATGTTAATGGGTATCCCCTCAATCTTGGAATATTTGGCCTATGATTTCATGACTACCTAAATCAACTCAGTCAACTACATGAAGTCCAAAATTTTCTTCTTTAACACCCCCTTTTTCTCAGGTTCATATCTCTTGCCTACTTAGTTTCTAGCACTGCTCCTTACCTCCAAATTGGGTGCCCCTTTGGATGACAATTCTATGAAATCCAAGGATTACTTGTTGCAAAAGATGTATCAAAATTTGGATAGATAGATGTTTCATTCTCCTAAAATATGTCCTTCAAGATATTTCAATTTACCTTTTCTCTACTCTCACTTCTCCAAAAGATATACTTGAATCCATTAGTTGCCTCCAATTTTCTTTCCCTTAGGGGAGTGTTGCTCATGAAAGAAAGTGATTCTTTGTTGCATGGGATAAGCTATTTCTACCAAAGCTACACAGGGGTATCACCCTCAAAGATCTAGAAATTTTGAGGAAAGTGTTAATAGCCGAAACATTGTGGCATTTTCTTTAGGAGGAAAATGAGCTATGGTGCCAGATTTAAATATAAAATATGGTCAAAACACTACTCTTCAACAAAGACTTAAATCTGAATACACAATAGAGGTATTATCAATATGGAATCTCATGAGCAACATCATGCATATTATACAAAAACATTGCTTATGGGAGGTAAAGAATGGGAAGAGTGAACTCTTTTGGGATGATTCATGGAACTAGTTGCCCAAACTTAACACACAAACACCTCTTCTGAAGCTCCAAATCAATATGACATGTAGAAATTACCTCACAGTGGAAAACTATTAGCAAGAAAGATCTCATAACTCCTAATGGTATGAATGTAATCCAAAAGAAGCTTGGCTCCCTCTTCCACTCAATATGGATTGGTCAAAATTTTGAGAATAACTATGGTAGAGAAACATAGAAAACTCAAAGGAACATGGTACACTCTAGTGAGGCTACTACCCAAAAGGAACCTTCATAGTCAAAGAAGAATATCACCTGGAAACAAGGCTCTTCTTCTTTCCAAACCAAGGAATCTAGTAGAACATATCAAGGTAGAAACTTTGGCCAAGGGGCTCCAGCTTTCTTTGGTTCTTGCCTCATTGAAGAACCTTCTATCATTTTCAACTTACCAAAGAGGATATTGAGCATCTTTCCAAATTCTTCCCATTCTCATATTCCCACTTGGAATAAGTAGTAATCTTGTTCAACCAATCTGACTTAATCTATTTTAGTATCTGGGATATACTTGCTAATTTGAGATCTTATTGTTTTCATAATCTAACCTTGAATATATTACAATGCCTTCTTCCATGTTTCCTCCCTTGGAAAGTTTGGAAAGAACATAATTAATGAATATTTCATGATTTCAACTCCCTTTTAGACTCTATTTAGAATAAGATATTTTCCTATACTCGGGAGAGAGTTTTTCTCTACCCTTGGTCTTTGGAGGATTGGAAATATCTTCCTTTAGAAGTGACCATTTTTCATCTCTTAAAACTAGGCTCAGACAATCCTCTATTCCCTCCAATCACTCCTCTGATTTTTGGTCACCCCTCTCCCCCCACCTACCCATTGATGGGTCCATTAAGCTCAATTTTCATAGAGTGTCAAAAGAAAATCTAGGTGCTCCTACATTCGATGTAGTCTTCAAGATGCTTAGGAAAAATATTGTATCTTTTTTATGGCACTTTGGGGCATAATAGTAACAATGTGGCTAAGCTCCACACGCTACAATATGGTGTCCTTTAGTAACAACAACATGACCTTTTCAACCATTTTATTAAAGGTGATACAAAATTGGTGATAGTCTCAATTAAGAAAATTATACATTCCACCAATCCTCACAATATCTCATGTAGTAGGAAAGGAAATAAATTAATATACCAACTGGGCAAAGAGGGATGTTCAAGCATACTTTCGGCTCTTGACATCTTGTAGATGGACCTCCAAGCACCTTAGTTTAAGGGTGACTGCAAGATCTTGGTTAAAGAATATATCTATTTCATGCATGGGGTGAGGTAGTGAGGACACCACTACCTCGTTCAATGAATGAGGCTAATGTTCCTCCCATCGTCATCATGATGTGATACATGGTTTCAAACTTGGCAGGGGGAATTAAGTGAAACATGATATTTATCACCTCCATTTCACTAGGTTATATCCTAGGTGGGATACACACATGCTCTAGATAGAGATATGGTGATTTTTGGTTCATTGTCATTATGGCATTTGGCTCTCTGAATACACTACCATTCATTTCCATTATTCAAGTCATTTGGTGGTATACATGTGTGGTTCATTGAGTGAATTTTTTTAATTCCTTCTATTATGTCTAGGTGTTGCCTTGTGGGCTTTATTGTGGCTCTTTTGTTATGCCCATGTGCTTCAATATCCCTATATGAAAACCACTTTTTGGATTTCAACACATTATAGTGTGGCTCTCTCTATTTTTCTTTGGTTTTTCCCCTATCTCTCTTGTTTTAACTATGGTATATGAACATGCATGATGCAACAGATGAAGCGGAGGCAAAGGCTCATCGAGTGGAGCTTGGGCTTTGATGCATGATGTAGGAGAGGAAGTAATGGAAAAGGCTCACCAAGTGAAGCTGAGGCTTAGAAATGGGCCAAATCTTTGTCTAGTTTACAAGAAAAAATCCCACAAGACATTAGATATGAACTACAAGAGGTGGAGGATAATGTTGTTGGTGAATGTGATTGTTGGTCATATTCTAAAGTCACGATGGAAATGGAGGCTTAGGTACCAGATTCCAGGCATACTCGTGACTGGAAAGATTATTATTTATATACGATAGATATATATTGGTGTATAAAGTCACTTGTAAGCCACATCCTTGTTGGAGGGCTAGTCAACCTAGTTGACCAAACCTAGCTAGTCAAGATAGTCGAATAGATTGTATAGTTAAATAAATATGTAAGTTGGGTCAACCGACTAAGTTAGTTTAGATAGTTAATCCATTGTAACTGTGAAGATTCTAGTATAAATATGTACATTCTTTGTTGGTCTACCACTACTTCTTGTTCTCTTTTATATGTGTTGAATGTATATCTTTTTATAGTATCTTCACTACAACAAAATAGGCCATTAGCGCTGCAACTAGCACCAGAATCCAATGTTTCCCAACACGTGAATTGGCTTCAAGCAGCGTCGCAAAATTTGGTGAAAATGGCATCTTCATATGGGTGCCTTGATTTTCACTGGGAGTAGCACCTGGAATAACACCATAAACTATTTATTGCATTCTTTATTCCACTGTTGTGTCCATTTGTACTTCTAGTTTTTCTCCCATTTGTGCTTCCCATTTTTCTTCTGGTATGGCATCGAAAATAGATTCTTTTTTGGCCTCCTAATTAATGCCAAGTTATTCTACCATCATAGCATCAAGTTTTGCTTCCAATATGGTGTCGCTAGTTGCATCTAGCTTTGCTTCCATTATGGAATCTTCCTTAGCTTCTAATATGGCTTCCATTATGAGTGCTTTTTGTTGCTTCTAATATTGTTTCCTTTATTGCTTCTTGGTTTTCTACCTAAATGGCTTATTTGTTTGCTTCTTCGGGAATACCAAGTTGGGCTTCTAATATTGCTTCCATTATTACTTCTTTGTTTTCTACCTAAATTGATTTTGTTTTTTCTTCTCAGATAACACCACATTTGGCTTCCAATATTTCTTCCATAATTACTTCTTTGTTCTCTACTTGAATTGCTTTTTTTTTTCCTTCTCAGGTAATGCCAAGTTTGGTTAGTAGTACTACTTCCATTATTACTTCTTGGTTTGCTACCTAAATTGCTTATATTTTTGCTTCTTAGGTAACACAAAGTTTTTCTTCCAAGATTTCTTTTGGTGTGCTTCTAGTTTGGCTTCCATTGTTGCTTCCTTTTATGCTTCCAGAATTGCTTCCCTATTAGCCTCATGGTTTTCTTCCTTTTAGTTGGAAGGTTTGCTTCATGTTTAGCGCCTAGGTTTTCTTCATTTTTAGGTCTGGGTTTTCTTCATTTTAGTGTTAGGATTTTCTTATGAATTGGCCTCCAATTTTGCTTCCTATTAAGCAACCAATCTATGCTTCCTATTAAGCAACCAATCTATTTAGAGCTAGTAATAACTCCAAGTATGGCTTCCAATTTAATGTAAAATTTTACTTTCATTTTAGAGCCACATTTTGCTTCCATTTTAACAACTCATGATGATTTCTTTATAGCTTCCATGTATTAATTTAATATTTTTTATTTCAATTAAATTAGTTAAGTATATCATACCTCTTAAATAACTTATATGATTATAGAGTAAGTCATATTGCATTTTAAATATTTTATAACATACCATTTATAAAGAGTTTTTAGGGAAATGGGCATCCATACAAACTAATAACATTTTTTTTTTTTAACTATAACCGGTATTTTATATTATTATTAAACAAAATTTTTAGCTGTGACTAGCTACACATAATGTAGACCTGAATTCAGATCATTGAGATTTCTAGAGCAAAGCTCTTTCAAGTTTCTTATAGTTACCACACCACAACATTGAAATAAAATAACAAGATAATTTTTTTTAGCTATAACCTATATTTTTATATTATTAATAAACAAAGTTGTTGGTCCATGACCAACTACACATAATGCATGCCTAGATAGTACATGTCCAAATGATATAAGTCAAGATGATATATGTCAAAATGATACAAATCAATATGGTACTGTAGGTGAAAATGATACATATGGTAATAAACATGAAAAGGGGCATCATAACAATTTATCAATGATGATCCATGTTGGAGTCTATATGATCAATGTCACTAAATACTACCAGTAGATTTCTCGTCATCATCATCATCATGTCTATCATGATCATCATCACTATCATCATCATCATTGTTTACCTCAGTGTCCTCTCCATCTACCTCATCGTCATTGTCTCGAATGTATAAACCAAACCCAACATAATATGAATGGATCTCAGGATCAACTGGATCTTCTAGAAGACCAGTGTTCTGCAAAAGAAAAATTCAAAATGAAAAGTTATTATTTATTTCATGCAATATTTAATATTTTTTCTATATTTCTAATATTACAACATATGAAATGGAACCATAATAATATTACATCATATAAACGTGCAAATATATACCATAATACAATTCCAATTAAGTTACAACTAAGATTTCATTCCAATGATGTAAAACATGCAACAATTCTAATAAAACAATGATCGATATTGGAGTCTATATGATCCATGTTAGGTCCCTATAATACTAGTGTATTCCCTCATTGTTATTGCCATTGTAGCCCCTTATTGTTATTGTTGAGCCCATGTTGTCCCCATATTGTTATTATTGTGCACCATAGGAGCCCACTATTGTTATTGTTGTGCCCTTACATTATTATGATTATTTCGACTCTGATTATATTGTGACCCCTTAGACTCCTATATATAGAAAGGAGGTTTTTTCACTTGTATCATCCAAGACTTGTTCATTTGTGTAATGTAAAAGAGGTTTCCCCCTCGAATAGGCTAATTTTGAAGTCGTTGATCTATCTCTTCTTCTATTTTGTGAACTGGTTGCATAATATTTGGTATCAGAGCTTTGGATTCTAGGGTTTCGATGCTTCAAGCAGGTCACCGTGGAATTTTCGCTATAACGTTTTTATATAACGTTTCAGGAGCTTAAATTAAAACCCATTTGGTCCAAATTTTAGATCCTTTCTCTCTATATTTTCAGAGATATGTTCCAAGGACGTTATGGTTTTTGTAGGATCCTGAATCCCATCTCAAACAAGTGACCTTGGGAAAATCGTCATAACTTTCTCTTTGAGCATCTGATTCAAATTTTGTAAAAATTGACAGAAATAGGACAAACTTTAGTTTGTTGGGTATCGTTTTCAGGGCCAATGGTTGAAACAGTGACATGTGGAACTTCGTACAAGATCTCTCTACTGAATCAGTATATAATTAGGTCAGCGTGAGATATTGGGCATAAATATTTCTTGGAGAATCCAATCTCGATTAGACATGTGGGGTCGGAAATAGGACTCAGCGGGCTACCATGGGATGAAATTTCAGACCTTGGATATCTGAAATTGCAAAGATACATAAGATTCAATATTGATCTCCTACAAAGTGAAAAAAAAGGTGTGTACTTTTTTTAAAATTTGCATAAGTTTTGTTTGAAAAAATAGTTTGAAGTGATTCAAAGGGCACAATGAAGCATAATAATAATTAATTTATGCCCCGAAGAAATAAAATAGAAACACCTAGTAAGCAACCTTAAATCTCTACTATGACACATGAAGAAAAAGAAGAAATGCAACATGATATATCAAAATTATGAGACCAAGTGCAACAAATTTCGCTCGCAAAAAGAGTAACCAAAATTCAAATGGAAGCTAAGATGGATGGCTTGAAGAATATCTTAAAATAAAACATGGAAGGTTTGAAGAATGGCATGAAAGCTAATATGGATGGAATGAAATCTAATATGGAAGATTTTGAGAACGATTTAAAAGCAGACATGGATGATTTTAAGGAAGGTTTGACAAGGTTGCTACAAGAAATGCTTCCTAATGGCGAAAAGGTATTAGATGAAACTCATGATGAGAAAAAAATTAATGTTAATAATGATTTCATAGACTCTAAAATTGGATTGAAGACCCACCATATTCCAAAGATCAATATGAGAAATTTTGATGGCAAGGATCCTTTGACATGGATACTACAAATGGAGCAATATTTTGAACTTAATAATGTGCAACACACACAAAAGGTATGCATTGCAACTTTACATTTAGAACCCAATCAATTTGTATGGTATCGATGGATTTGTTCTCATAAACCACTTGTCACTTGGTCAATTTTTACGGAGGAAATGATAGCTCATTATGAGGATGCAAAGAGAAACACCTTCTTTAGCCAATTGGTGAATCTCAAACAAAAGCGTTCAATGGCGGAGCACATTGACGACTTACAAAAATTCATTATAAGGGTAAATGATATTCCAGAGGAGCATAAGATTGATGTGTTCATAGGGACTTCAAAGGATAAAATCCAACATGAGGTTCACCTTTGGGAACCTGATTCATTGGATAAGGCATTCAGGTTGGAAATAAAAATTGAAAGCAAAATTATGGCAACAAGGAAGCCTACCACTCACAACTATAAATATGGAAGTGTTGTTATCCATAGCCTTCCAAAACCTACAAGGTTGACACCATAACAATTGGAAGAAAAAAGAGAAAATGGACTTTGTTACAGTTGTGATAGAAAATACACTAAAGGTCATAAGTGTGTTGAGAAGAAATTATTTTACATAGATTTTGAAGAGGAGGAAGAAAAGGAAAAATAAACGTCAAAAGAAGAGGATATGCACTAGGAACCAATCCCAGAGAAAGAAGAAATGAATCTGACCATATCTTGTAATGCATTGGCAGGAATTACTAGTCCTCAAACTCTCAAGCTAGAAGGACATATCAAGAAGAAAAAGGTAATAGTGTTGATTGATTTAGGTAGTACCCATAATTTTATTCATTGTAAGATAGCCAAGGAATTGAATTGCTTCCTATATCCAGCACCAGAGTGTCAAGTGATGGTTGCAAATGGAGGAACCATCAATTTCTCTAGAAAGTGCCATAATATCAAGCTATCCATGGGAGAATATGTATTGAATAGTCCAATGATTTCCATTCCAATGGGTGGTGTTGATGTTGTACTAGCAGTCCAATGGCTAAAATCTTTGGGTACAATAACTTTTAATTTTCAAGAAATTTTCTTAGAAAGGAAAGGAAGTTGAATTAAGGGGTATCGCAGGGAAATTAGGAAAGATAATCAACTCTAATGGCATAACAAAGCTTCTAAAGAAATAAAAACGTGGCGTAATTGAACAATTATGTTCACTAGAGGTTCCCACATTGAAATCATCTTTGTTATGAAACCAACTCACAAAAAGATATAAAAGATAGATCATCGACCTAAAAATCAACCTCTTCGAGGGGGAAACCTCCTTTACATTACACAAATGAACAATTCTTGGATGATACAAATGACAACACCTCCTTTCTATATATAGGAGTCTAAGGGGTCATAATATAATCAAAGACGACATAACAATAATAACGTAAAGGCACAACAATAACAATAGTGGGATTCTATGGGGCACAATAATAACAGTATGAGGACTACATGGGAACAACAATATAATAAGGGGGTTGCACCAATAACAATAAGGGGTTAAACTAGTAGTATAGGGACCTAACATGCCCCTCTCCTTCAAAAAGTGTTATCCTCAACGCTTGAGTAGCTATGGATGCTTCTGTATAAAATTCTTGTCCTCCCATGTGGAATCTTCAGTAGGTAAGTTCTTCCACTTGATGAGATACTCTAAAATTGATCGATTCCGTAGCTGTTGGGTTCTTGTTTCCGTGACTGCTTCAGCTTCCAATATGATTTTTCCTTCCTTTTCAAGTTCCGACAATATTGTTTTAAATGGGAGCTTTTAACCTATAACCTTCTTTAAGCATGAATCATGGAAAACTAGGGACACTCGGGAAGATGTCAGAAGCTCCAATTTGTATGCCATGGTACAAATCTTTTGCAACACCTTGTAAGGACCATAGTACTTTGGTGATAATTTATTATCCTTCTTAGCTTGCTTGAGGGGCATTTGTTTGTATGGTTGTATTCGTAAAAATACCCAGTCGCCTATATCAAAACTTATTTCGCTACGATGTTGATTTGTCTGTTGTTTCATTTGATTCTGCGCAAAAGTGAGGTTATCTTTTTTCTTCTTGATATGTCCTTCTATCTTGAGAGTTTGAGGAGTGGTAATTCCTGCCAATGCATTACAAGATTTGGTCGAATTAATTTCTTCTTTCTCTAGGATTGGCTCCTGGTGTATATCCTCTTCTTTTGACGTTTCTTGGTCCTTTTCTTCCTCCTCTTCACAATCAATGTAAAATAATTTATTCTCAGCACACTTATGACCTTTAGTGTATTTTCTATCACAACTATAACAAAGGTTGTTTTCTCCTTTTTCTTCCAATTGTTGTGGTGTCAACCTTGTAGGTTGTGGAAGGATAGGAGCAACAACACTTCCATCTTTATAATTGTGAGTGGTAGGATTTCTTGTTGCCATAATTTTTCTTTCAATTTTTCTTTCTAGCCTGAATGCCTTCTCCAATGAATTAGGTTCCCAAAGACGAACCTCATGTTGAATGTTATCATTTAAAATCCCTATGAAGACATCAATCCTCCGCTTATCTGGAATATCATTTACCCTTATATTCAATTTTTGGAAGTCCTCAATGTGCTCTGCCATTGAACCCTTTTGTTTGAGATTTATCAATTAGCTAAAGAAGGTGTTACTCTTTGTATCCTCATAATGTGCTATCATTTCCTCCATGAAAATTGACCAAATAACAAGTGGTTTACGAGAACAAAGCCCTTTATACCATAAAAATTGATTCGGTTCTAAATATAAAGATGCAATACGTACCTTTTGTAACAGTTGCACGTCATGTAGATCAAACTATTTCTCCATCTTAGTGTCCATGTTATGGGATCCTTGCCATCAAACTTCCTCATGTCAATCTTTGCAATATGGTGGGTCTTCAATCCAATGTTAGATTCTATGAAATCATGATTAAAATTTATTTTTTCTCATCATGAGTTTCCTCTACTACCTTTTCGTCATTAGGAGGCCTTTCTTGTAGCAGCTTTGTCCCACCTTCCTTCAAACCTTCCATGTCTTTCTTCAAATCTTCCATGCCTTTCTTCAAATCTGCTTCCATATCATTGATATTAGCTTCCATGGAACATATAAAACTATTTATCTTAGCTTCTAGGCATCCTTCAAATCATCCATCCAATTTTTCTTACTAGGTGTTTTTATTTTCTTGATTCGAGTCATTATTTTTCTTTGTTTTAGGAGCTCGATATTTAAACGACCATAACTCTGTAATTTCAGATATTCAAGTTCTAAATTTTTCCCTATGGTATCCCTCTGAGTCCTCTTTCTAACCTCACTAGTCTGATCAATATTGGATTCTTCAATAAAGAGCTATGCCCAATCTCCCAAGATGACCTGATTATATACTTTTTCAGTAGAGCGAACTTGTACGAAGTTCCACGTGTCACTATTTTGACCTTCGGACCTGAAAACAATAGACAAAAAAGTAATGTCCGTCCTCTTTTTGTAACTCCTTATGAAAGTTCAATTTGATGCTCAGAGAGAAAGTTATGATGAGTTTCCTAAGGTCACGTGTTTGGGATGTAATTCAAGAGCCCGCATAAACCCTAAATTTCTTGGACCATATCTCCAAAAATATAGTGAAACAAGATCTGAAATTTGGGTCCCAACTTCCCCAATATTTTGGATCAAATGGGTTTTAATTTCAGAGTCCGAACCTTCGTATAAAAATAATTATAGATAAAATTCCATGATGACCTATTTGAGATGGAATTCTAGAGCTTGGAAAAACCATAACTTCCTTAGATCACAGATCCGAAAATATAGCGATACAAGATGTAAAATTCAGACCCAAGTTTCAGAAAGATTTTGGCTCAAATGGGTTTTTTTTTAGTGTCTGAAACATTGTAGCGAAAAAGTTATAGCGAAAATTCCACGATGACCTATTTGGAGCAGCGAAACCCTAGAATCCAAAGCTATGATACCAAATGTTTTGAAACCAGCTCACAAAAAGATAGAAAAGATAGATCAACGACTTAAAAATCAGCTCTTCGAGGGGGAAACCTCCTTTACGTTACAAAGATGAACAATTCTTGGATGATACAAATGACAACACCTCCTTTCTATATATAAGAGTCTAAGGAGTCATAATATAATCAAAGCCGACATAACAATAATAATGTAAGGGCACAACAATAACAATAGTGAGCTTCTATGGGGCACAATAATAACAATATGGGGACTACATGGGCACAACAATATAATAAGGGGTTTGCACTAATAACAATAAGGGGTTAAACTTGTAGTATAGGGACCTAACAATCTTTTTCTTCAGATCTCCAAAAAGTCTTGGAAAATTATTCCAAGGTATTTGAGTCTCCCAAAGGCCTCCCACCTATTCATGATCATGATCATGCTATTCACTTGATTCCAGGAAGTGTTCCTCCAAACGTCAGGCCTTACAAATATGTATATGCCCAAAAGTGTGAAATTGAACGTATAGTTACATAAATGTTAGAGGCTCGTATAATTCAACCTGGTCAAAGTTCTTTCTCTACTCTGGTAGTATTGGTGCACAAAAAGGATGGATCATGGCGCATATGCCCGGATTATAGGGAGCTCAACAAGATCACTATTAAAGATAAATTTCCCATTCCTATCATTGATGAATTATTGGATGAATTACATGGAGAAATTTACTTCACCAAGTTGGATCTTCATTTAGGATATCATCAAATCAGAATGAAGATTGAAGACATTTCAAAAACAACATTTAGAACTCATGAGGGTCATTATGAATTTTGGTCATGCCTTTTGGCCTTACCAATGCACCTTCTGCATTTCAAACTTTGATGAATTCCATTTTCAAGCCCTTCCTTAGAAAATTTGTGTTATTATTTTTTGATGATATACTAATCTACAACAAGTCTTGGAAGGATCATGTTCAACATGTTGACAGGGTGCTCAAACTATTGGATGAGAAACATTTATATGAAAAAACCTCCAAATGTTTCTTTGGATTACAAGAGGTGGAATATCTGGGTCATATTTTATCTCATGAAGGTGTTAAGGTAGACCCTACAAAAATTAAAGCCATTAAGGAATGGAAAATACCCACAACCATAAAGCATCTACGAGGATTTTTCTTGTTGATAGGGTATTATTGCAAGTTTGTTAAGAATTATGGGAGAATAGCAGCACCTCTAACAACATTACTGAAGAAAGATGCATTTTCTTGGACTCCAGAAGGAACGAAGGTCTTTGAACATCTTAAAGAGGAAATGTGCCAAGCACCAGTCTTAGCTACACTAGACTTCACAAAAACCTTTATTGTGGAATGTGATGCCTTAGGAAATGGAATTGGTGTTGTTTTAATGCAAGAAGGAAGACCCGTTGCTTTTGAAAGTCATCCAATGAAAGGAAAGTATTTATAGAAATATATTTATGAGAAGGAAATGTTGGAAATACTACATGCACTTAAGAAATTGCGACCTTACCTAATGGGAAGAAACTTCAAGTTAAAAATGGATCATGATAGTCTTAAATACTTTTTAGAACAAAGATTATCTTAAGAGGAGCAGCAAAAATGGGTCACAAAGATGTTGGGTTGTGAATTTGAAATCATCTACAAAAAAGGGAAGAAAAATGTTGTTGCAGATGCACTCTCAAGAAAGGATGAGGATGTGGAAGCATTGCTTTGTGCTATTTCTATTATCCAACCAGATTGGATAACTGAAGCAAGGGATGAATGAAAGAATGACGAAGAAGTGTGGGCACTCATTCAAAATTTGCAGCAATATCCCAGTACATCTGATACATTTAGCTGGAAAAATGATTCGTTATGGTACACAGGTCGCTTATACCTTTGTAAGAATTCCCAACTCAAACAAAATATTCTTCTAGAATTTCACACCTCTTCCTTAGGAGGGCATTCAGAATTTCTAAAAACTTACCACAGGGTTAAGAAGGATTTTTTTGGGATGGCCTTGAATATGATATTCAAAAGTTTGTGGCAAAATTTTTGTTTTTCCAACAAAATAAAGTTGAGACAATTAAGACTTCAGGGTCTGTTACAACCTTTATCCATTCCAAGTCAACATTGGGAGGAGGTATAAATGGATTTTATCATAGGTTTACCCAAGTCCGAAGGAAAGAGTGTCATCATGGTGGTAGTTGATAGAATTACCAAGTATGCACACTTTTTGCATTATCTCATCCATTTAAATCCAGTACAGTTGCCACTGAATTTATGGAAACAATTCAAAAGCTACATGGAAACCCAAAGATTATTGTAAGTGACAGAGATCCCATTTTCACTGGAAATTTTTGGAATGAGTTTCTGGGTACTCAGTTAGCTCATAATTCATATTATCATCCTCAATCTAATGGGAAAACTGAGATAGTGAACAAATGTTTGGAAGGATATCTTCATTGCTTTGTATCTGATAAATAGACACAATGGGTCAAGTGGTTGCCTCTGGTTGAATGGTGGTATAACAATTCCTTCCATACTATAGCAAAAATGACCCCATTTATGGCACTTTATGGATATCATCCATCATCCATCATACCATCTTTAGGAGAAAATTCTATGTTTTAAGCAGTGGAAGATCACATTGAGCATCAACAACAAGTTCTCCAACTCTTAAAAGATAACCTCAATTTGGCACAAAAAATAGAATGAAATAACAAGCAGATCAACATCGTAGAGAAATAAGTTTTGATGTAGGCGATCGTGTATTTCTATGACTACAACCATATATGAAAATGTCCCTCAAGCAAGCTAAGAAGGATAATAAATTATTACACAAGGTGTTGCAAAATATTGGTACTATGGCACACAAATTGGTACTTCTTGCATCTTCCCGAGTGTGCCTAGTTTTCCATGTTTCATGGTTAAAGAAGGTTATAGGTGACAAGTTCCCAGTTCAAATAATATTACCAGAACTTGACGAGGATGGAAAAATCATATTGGAACCTGAAGCAGTCACAGAAATAAGAACTCGACAGCTACGAAACTGATCAATTTCAAAGTATCTCATCAAGTGGAAGAACTTACCCACTGAAGATTCCACATGGGAGGATGATAATTTTATATAGAAGCATCCAGAACTACTCAAGCGTTGAGGAAAACATTTTTTTGAATGAGAGGGGCATGTTAGGTCCCTACAATACTAGTGTATTCCCTCATTATTATTGTCATTGTAGCCCCTTATTGTTATTGTTGTGCCCATGTTGTCCCCATATTGTTATTATTGTGCCCCATAGGATCCCACTATTGTTAATGTTGTGCCCTTACATTATTATGATTATTTCGGCTCTTATTATATTGTGACCCCTTAGACTCCTAGATATAGAAAGGAGGTTTTGTCATTTGTATCATCCAAGAATTGTTCATTTGTGTAATGTAAAGGAGGTTGCCCCCTTGAAGAGGCTATCTTTGAAGTCGTTGATCTATCTCTTCTTCTATTTTGTGAACTGGTTGCATAACATTTAATGTGAAATTTTACTTTCATTTTAGAGCCACATTCTGCTTCCATTGTAACAACTCACGATGCTTTCTTTATAGCTTCCATGTATTAATTTAATATTTTTTGTTTCAATTAAATTAGTTAAGTATATCATACCTCTTAAATAACTTATATGATTATAGAGTAAATCATATTGCATTTGAAATATTTTATAACATACCATCTATAAAGAGTTTTTAGGGAAATGGACATCCATACAAACTAATAACGTTTTTTTTTTAACTATAACCGGTATTTTATATTATTAATAAATAAAATTGCTAGTCGTAACTAGCGATACATAATGCAGACCCAAATTCAGATCATTGAGATTTCTAGAGAAAATCTCTTTTAGGTTTCTTATAGTTACAGACCACACCACAACATTTGAATAAAATAACAAGATAATTTTTTTTAACTATAACCTATATTTTTATATTGTTAATAAAAAAAATTGTTGGTCCATGACCAGCTACACATAATGCATGCCTAGATAATACATGTCCAAATGATATAAGTCAAGATGATACATGTCAAAATGATATAAATCAATATGGTACTGCAGTTGAAAATGATACATATGGTAATAAACATGAAAAGAGGTATCATAACAATTTATCAACAATGATCCATGTTGGAGTCTATATGATCAATGTCACCGACTACTACCAGTAGATTGCTCATCATCATCATCATCATGTATATCATGATCATCATCACTATCATTATCATCATCATTTGCCTCAGTGTCCTCTCCATCTACCTCATCGTTGTTGTCTTGAATGTATGAACCAGACTCAACATAATTTGAATCGACCTCGGGATCAACTCGATCTTCTGGAAGACCCATGTTCTGCAAAAAAGAAAATCAAAATGAAAAGTTATTATTTATTTCATGCAATATTTAATAGTTTGGTTATGTTTCTAATATTACAAAATATGAAATGGAACCATAATCATATTACATCATATCAAAGTGCACATATATACGATAATACAATTCCAATTAAGTTAAAGCTAAGATGTCACTCTAATGATGTAAAACATGCAATAATTCTAATAAACGTTAGTAAATTGTGAAATGGCGCCATACCTTTTTGTTGACTAGCTTGTGTGTTGTGTAGTGTACCAACCCCTGCTAGGAAGGAAGGGCCCTCCTTCTTACCAGGGATCGCTAGTTAAGAAGCTATTGTAGCAATTTGATTTATTTCCTCTCAGTTATAATTCATGTGAGAATGCTATTATTGTTATTATTAGTCTTATCGATGCTTTAATAATTGCATAATCCTAACCTATGTATTGTGTAACAACATAGGTCTTGGATTGGTCCCTTTGTTAGTGTGGCAGTTATTTAATTCTTGTTAAATAGGGAGTCCATACAGGTGAAGATGGTTTTCGATAGAGGAGGAATAACCTGTTGAAGAGTTTTGTGAACCCAACGTTTCGGACTGCCAAGTGAGTCCATCATCAGGGGCGCGACAATAGATAATCTTTAATCAATGATGTGTCCAAGAGCCGGGTTTTAGGGTATATATATCTAGGTATTTGAAGAATGGTGTGAGAAAATTAGGTCGGCCAAAGTGTTTACTAATGTATATATTTTAACTTTTAATTTTTAATTTTCTTTAATTTTTAATTTTTTTATTTTTTTTTTAATTAATTTTTTAGTTTAATTATATATTTTTGAAAAATATGTATATATATATAAGTTTTAATTTAATTTAATTAATTAATTATTTATTTATTTATTTATTTGTTTGTTTATTTAATTATCTTTTTATTATGCTTGTTAAATTATTATTAATTTTTATAACTTGTAATTTTTTATTTATTTATTTATTTATTTATTTTATTTATTTATTTTTTATAACCTTTAATTAAAGTTGTAAAAATTTTATTATTAATTTTTATAAATTATAATTTTTATAGCTTTAATTTATTATTATTATTATTATTATTATTATTTTTTTTTTATTTTTTTTTAATATGTATCTATATATAATTTAATTTAAATTTTATTAATTAATTATTTATTGGTTTTATTTTAATTTTAATTATTATGATTATTAGATTATTACTTTTTTATAACTTTTTAATTTTTATAACTTTTAATTTTTGATTAAAGTTCTTTGTTTTTATTTAATTATCTTATTAAAATTATTATTAATTTTTTTTTTTTTTTTTTTTTAATGTATAATTTAATTATATATTTTCATAAGAATGATATTTAAATTAATTTAATTAATTTAATTAATTAATTATTTGTTATGTTGAATTTTTTGTTTAATATAATTGTTAAATTATTATTAATTTTTATATATTTCAATTTTTTTTTTTTTTTTTAATTTAATTGTATACAAAAGGGTTTGATGAAATATGTATGGTTATTGTTATAATTATTGTATATATATGATATATTTTAATTTAATAAATCAATTAATTAATTAATTAATGTATGATTAATTAATTAATTAATATATGATTAATTAATTTATTAATGTTTTATGATTTGATTAGGTTAATAGATTAAAGCTTAAGGAGGAAGGTTAAGAGAAGATTTTAAAATGATTGAAAGATTTTGAGTTAATCAGAGGGAAAGGGAAAACAGAGGGAAAGGGTTAGTCTAGGTGGTGATTATTGTTTTTTATGATTTCTATTAAAGGTTTCCAAGTGTTACTCAATTTTAATCCATCATCACGGTTAAAATTATTTTTCCTTTTTTCTATTTCAATGGCTTCTTTAATTTTTCTTTTAAGACAGTGTTCTTCTTTTCTAACAAGTTTGGCTTTTTCCATGCAGATGTAATGAGAGGAAGAGTGAACATGTTCAGCTAAGGCTGATTTAGAGATTCTTTCTCTTCTTAAGTCAGCAGAGTGTTCTTTAATTCTAACAGAAAGGGATCTACCAGTTTCACCTATGTATTCCTTGCCGCATGAGCAAGGAATCACATAGACACCTTTCTGAAGGTTAGGGTTTATGGGGTCTTTAACAGAGTTGAATAATTGTTTGATGGTGTTAGCTGGGGTGAAAGCAACATCAATGTTATGATTATTGAGAACTTTGGAAATTCTATCTGTGGTACCTTTTATGTATGGAAGGGAGACCTTATGAGTTGATAAATTTTGATCCTTAATATTAATGTTATTTTTCTTTAGGGATAGGTGCATGGCTCTCTTTATGGTATTTCTATTGTAGCCATTTAGCTCAAACACTTTGTGAAGATGGTCCAGTTCATTGTTTAAATGGTCACGATCAGATATTCTTACTGCCCTAGTGGTTAAGGTCCTGATGATGCCAATTTTTTGTTTAGGGTGGTGATGGGAATTTGCATGAAGATATCTTTCTGTGTGAGTTTTCTTTCTATAGACCTGGAAACCAAGAGACCCTTTTCTTTTGGTTAGGAGGACATCAAGAAAGGGAAGCTGGTTGTTGCTTTCAATTTCAATGGTGAATTTTATATGGTCAGAGAGGCTATTTAAATGGTTGAGGAAAAGGTCAAGCTTTTCTTTTCCATGACTCCACTTAGCAAATATGTCATCTACAAACCTTTTCCATTCTTCAGGGGTGTATGGAAATGATGCAAGAGCCTTCTGTTCAAAGTGCTCCATAAAGATGTTGGCAATTATGGGGGATAGAGGAGAACCCATAGCCACACCATGAGTTTGTTCATAAATTTTTCCTTTGAAGCTGAAGTATGAAGATTTTAAGCATAGTTCCAAAAGATCCACAGTTTCTTTATCAGTGAGGTTTCTCATGATCTCAATGGCTTCGTCAATAGGAATCATGGTGTAAAGGGATACAATGTCAAAGCTGACCATGAGATCTTCATCTTTCATTTCAATGTTATTTATCCATTGAACAAACGAATAGGAGTCTTTGATATAAGAAGAGGTATTGCCAGAAAGGGGTCTAAGTTTTTTAGCAAGGTATTTAGCTAGCATGTAAGTTGGGGAACCTATGGTGTTAACTATAGGTCTCAGAGGTATGTTGGGTTTATGGACTTTGGGAGCCCCATAGATTCTAGGAATGATGGAACTGCTAGGAATGATTTTCTTTTTAGTGGCATCATCTAAGGATGAATTTTTGATTTTCTTAATTACATCTCGCAAGATTTTCTCACTAGGATCTTTGTCTATTATTTTATAACAACCGCTATTGTTTAAATGATCTTCCATTTTATTGTCATAATCACTTCTGTTCATAATCACAGTAGCGTTGCCCTTGTCTGCCTTTAGGATGACTATGTTTTTATTATTTCTAAGGTTGTTTAAAGCTCTTCTCTCTTCTAAGGAAATGTTAGATGAAGGAGGTTTTGCAGTTCTCAGGATTTTAGCAATATCTTGTCTAATTTCTTCACTTTCAGCTATATCTAAGTTTTTTATGGCTACTTCGATATTGCTGATAACATCTTCAATCGGAATTTTATTGGGGGTAATGGCAAAATTCAACCCTTTTTTTAAGATGGATTCAGCTGCATGATCTAGGATGATGCCTGAAAGGTTAATAACTAGGGCTTTGTCAGATGTCATAATTGGATTGTGATGAGGGTTTTGAGTTTTTAAGCTGGTGAAAGGGTTATTAGCTAAGTTTTCAGTTTTATCCATTATATTATTTATGCCTGCGTTATTTTCATTAAGAGACAGGTTGGTTATGCTGCCTTGCTTACCTCTCATAATTCTGTTGTTTTCATCCTGAGTCACCGCCATCGTATTGCTGCCTTGACTTCTTACTGCGCTGTTAAGAGATTTATCTGCTGGATTGTATGCCAGCACCTTTGAATCCATATTCTCAGACTTTAATCGAAGACTTTAATTCTTGTTACAATTTGCTGGAGTGCTCATTTCATTTGACTGTGTGTTTAAACATTTGTTGAGAGAATGGTTTCTAGGAGTGTTGTTCGTTTCTGAATAAGAGTGACAATGTAACAAAGTGGTTTTATTTTACATTGTGGGTTTATTTCTTGAGAGTGCGAACAAGGTTTGAGAGTGTAACTGCCAAAGTGTTGAATTTTTTAGAGTGTTATTACAACGATTGAGTTTGACATTCATTAGCACTAATCATCGTTTTCCCTTGCCTATATTTTGCGTAATAGCCTTGCAATAACAAATCCTACCCAGATTTACAATTAATGTGAAGAGTTGGAACTATTGCTCTAAATTAAAAGGATAATTGTTCTGCGCAACAAGAGGTTGAAGAAAAGCCTATGCACAACTTTCACATAATGCAAGTTGAAGAAAAACTTAGAATGTTGTATGAAATTTGAAGCATAATTATTTAAGGGTCAAAATAAACATGTAATATCTCAAAAGTGTGTAAAATAATTAAATAAATAGTCTATAATTTGAATCAAGAAGATTGACCAATAAATGAAGTTTGGGCGTGCATTTTAGTGAAACAATGTAGTTTTGGCCTGTTCAAAATAAATGTATGCCCAACCTTCATTTCAAGGCCAATTTGAATGATTCAATTTTGATAGTACTTTTTTACTCATAATTAGCATTATTTTTTCACATAGAAATTTTCGTTGTGAAAGAGTATGCTTAGTTGGATTGATTTCATAGGGTTAAAGTCAAGGTTTGTGTGCCTAAAATAAATGCACATTGAGACTTGTACTTAATTTATTATCTGATAATGATCACTCCAGCCTAAATATAAAACCATTTTATGCAACATAGCACAATATTTTCATAAAGGAAATGCTATACACTAAAATCCAAGTCTGTTGGAATAACAATTGATCATATTTGGCAATGATCACAGTGGGAACAAATATGCACTCCTAGGCCGAACCAATTACAGTTTTGGTAATAAAATTTGAAATGGGACATGAATGGAAAATTCCTAACCTTAGGATATAACCTTGCATCATGTCTGAAAAATATCATACATAACTATGTTTCCCACTTATACACAACTTTCACATGAGGCACGTCAAATAAAAACTTAGAATGTTGTATGAAATCTGAGGTATAAATATTTAAGCTCAAAGTAAATATATAATAATTGAAAAGTGTAAAAAAATAATTAAATAAATAGTCTACAATTTGAATCCATCAGATTGGCCAATAAATGAAGTTTGGGTGTGCAAGTTTTGTGAAGCAAGACATTTTTGCCTTGTTTCACAAAAATACACGCCTAGTCTTCATTTCAAGGACAAGTTGAATGATTCAACTTTGAGAGTACTTATTTACTCATAATTAACATTAACTTTTCACATAGAAATTTCTGTTGTGCAAGAATATGCAAATTGGATTAATTTCGTAGGGTTAAAGTCAAGGTTTGTGTGCTTCAAATAAATGCACATCGAGACCTGTACTTAATTGATTGTGTGAGAATGATCATTCCAACCTAAATATAAAACCATTTTATGCAACATAGCATAATCATTTTCATAAAGAAAATGTTATACACTAAAATCAAAGTTTGATGGAATAATAATTGATCATATCTAGCAATGATCACAATTGGAACAAATATGCACTCCCAAGACAAACCAATTACACTCTTGGTAATGAAATTTGAAATGGGAAATTATTAGACAATTCCTAACCTTAGGATATCACCTTGCATCATGTCTGACAAATATTCTACATAACTATGTTTCCCATTTATACACAACTTTCGCATAAGGAATGTTGAAGAAAAACTTAGAATGTTGTATGAAATATGAAGTATAAATATGTCGTCGCAGTGAAAAACACCCTCCAAAAAAATATATGAAAGATCATTGGGCCAAGCAGGCTCTCCATAATAATTATGTCCCATACCTTTAGCTAATTTAGCTGACAAGAAATTAGGGTTTTATTAGAAAAAAAAGAGGAGAAAGAAATTGGAACCCACTTGTGATCCTATGATCTATCATTCCAAGTTAATCATATTTGCTTCATGATTGGTTGATGTTTTTCTAAATGTTTAAGTCTTCTTATGAGATTCTAAATATCAAAACCAATTTCTTACACATGCATAGTTCTTGGTGTATTCATAAGCACACTTTTCTTATGCAAGCTCAACAATCGATGCCTATCTATGATAACAAGCATTATGCAGTCCTTAAGGATAATGTTTGCATATTCCTTGGAATTAGCATCTATAGAATCTCTGAAAATAGTTCTTGTGTAGTCTCTAGAAATATTCACTATGCAGTTCTTATAGATACTGATTGTACAACCCTTAGTGGTAGGAATTGCATAGCTCCTAGGAATTGCACAGTTTCTGATGACAGTGTTTACACAATCAATAAGAACAATAACCATGTAATCCATGTCAACAGTCAGTGTGCAACCTCGATTGATAATCTTTCTCACTCCTAATTGCAATTGTATCATCATTCCAGTGAATTTTATCAATTGTCCCTTTTTCATAACTTCACTTTCATAAGTATCACTTTAACTTTTGTGAATATAATTTCTACTTTATTTCACTTTAACAAGTGTTTATTTATTTATTTTTTTCTCTGGCATGTGCCGATTTCATTTTTTCTAGATTTTGCAAGTGTCATTTTCACTTTTTCTTACTATTGCAAGTGTCGATTTTTATTGTTTTTGTTGGACAGTTGGACTTGACTAGATGGCTAGTGGAAACAAGTGTGTTGGCATTGATGACAATATTTGTGCTCAGAGATGTGTTGGACAAGTTGGCATTGTCAAATTGCTAGTAATAGAAAGTGCGCTGGCACTGATGTCAATTAGACTATCATGGATGTTGGTTGCAGTAGATGTACTGATATGATGTTCCTCAACTCAGCATTGATGTCCACTATGCTAGATGTGATGGTCGCGGATGCTAGCACTGATATTCTTAGTGTATCAAGCTCAAGGGGGGTCCCATGGTTGCTGCAGTCTCTTGTAGAGAATCATCATAGTTGCAGGCTTATTGGAGAAGCCATAATATGATGACTATGATGGTTGGGAGTCTCATACTTTGGAGGTGATTTTTTATTAGAAGATTAGTTCAGAAGTTTTTGGTAATGAGATAGTTGGATAGTGCTCGGAAAGAGATTTCCAACGGTATATTGAAGTTTACAAATGGACTCTTGGATCAAGATATATTTTCGGTCAACGTTTGCATATCAAAAGGTCAATAGACATGGTTCCATGGCTCAAGGTTCCACATTGATTCCATGTTTCGTGTGAAATATCTTTGTTAAATAAATTTTGGACTTAGCCATTTTTATAGTAGGGTCGAGCCACACAGTAAATTTATAAATTCAGAGGTCAGGTCATTCAACAGAGTTTGGCAAGAGAACAAAACCCCAATCCTTAACCTATGTGGGACCAGCTCCTAGTTGGGCATGTGAATTAGTCAGTAGTTGGCCAAGTCGGGAGGTGGATCTGGTAGGGACTAGTCAAAGGTCAAGCCATGTAGTAGAGTTTGGCAGGAGAAGAAAGCCCCGACCCCCGACCTATGTGGGACCCAATACATGCAAACAACTGGTAGAGGTGACATAGATGGAAGAGTGTGATTGGCTCACGGTGATGCGTTGGTAGTGTTAGAGAATCTAGGGCAAAGTAGTGTTGTGATGATTCTCCATGATTTGATAACAATTTGTGAATTAATTTCACTTTTATTGTTAGCTTATTCTTCTTCTTCTTATTATTAGTGCATATGTGTGTGCTTCATCAAACTGCTACCAAAACAAAACAACAAGAACACAAAATTTGGCTCTCTCCCAGGGACAAACCCTCTCCACTCTTGAGAGGAAAACCCTTCGTAATATTTCCCTTATTGAAGCTTCTTATTTGACCAACTACCAAACCCTAGGCCCTTGACTAGAATATCCTCCAAGCATCAGTCAAATCCCTCCTCTTTCTGCACTGTCACTTTTGGCACATCTTCCGGCACTTCTTCTGGCACTTTGTCTTCCAACACTTTCTCTTCTAGGTTAGTAAACACTAGAATATTAGGGCTTCTTTACTTTGTTATAGATAGAGGCTCCTTTGATTTCCTTTGGATACCTTGTAGGCCTAGGTATACATCTGAATGAGGATATTCATGTTGCTGCCTTAAACTGCTGCCAAACCCTTTCTGTACCTTGCACATGTGACTATTTCTAACCATAGAAACAGTCCTATCTTCTTCGATCTTGATCTTTCTTCCTCCTTATATGAGGGCTTCTCCTTCGTTTGTAGAGAGAGGCCTAATAGACCTTGTTTGCACCCAAAACAATACAATATATTGACCTGTCCTTTTCTGCTGCTATGGCCGAAGTCAAACCTTCCTTGACCTTGCACGTGTGGTTGCAACAACTTCAGAAATGACCTCCTTCCCTTCGTTGTTTTGTCTCCTTGATTTTGTTGTCCTTTTTACCCTTTTCTGCCTTGTCTTCATGATTTTATCCCTTCTATTATTTTCTGATTTCAGAGAGATATTGATGTGTTTTATGAGGAGTGCACAACCTCTATAAATAGAGGTTTTCCCCTCCTCTTCCAACCGACATGACTGTCCTTAAATCTGACTTGGCAATTTTCTTCATAAATCTTTTTTATTCACTGTTTTGTTGCTTGTAGACTTTGTTGGTGCTAGGAGAGGATTTGACCATGCTTGGAGGTGTTCCCATGACCTTGTATGATGACTTACATGATGTAGCATGCCCTCAAAGGGTCTTATCATAATTACATTTTGACTTTGACTCTCTAGAAGCACTTAAAAATGTGCTTGACCTATTTTCAGTGAGAAAGAAACTCATTGACAAATAATACAAAAATAATTTCTCTTTTCTTGAATAAGTACAAATATCAAAATTACATTTATGAAGACCTAGCCTAGTTACATTTCCTTCAACACTCCCTCTTAACTAGGGAGGTATTCATACAACATTACAAGGTGTTTGGCAATTTTCACTATTGAAGAATTCACAAAAGAGAAACTAGATTTGTAATCCATCTGTTATAGCATCATATTCCTCAACATTTTCATAGTGCAAGGCGTTGACTAACAGCTCCATCTCTTTTTGAGACCATGAGAAACAATGATGGCGAGACCAATGGTTTACAGACACCTTCATCATTGTCTCTCAAGGTACATACCCACCCAGGTGTTCTCCGAGTATGACCTTCTAGGACTATTCTTATCTTGGGTTCCCAATCCTCAAAGAATATCAGTCCTCTTTCCTACTCTTGTCTTGGATGCCCTACACATCCTCAAAGAGTATCGGATGCTAGATGATTACCTAATCCTCCCATTCTTTCTTCCCAAGTGAAGACAAGACTATTGTGTCTATATTGTGTCTACATTTCCATTCATGGCCTTCATCTAGACTTATGGCTATTAGTCTTGGTCTAGTGCATGACCCATGTAATGGAAAACACAATTGTCACTCCTTTGTAATCAGGGGTGATCCAAACACTCCCTCTTGATCATGGACCTATTAGAGATCCATCTTAACTGGGGACTCTTTCCTTCATCAACAACTTCTTCTTCGTGGGTCCTTCAGCTTACTTTATCTTCTTCCTATCTTGATGTCATGAAGTCTTTGATCGAGCTTCTTCTCAGTAGGGCACCATCCATCGATCACTTTCCTTCATTTCTTTGTGGAAAGTGATTATCAGGTTCTTCTTGTCGTCTTGGCTACTCCTTTTTCATCTTGTCCATGCTTCAGAATTCTCTCCTCATGGATGCTCCATCGTACTTGCTAGATTATATGCTTTGACCTAGTAGTCCATTATGACTTCATTCTGATATTTCTTTTTATTTTGTTGGGTGGATTCTTCATCACGACATCTCTGTAGAGTAGAATCAGTTATTTTCACCTTTTGTATCTCCAAGGCCTTCAAAGGTGTCAAGGGTCCTTTCTTCTTTTATCAGAGTTATCCTGCCTTCTTTTCGGGAGATATCTTTCAAGGCATTTTTTCAATCATCCAATGCTTCTTGTGAGAGCATTCCTTCATTGCTTGCTTCTTGGACTTGTCAGCATTTCTTCTTGCTTGTTAGTCAACAATCTTATGCTCCTTATGTGAGCATATTATTTTGTTGACCTTCATCACATTGTGGTACATGCCTTCGAGCATGACCTTGGTGAAATAGATACTCTCATACTTGATCATGTTATAGAACTATTCCCATGACTCAATAATATACAAATGATAACATGACTAAACTTTGATGCATACATATGTCATCTTGATTCTCCTTTGATCATCCTTTGGTGTGGCCCTTCTTGCTTCATCTTATCTTGCCTGCATATCATCCTTTTCTTGAAAACCATGAATGGGATTCCCAATGAGACATTTGCCTTCGTTCATGAACCTTCTTTTGAAGATTCCATCATAGGATCTTAAATATCCTAGCGTTGCACATGTTTCCTTTCTTTTTGATGATGTAGGTTTTTGTAATATTCTTATCATGATCAATTTTCTTTCATCAAATATGAGGTCCTATATAAGGTATGCTTCTTCTACACGAATATCTTGAGCTATATTTGTCATGCTCCTATATTCTAGAAGATATTTTTACTTATGCATTTTTGTTCTTATCATAAGTGCTACATCTACATGAGTGTCTAGAACTCTATGTACATTATGCTGCTAGATTCTAGAGGGTGATTCTAGCCATGCAATTTAGTTTATTCCTACATGCTCCTATTCTACTCAAAACTTTGAAAGAAGTCTAGAAGAAAATATTTTGACCTAGTCATAGTAGAGATCCGGAGGATCTTCCTTCTTTTGCTTCTTTCCTTCTTCTTTCATCTCTTGAGTTATGTGAGCTTCTTCCCTCTTCCTTTTGTTATTGTTGTCCTTCTTAAGCTTAGGACAATTCCTTTTGTAGTGTCCATATTCTTGGCATCCAAAACATTGGATCTTGGACATGTTTTTGTTGTTTGTTCTTCATGGACCAAACTTGCCAAATTTACCCTTTCTTTTGGCCATGGTAGAAAATGCTTGCTCCTTTGATCCAACATCCTCTTTTTCCTTAAGTTTGGTTTCCTCTATTCGGCATAGAGACCACATTTCACTGAGAGTGTTGCTTTATTCTTGGAATATATGATTGATGTGAAGTTTCCCTACTCCTCAGGTAGAGCATTGAGTACACTAGTTGTTATTTCTTTGTAAGACATGACTTCCCCAAGCTCTTGAAGTTGATCTCTCATTTTAGAGATTTTCATGAATTAGGGAGCTATTCCTTCCCTTTTTATCTTCATCTTGTATAATTCATTCCTTAGAGATATTACTTCTTTGGGTGTGGATACTAAGAATAGCTCTACTAGTTTATCATAAATTTCTTTTGATGTTCCAAACTTGGAGACATAAGGAATGAGAGAGTCTTTGATTTATTCTATCCGAATCCTTTGAGCTCTTGTCTCATGATTCCTTATTGTACTTGGCTAAGGCTTGAGTCTATTCCTTAGAAGGGATAGTGATGTTCCCTTTGACATGCTCTAGGAGTTCATTATCCTTGAGAAGTAGATCAGTGCTCTTCTTCCATGTAAGAAATTTATTGGTGCCTACCAATTTATTGTTTTCCTTGCAAAAAGACATTGATGTATATTCAGAAGGGGACATGTATTTACTTGATAGATTTTGAGATTTGATGGATTTTATTCCTCCTTGAAAGCTTGATGGCTTGTCTTCCCTGGATCTTGATGTCCTTCAAGTTGCCTTCTTCAAGTAGACTTGCTTGGTGTTGAGGTTTGCTTGAAGACTTGTAGCTTGTTGTAGATTTGCTATTCTTTGTAGGTGCCTTTATATAAGGCTCTTCTTCTGGCTTTGTAGTCCTCCTTGATGAATGATGGATTGTAGACTTCTAAGCTTGATGCTTCAACTTTGTAGATGCTTGAGTGTTCTTGAATTTCCCTTTCCTTGATGTGTCACCTGCGCTCTACCATGTTAGAGAATCTAGGTCAAAGTAGCGTTGTGATGATTCTTCATGATTTGATAACAATTTATGAAGTATTTTCACTTTTCTTATTAGCTTATTCTTATTCTTCTTCTTATTAGTGAATATGTTTGTGCTTCATCAAATGGCTACCAAAACAAAATAACAAGAACACAAAATTTGGCTCTCTCCCAGGGACAAACCCTCTCCACTCTTGAGAGGAAAACCCTTTGTAAGATTTCTCTTATTGAAGCTTATTATTTGAAAAAATGCCAAACCCAAGACCCTTGACTAGGATATCCTCAAAGCATCAATCAAATTCTTCCTCTTTTTGCACTGTCACATCCGACACATCTTCCGACATTTCTTCCAGCACTTTGTCTTCCAACACTTTGTCTTCTAGGTTAGGAAACCCTAGAATATTAGGGCTTCTTTACTTCGTTATAGATAGAGGTTCCTTTTCTTTCTTTTGGATGCCTTGTAGGCCTAGGTATACATCTGAATGAGGATATGCATGCTGCTACCTTAAACTTTTGCCAAACCCTTCCTGCACCTTGCACGTGTGACTGTTTCTAACCCTAGAAATAGTCCTATCTTCTTCGATCTTGATCTTTCTTCCTTCATATATGAGGGCTTCTCCTTTGCTTGTAGAAAGAGAAAAAATAGACCTTGTTTGCACCCAAAATAGTAAGATATATTGACCTGTCCTTTTTTGATACTATGGCTGCAGTCAAACCTTCCTTGACCTCGCATGTGTGGTTGTAACAGCTTCAAAAATGACCTCCTTCCCTTCGTTGTTTTGTCTCCTTGAATTCGATGTCCTTGTTACCTTTTTTCTTCCTTGTCTTCGTCCCTTTTATCCCTTCTATTATCTGTAGATTTCAGAGAGAGATTGATGTGTTGTATGAGGAGTGGACATCCTCTATAAATAGAGGTTCCCTCCTCTTCCAGCCGACATGACTATCCTTAAAGCCGACTTGGAAATTTGCTTCATAAATCATTTTTATTCATTGTTTTGCTGCTTGTAGACTTCGTTGGTGCTAGGAGAGGATTTGACCATGCTTGGAGGTGTTCCCATGACCTTGTATGATGACTTACATGATGTGACATGCCCTTAAAGGGTCTAATCATAATTACATTTTGACTTTAACTCTCTAGAAGCACTTCAAAATGTTCTTGACCTATTTTCAATGAGCAAGAAAGTCATTGAAAAATAATACAAAAATAATTCATCTTTTCTTGAATAAGTACAAATATCAAAATAACATTTATGAAGACCTAGCCTAGTTACATTTCCTTCAACAGGTAGAAACGTGGAAGATGATGTCAGCATGATGTGGTAGTACGAAGGACACATGACCAATAATTTTGGAATTTTTGGGTGGCCTAATGGGCCAAATATAGGTGACATGTGTCACCATACAGAAGGTGCCACGTGGCCCAGATGATGTTAGCATGACATAAGCTAATGATGTGGCAGAACCTTGAAGTTTGTGCCAAGGGATTGTTTTGTGAATTTTTTCTTGTGTATTTGGTTTTCGGCATTGAATGAAAAAAATGACCCAAAATAGTGAAAAAGGACCCAAGTTGGTCCTAAAGGCTAATCAAACCTCCAAGGTAGTTGAAGCCTATGGGCAAGTCAGGGGTTGAGGCAAATGCAAATGCATAAGCAGGCAGAGCGGGAAGACTCACGACCTTACAACCAAAATGTTGGCGTTATAGATAATGTGTTGTCCTTGATGGAAACCTATTTGATAGAGATGTCAACATGATGGTTATGCAGATGCTACAGGCGATATGAGCAAAGGAATATTAGTTCATAGATAGATGGATAACAAAGATAAAGTGCAAGAAAGCATACATAGGTCCTGTGAAGCAAGATCGTGTACATACACAGGTATAGTGAAGAGAAGTCGTGTACAAAATCCACGCCATGGTATTATGAATACTATGGGGTCTTTACCATGGTATTGGCCCATATTATTTGGAAGCGACAACAAATATTTGATCCCATAAAAGAATACTTACAACATAACCAAGGTATTTACCTAAGGTATTAGCTAAGGAAAATACTATATAAAGAGATGGAGATCAAGGTGTTGGGGGTGCAAGTTTTGAATTGTTTATGAATGATTTGATCTGAAACAGGTGTGCACCAGGGAACTTGGAGATGGATAAGATATGATAGATCTGAAATGAATACATATTGGTTAATCTATTTATGATTTGATAGATCTATGATGATGGTATAATGATGTGTGACTGTAATGGTGTGTATGTTGAGATTTGGGTTTGACAAATGTTGTGGTTGCAATGAAGGTATGATTCAGTGATTTTAGATTGGTACGTTGGCTTTCCTTTGAGAATCCATGAAAATATGCATATATGCTTCTAAGTAGTCACTTATATATTCTGTGAAAGTTCAGAATCTATACACAAGTGTTAAGAATGGTAAGCACGCAGATATGCATATGTGATTTGTAAAAGTCACGTATACATGCTAGGGTTTTGCAGTATGAGTTGTTGATGATATTTGATCAGTTTTGTTATGTTTGTTGTTGTTTGTCGACGATGTCTCTCTTATAATAATATGTTTTTAACTATACAGGTTAGGTTTATTTGGTTATGGAATGGAATGTTGATTAGTGATGATGCTACTATATGGTGATTTGTATTTGGTTCAATGATCTGTGATGGATTCAATATAAAATTCAGTGATTGATTTAATGTTACAATGATTTAGATTCAGGTATCAATAATTTGAGCTTTGTGCACAAGCCTTCTTTAGCTAGGGAAGCACATACATATGAGGGTATGAATTAGAATAGTAGCGTATACATTCTGACATATGTTTGATCAGTGTTGGCAGTTAAAACATTTGGTTCCTATGATGAACAATACATGGTAGGGTATACTTATGAATGGTTGTGCATTTATTCGATTTGATATGGATCGGTTTGATCTAATTGAATTAGTTGATTAAGCTTCAGTGATTGATTTGATGATTCAGTTGGTTCAGTGATTGGGTGATTTGATTCAGTGATTGGTTTCAGAATTGTTACTTGGTTTGGGCTTAATGATGAAAGTGGATCCAGTATGAAATATTATGAAAAGTGGTCCACCCTTTTGGTAGGAGTCGGTAAACAAAGTCAGAGTGTTGGAGCTCCCTTCCAGTAGGTGCTGGAAAATGAGAGAAGGTTGTAGCCTTCTGCAGGTGGATTCCTTCATACTGGTTAGAGTTTGCACCAGTAAAAGATTATAAGAAGTTTTTATTTAACAAAGAATAAGACAGAGACAACAACAGTGGTGGTTTTCTCCCACATTGAGTTTCCACCTAAAAATCCTGGTGTTAATGTGTGTTGATATTATTCTTATGTGTTGATGATATTTTTGCTTCTTAGTGCTAATGATTATTGCGTAATTGATGAATAATGAAGTAATGATGAATTGATTAAAGTTGAACATATTAGTTACGTGGATATATGCAGGTTTCCTTAATAAAAGTCACGTACATATGCTAGCTTCATTTATAACAATAGTGTACATAAATCAAAAATAAGAAATTGATTTTTCCTTACCCTCTCAGTATTTTTCCTAAATATTGGTATCAGAGAAGGTCTTTAGAAGAAGCTTAATTTCTTAAAGGGAGATTCATCAAGATGAGAAATCAAGAGGGAGTATCTTCTATCTGGACACCATTATTTAATGGAACGAACTTGGTTTTCTAGAAAGTCAGAATGAGAGCATATCTCCAGTCACTTGGAGCTGATGTTTGTGAAATAGTTGAAGGAGGCTATCAGTATCCATCCTCCATCCCCACAGATGATGCAGGGAAGAAACAACATGTCAACAATGCAAAGGCATTCAACACTCTCTTAGGAAGCCTTGCAGAATAAGAATATATGAATGTCATGCAACTGAATACCAAAAAGGTTATATGGGACAAGGTCATCCAAAGCTATGAAGGTGATACTAAGGTAAAGAGCACCAAAATTCAAACATTTAGAATTCAATATGAGACTCTTAGAATGCATAATTATGAAACCATTGCAAGTTTTTTCCTTAGGGTAGATGAGATCATTAACTCAATGAGAAATCTTGGTGATGAAGTAAAAGATTTGATGCTTGTTGAGAAAATGATAAGATCTCTAACCACAAAATTTGATTCAAAAGTATCTGCCATTGAAGAAATGAAGGATTTGAAGAACCTTACTATTGAACAACTCCATGGGATCTTAACAACTTATGAAATGAGAAAAAGGGGTCCATCAGATATCAGATAAGTATCATTCAAAGCTACTTATGAAGGAAAGGAAAATGAGGAGCTTAAGGAAACAAGTTACATATCAAACGAAGAAGAAGCGAATTTCGTAAAGAAACTCCAAGTAGGAACTAGAAAGTTTAGAGGTAAGATTCCTTTCAAATGTTTTTCTTGTGGAAGAGTAGGTCACTACGTAGCTAAATGCCCTTATAAAGAAAACCATGAGAAATGAAATAATTCCTTAAAAGTGAATTTTAGAGGAAGTTTTGATAACAAGAAAAGTTTCTATACACACAAAGATAGTGATTATTCTTCAAATAATAAAGATGTTGAATATGATCAAGAATACCAATTACTTATGGCATTTTAATAGAAATATGATGAATCTGATGATGTTTTTATGGATTCTCTAGAAGAAAAATATACTCTCATTGAAGAAATAACTCAGCTAAAAATACGTCTGGAAGAAGCTAAATTAGCTAAAGAAGTTTTGAAGAAAAAAATTCTAGAAAAAGAAAGGCACAGTGAAAGGTTAGAACTTGAAATAGTGGGTCTAAGAAAGGAAATTTACAAAAAAAGGCTCTAAATATTATATTTTCTAAAGGATCTGATACTTTAGAAGAAATAATCTAAGTACAATGCTCTCCTCTAATAAAGACAGGCCTTGGATACAATGGTGAATCATCAAAGACTATAAAATCTTCTAAAACAGGTACAAGAAGCTATCTCAGTGCAGTGAAGGGAAGTTGTCATCAAAATTCCAACTCTTAACAAAGGAATGAGGGATCAAATGTCTCTCAAGTAAAACATCCTTACCAAAATCAAAGGGTAAGCTACTTATTGGGCAGTGGGTCCCCCACGTAAGGGTTTTGGGGCTTAAAACCTGCAATTTTGGGTAGAAAGTATGGTAAAGGCTTCGCGAAGCACGAATTGTAATGAGTCAAGTCAAAGGGTTGTCTGCCTGAGAAAAATGTAAGATAATAGAAAGCGAGTCAGCCTGCCCATGGTCGGTGGACCATGGGAATGTATAAATAGAGCAAGGATCTAGGCTTAGAAGGTAGTTTTTTTGTAGCTTTGGTTAAGATCTGAGGTGTATGGGTTTGTAAAAGCAAGAGTGCTCTGAGTCTGTAAGTCCGAGTCATGGTTGGTTGTAGTTAGAGTAGGCTCTGCAGCTATGTGTGCAGAGGCCTGGTAGAGTCCATAGCTATGTGTGCGTACCCCTGCAGCTGAGTGCGTAGGGTGGAATTGGATTGTACTAAACAGAAGGTTAATAAAGATAAGTGTTTCTGAATTATTGTGCATCTGATCGCAGATCTATATGTTTATGCTTATGTTATGGTTTTATGCGTATCTTTAAGATTTATGGTTGCGCGCATGGGTTTTATCTGTTGAATGCTCAATTAAAGACCTTAAGGAATAGATCAGATCTGTAATAACTACAATAATAATAAGAATCTAGGAAACACCCTGTCGCGGATCTTCGCGAAGGCCAAATAACTACACAGAGTAGCGCGAGTGCGTAGTTCGGTTTACGACCCCTCCAGACCTCATCAAGACATCCCTAGGGTGCGGAAACCTGGTTCCAGCATCCTCCCATACTACCTTAGGTGAGACTCCAGTTCGCGCTCCGCGGACTGTTGCCGAAAGGGCCGGTAGTGTTGGGATTTGTTTGGCTAAAAATTTCTGAACCTGGGTCAGACCCCAATAAGCCAACAAATGGTTCCGTTGTCGGGACCAGGATCTGCCTAAGGGATGTCTAATGTCAGAACACCGGAACCCTATGAAGAAAGAGATTGAAGATTGAAGCTTCATGAGTTCATGGTAGATATCTGAGAAGAGGTGACTGGATCGCCACATATACACGGAAATCCACTAGATCTTCTTTGCGTCCTTCTCATCAGAAATATATGAGTGGATCACGAGGCTAGCAGACAAGGTGCAAGCTTGATCAGCCGATAATGTGGACTCTGGAGCTAGTGCGCAAGCTAGAGGCGTCTGAAGATAAGATCACACGATCATTGGTTGGATCATAGGAGGGGTTATCACTAAATTTGCGATAGACACAACTGTCAGCTACATCGAAGCAAAAAGACGTCTTCTCAAGGGACCGCGGGGTAAGTACATTACATCATTGAATACTTGGATTAAAATGTTGTTAGGTGAAAAACGGGTTATGCGAATCCATTGATGTCTGGGGTAATGCGGAGCGGAAGAGGCTACCAAGGGATTGAAGGATTAAAGAACAGTCCCTTGATTTCACTTTCATGAGAAAGCGAGGAGGAGCTCGCTGGGTTCTCTCCGAGAAGTGCAGTCCGGTTGATAAAGCAGCGCATTCCACAATTACCACCTCCATCCACGCCATCACCCTCTTCACCTACATCCACCCCGTCTTCACCTACCCCACCTCCACCACCTCCAAGGGTTGGAATGGCGAGTGCGATCAAGTTGCCCATATTTAGAGGTGTAGGAAATGAGGAACCAGACCAGTTTTGGTTTGTGGTAAAGGTAGTATGGGAAGCCCAAGGCGTTATAGATGATAACATTAAAAAGGCTACTTTGGTGAGCGTGCTGCAAGATCGCGCATTGACATGGTATATTAAGCACTCTAGTGATCATCCAAATGCCAGAATAGCGGAGATCCAGGATGCATTGAACAAAGAGTTTAGCTGACCAAAATCAGAAACTCAGTCAATCATCGAATTTAAGGAAATTGTGATGCTTCTAGGCGAGACTCCATGGGATTTGGATCAACGCCTGAAGAGTATGATCCGAGAGGCTAATATGATGCTTTCAGATGCGTAGCACCATGCCTGGTTTGTGGCATCCTTGACACCACACCTAAGGACGATGCTGTCACAGCAGAAGGTCTCAACCCAGGCTGAAGCATTAGAGATAGTGATGAGGTTGCATGAAACTCCAATACAAGATCCTGGGTTGGGAGTTCAACAAATCCACGTGCAATTACAAAACCTATGCTTGGAGATGCAAAGCCTGAAGCAAGATAGGGCACCCTGACCAGAGGCGCGTGAAGAAGTGTGGTGTATCAAATGCAAAGGCCAGGGTCATGACAAGGATCACTGCCTTGTATTCGCAAACTATTTGACGGGAGGGGGGATGATGCCATTAAAGTTGGAGGTACAAGCAGGGCCAAGTGCGGCACTTGCACTCTGGTGTGTGATTTGTCAAGTAGGAGGAAAGCACACAATGAACAACTGTCACCTGTTGCAAAAGTATACCCAGACTCCATAGCAATTGTACTGTAACTTCTGTAGATCAGTGGGTCACGACGAGCGAACGTGTTAGAGCTACGAGCTAATGATGGATAGGACCCCAGCCTATCGAATCAAACTGAAATGCGAGGGTTTGATCTAGCCACAGGGGCACGCAGAGGATTCCAAGGATGCGACCGAGGGAGAGGAGGAATGGGACCTAGACGAGGGCACGAACAACTGATTTGTTATAATTGTGGAGCGCCGGGGCACTACGCTCGTGATTGTACCAACTCGATGAGAATATCTTGTCCGTACTATGAGCATTTTGATCATGAAATGGTAGATTTTCTGACATTGATCACCCAAATGCGCGAGAAAGGGGTACTGCAGCCTACCCCAACTCAAAATATCCAAATGATGAGGTCCAAACCACGCGAAGAGGACCCCAGCATAAACATGGTACTTAGGAGCGACACAACTACAGGGGAAGATAAGAGGAAACAACCTGAAGAAGATTCGAAGGTTCGCGAGGCTCCTACAAGGGAACCTAAGTCTGAGATGGAACACGTGAAGGAAACATCCAAGGAAGCTAAGAAGAGCTTCACGGAGGCCTCTACTTCAGGTAGTAAGGGTCAACTTGAGCCGGGAATGGATCCTTCTATGCTTACTACCTTTTTAGAGACATGTATGAAGCTGCTACGTGACAATAAGGCAGTTAAGGGACTACAAGAACTGATCACTAGGTGCGTAGGATTAGGAGGGCCACGCGTGGTCCAAAAGCTTGGAAAGCATGCTTTGCGTACCGGAAGGGAAATGCGATTGACAGCCAAATTGGTGAATATGAGATGGATTAGGTCATCTTAGATTTGGGGTCAGATAAGAATGTATTACCAAAACATACGTGGGAACGCATGGGCAGACCCATGCTGCAGTGGTCTCCTATTCAATTAAGGATGGCCAACCAACAAAAGATCTTACCAATGGGAAGGCTACAAGGGGTGACAGTGGACATTGAAGGCGTAAGTATGCAGATAGACTTTGAGGTAATAGAGATTGTGGATGATAGTAACCCTTACCCTGCATTACTCAGAATAGACTGGGCAACGGATATGAATGGAGTCATCAACCTAAAAAAGCGGAAAATGATTTTCGAGAAAAAGTCCCTACGTGTGATAGTTCTGCTGGATCCTGCCGAAGGAAAGTGCTACATTGAACCTGTGTGTGATGAGGATAGTGACGATGAACTAGACTGCATTTACCAGATAATGGCACAAGACTAGGATCAGGTGAATCCAATAGCGGACAGGAGAATCTCATGGGAACGCGACAGTTCCTGCATGTAGGATTCAGATGAAGAGATAGAGCAATTGCAGAACTGATTGCATGAGGTAACAAGGCTAAATTGTAATATGATGATTAGATCACTGCGATGCGTGACAACCAAAGTAAGGGTGCTACCAGCAGAGCATGGCGTAACAAATGGGGGGGGAAGTCATAGACCACTGGGGAACTACAATTATGGAATAGAAGCGGCACGGTGCGTAAGAAGGGGTGCAGCATGTGACGCCTACACAAGGGTGGAGTACACTTCGAAAGATTAGGTGGAATGGGTGCGAACGTAGAAGGTGGTTGCGTGTACGAGTTGAAGGCCCTCAGCGTCGAACACAGTCTAGGCAACCAAGACGAAGTTATTTGGGCACCCACCTATGATGAGGGATGCAGCTGTATGTTGTGCAACCACCGCCCCAAATAAATCTGCGCGTACCAAGGGTTCAATGGGCCTATAGGAACATAAACAAAATGAGGTGTGCACAGATGATCCTCTCCATGATCAGACATGATGAAACCAGGAAGTTGGAGAGAATTTCCTTGACCACCGTCCCTGCAGTTTGGACTAATAGCAAGGACCTGGGCAAAGGAATTTGGCGGTTTCAGGAAGCCATTCGGCGCGAGAACTTGAAACTTCACGAACTCGATGAAGAATGGGCACGGTTGAGGAGGAAAAGTGTGGTGTTGAAAGAAGAAATCAGCAAAAGGAAAACCAGAGTCGCACAAGCAGGCCGCATGAATTTGAGAATAAGGGGACCATACCTGGCCGACCCTACAACAGTACTAGAACGAGCTGTGACCCTGCTATCATGGCTGCGACCGCACCAATGGAGGAGTGTACCATATATAGTAGAGCACGAAGGGCTATAGGATACAAAGGTACTCGAAAGGTTCCCGCAGCCCGGCTAGCAGGAAAATTGAAATCCTACACCAATGGTGCGACCACCTGACTATCCGTAGGAGGCCCAATCTCAATGCTCCACACAATTGGAAGAGGGCGCGGGACTATAAAGGAGTCTGTAGGGGGGTTGCATAGCTCAGACGTAGCATGAAAAATCAGTATGAAGCACAGAACGTGTCCACATACAAGGGACTGCGCTGCCACGTGGGGAGGATGGAAGGTGACCGTTACAGATACTGTTCATGAAAAGATGTCCCATTTAAGACACCAAGGAGTGGATAACAGGCAATTAAGACACAGGGTTGAATGGATATACCGCAAAAATCGCATTAATGAGCCACAAAAGGGGGGCACGGTCGAAGTGGAATTCAAAAAGGTATATAAAGCACAGGTGGCCTATCACCAAACAACCCTTGGCACTTTGCGTATTAGGTTGTTCCGTTATCAAGCAGATAGGAGCAAGGTAAGACCTTTCACTATGCATGGTTGCTCTTATCTATCCTATTGGTTACAGGTGAATTGCCCGAAGATAGGTAGTTTCCTCCCCTGGACCAGGATTGGCCAGAGGCAGCCAAATACGCGTCGCTATGGGCAACGAAGGATGCCACAAGAATCCGAGAAGTCAATATTTTCTAGATACTGATGGATGCGAACATATGATAGTGGATCAACCGAAAACCCCGCCTATCGGACGAAGTATATGACAGTGTGAAAAATGTTTCCAACTTTAAGGTGGATATGCACCATGTGTATATCCGAGCGCACAAGGATCCAGAGCAGACGTGGACCACACTTCCCTTCATCGCCATTGATGATGCTGTTTTCACGGTGCTTGATACCTGGCCACCGGAGTGGCATGGACTAGATGCAGTAGGGTGCGTTGAGACTTCCATCCAAAAAGAGAAGGCTGCCGCTAAGTTCCTAGCACAATAGAAGCGAAACGAACGACTTGCTGAGGAAGTACGGGTGTCTCGAGAGGCAGCGTAGGCTACCACTGACAAGATGACAGTAGGAGGGATTGCTGCAACAGAGGATGAAAGAGGCTCGAATGTGACCACAGAGTTGGAAATGGATAATGTGACGGAAGGTGCAGAGCCAAGCACCACCTATTCACCCTTAAAACGACTGTGTGCACCAAAATGGTCAAGGTCACGGAAGAATACCAAGGCGTCTAAGTTAGACGGGGAGCCTATCACATTAACTGAGGGTGACCTATGTGACATCAGAGATATAGTTCGTGAAGCTACCAGGGAGGTGCTCGATGAGGCCATGACAGAGCAGCAGACTGTGTTGGGGGCACTTAGGACGCAACTGCAAGAACTTCAAGCATGGGCCCCACACACGAGAGTGATAGCTGCCCATGGAGCTACGGGTACGTCAGCAACTGAGCAGCTGCTGTGGGCCAAAATGGCTAATACTATCGTACTTCCGGTCGGAGCATTGACAATAGACAATGCAAAGGACAAAGCTGTGGTAAGTCGGCTCACGGGACTTGGATTAAACTTGGCTGCCCTCCCACGCGAAGTCTTATACCAGCTATAGGATGACGCAACGACGGAGCTCCGCGCTAGGGAAGGACACGCGGTACAGATGCTCAGTGAGGAACAAATTAACATCAAGCAGTTGAGTCTCCAATGTGATGAAGCAGTAGCACAAAATTGACAGTTGGAGCAAATTGTGGAGGACGCGTGTTGTCGTGCCCCAGAGCTCGAGATTGCAGCAGATTTACCTACAGGCATACGAATCCACAAGTTGGCCAGTGGGTTCTGCCAAGCGAAGGAAGAAGTAGCAAAAGTCTAGTTGGACCTCAGCTTGCAGATCGTAAAGCTAAGACTCAAGGCGCAGCCCTCTACACCACCAGAGGTTAGAGAGCAGCGGTAATGTGCTATCCAATTTGGGCGGGAAGCAATAGAATGTGCCATACAGGAGTGCACCGAATTGTTAGATTAGTCACTTAACATGGTCACTTCACTACAGGAAGACCCAACATTACAGTTGTTAGAGACCAAAGCATGGGAGTTGCGACAGGCCTATGTTAATGTTCAGGGGACCACGTAGATGGTTGCCCTTACTCAGCGATTGGCCAAGATGAGGGAGGCCCAGGATCTCAAGGTACAAGTTGACGCCACTTGCCAGAAAGAAGCAGTCCTTAAAGAATGCATCCAGCCTTGGCTTGATGAGGCATTCACGGTCACCACCAACATTGAGGGAAGGATAGCCCACATGCAGGCAGTATACGAACTCAAAGAAGTAAGTGAAGATGATAATGATGTATCAGAGGCTTGCGCACAACGAGTATAGTAGATGGCGGAAGAATGTGTTGCGGAGGTAAGCAAAGCACAAAAGTTGTTGAATAACCTCCACGCGAAGATCACCGCACCAGCCGAGTGACTCAGGACGAGTCACGATGATTGTGTTGGGGGCCTGTTGGGTAGCGGGTCCCCCGTGTAAGGGTTTTGGGGCTTAAAACCCGCAATTTTGGGTAAAAAGTATGGTAAAGGCTCCGCGAAGTGCGTGGAGCGTGAATTGTAATGAGTTAAGTCAAAGGGTTATTTGCCCGAGAAAAATGTAAGATAATAGAAAGTGAGTCAGCCTGCCCATGGTCGGTGGACCATGGGAATGTATAAATAGAGCAAGGCTCTAGGTTTAGAAGTAGTTTTTTGGTAGCTTTGGTTAAGATCTGAGGTGTATGGGTTTGTAAAAGCAAGAGTTCTCTGAGTCTGTAAGTCCGAGTCATGGTTGGTCGTAGTTAGAGTAGGCTCTGCAGCTGTGTGTGCAAAGGCCTGTTAGAGTTCGTAGCTGTGTGTGCGGACCCCTACAACTAAGTGTGCAGGGTGGAATTGGATTGTACTAAACAAAAGATTAATAAAGATAAGTGTTTCTGAATGATTGTGCATCTGATCACAGATCTATATGTTTATGCTTATGTTATGATTTTATGCGTATCTTTAAGAATTTATAGTTGCGCGTGCAAGTTTTATCTGTTGAATGCTCAATTAAAGACCTTGAGGAATAGATTAGATCTATAATAACTGCAATAATAATAAGAATCTAGGAAACATCCTATTGCGGATCTTTGCGAAGGCTAGATAGTGACGCAGAGTAGCACGAGTGCGTAGTTTGGTTTACGACCCCTCCAGACCTCATCAAGACATCCCTAGGGTGCGGAAACCTGGTTCCAGCATCCTCCCATACTACCTTGGGTGGGACTTCAGTTTGCGCTCCGCGAACTATTGCCGAAAGGGTTGGTAGTGTTGGGATTTGTTTGGCTAAACATTTCTAAACCTAGGTCAGGCCCCAATAAGCCAACACTACTAAAAAAGGTACTATACTCCCAGGCACTCCTACTTCAATGGTCAATGCTTCACCTATCATAATTTTGGTCATAATTTTTTCAGTGCATCGCTTATAAAAATATTATGACTAGAGAAGAAAGAAAACAAAAAAATGAGTTTGGGTCAAAGAAATACTCTTATAATGTTTTCTCACCTCTTCAAGATGAAATGGAATGTTCCTTTTGGAATAAATTTGGGCATAAAGTAATTAAATGCAGAAGAAGAATGAGACCATCCCATCAACATGAACAAAAGGCAATAACACCCAAGGTATAGAAAATTAAAACCATAGAAACTGAAAACTGTGGTCTACCTTTGTATGTAGGAGATCAACAAAAATTGTGGTACATTGACATCGGATGTTCAAAGCATATGACATGTGACAAAGATAAGTTTATGTCTTTTAATGAAATAAAGAAAGAAAGGAATGTAACCTTTGGAAATAACTCACCTACTGCAATAAAAGGGAAGGGAATTGTTTTGTTAAAGAAAAAGGTTAAGGTTGGAAATGTCTTATTTGTGGATGGACTACAACATAACTTGTTGATTGTTAGTCAAACGTGTGACCAAGGTCATGATATTTTTTTCAGATCAAAGAATTGTGTGGTACGAAATCTGTATATAGGTAAGATCATAATAAAGGGAATAAGGACTCCATGCAATGTCTATGTCTTGGAAGATAGCCTAGAGCATTGTTACTTAAGCAAATTAGAAGTAAGTTGGCTTTAGCACAAAAGGTTGGGACATCTAAGCTTTTCTCAATTACACAAGTCAAGTAGAATGGGAGAAGTTCGTGACTTGCCCAACATCTCTCTACCAGAAAATAACTTATGCAAATCATGTCAATTTGGTAAGAAAACCAGAGTTTAGTTTAATGCTAAAGAAGGTATTTCAAGTAAGCCGCTTGAACTTATTCATATTGATCTATGTGGTCCTTAGATAAAGAATTATCCTCGGGGTGAACAATACTTCATATTATTCATTGATGATTTTACAAGAATGTGTTGGATTGGTTTACTTAAACATAAAGATGAAGGATTTGATAAATTTAAAGTATTCAAGGCTCTAGTAGAAAATGATTTAGATTTGAAAATAAAATGTCTTAGATATGATAGAGGAGTAGAGTTTATATTAGATGAGTTTTTCAATTTCTGTGAACAACATGGCATCAAAAGGAAACTTTCTATAGCCAAGACTCCTCAACAAAATGGAGTGGCATAAAGAATGAATAGAATAATCCAATAGATGGCATGTGTCATGCTTGATGACATGGGGGCTTCATTGACAAAGAAATACCATATCACGTGTGTTCATAATGGGCATAAAAAGTGAGGAAAAACTAAAATAATATATTGAGCATATAATAGGGGGATAAAGGGTTTTTATATGTTGTATAGCAATATGTGTATTATAAGGTATTGTTTATGCAATACATTGGCCACACGGAGGCAAAATAAAATAGGGTTTGAGAAATATAGGTTCAAGAGTATTTTGGGAGTATCGGGAGTGGGAGGGAGAAAGAAAAATATATGGTAATATTAGGTTCATAGTACCCTAATATTAAAACCCATGGCCCTAGTATTGACATGCAATTCATGGTAATGTTAAATTATTGAAGTAAAAGTGACATTCTCCCTTATCTTTCATTTTCATCCTTTTACTTAAATTTTTAACATTACCATGAAATGAATCAGGATGTTTGAGAGTGGTTGCACACTCATTAGATTTCTTATGGAGAAAGTATAATTGTAGATCTCACTCAAAATCCAACAGACTTATTAGTTTTTTGGGATTTTAGGATTGGAGGGATTGCAATGTTTCCATTGGATTTGGTCATGTAATAGGTTTGGAGCTCCTATTTAATCAAGAGAACCAATCCCTCTATGTACCTTGATGTTAGTGACATTGGTTTTCGAACTCCTCTGTCATGACCCTACTAAAAATGTACCTATCGCTCAAACAAAATCTCGACTTGACATGCTACGTTTTTTTCTATCTTATGTTAATGCTTAAAGGGTGATATTAATGACAAAGACCCTAAGATAGGAAATGATTTTGATGATATGTAGGTATTTATTGTAGCATGATTTTTTTGGATGCTAAAGGCCATCCAGAGCCTATTTGTTGATGTCTTTTTGACTAAGAGATGGATTTCACTTTATGTTATTTTGGTTATGAGCACACTTACATGCTATATAAATGAGAACTTGTAATTTGTAAACCTATGGTTGATGAAGATTATAACTACTAGATGAATGATGTTATATGGTTTTATCCATGTTTTTATGTTTTTTATCACAAATTCATCATTCTAAAATATTTTGTTCACATATATGCATCAAAATATATAAAAATATATAATATATAAAATTCACTCCCAAAATCACTCCTAGCTTGGGAGCTTTTAAAAATTTCACTCACCGCTCATGCTTCCACTCCCACTTCCCCCTTCTACTCTCACTTCTCACTCCCGCTCCCACTCCCAAGCAACCTTGCTCTAGAACAAACACGCATCACATTACTAATACCTTTATGATCTATGTCTAATGTGCATGTTAATATTTTTTTACTTGTTGCTAAGCTAGTGATCCTCCCAATAATGGGTTAGTAAAGAAGAAAACATATATGGCACCTTCACCCTTTCCTTCCATTAGTGATGAATAGGTTGAATGAAAGTGAAGGAGATAGTGATACCCTCTATTGCTTGGTAGAGGGCACATGCATGCCACATGAGATAGTGAAATAGACTATTGTTTGGAAGAGGGTGCATGCATGCATGTCACACCTTCAATTAATTCTAGTTTAGATGTTGTTTCAAATTTAGTAGTTTTAGTTTTTAATAGTGTTTTTAATTGTTAGAGCTTTTATTTTGTTATTTTCAGCATGCATGCTCTATTATTACTAAGAGGGTGTAGATCCTTAGTCAATTAGAATACTTATGCATGAGAAATTTCCATCTTAGGTAGAGGACACAGATATCAAGGAAGGGATGCATGCTTGCATGCTTTAGTTCATCTTTTGATGGAGACACACTTACTTGGAACTCATACCATGTAACTATGGTGCACTAGGTGATCAGGTTAGGGCTATGATTTGAAAAAGTTCTACCAGATAGGATTTTGCATGTGTCAATATTCATTGTATTTTCTCTCCTCTTCCAATTCTATAAGCAAGATGAAATGTGTGCCATTGTGTTGGTTATTGAGGTTTTGTTTTGGACTATTTTAGTGTATCTTTTCCAATATTCAATAGAATATATATTCAATTGAGAGTTCAAATCTATGTATTTTCCATTTAAATTTTCCACAATATGTATTTGTAAATAAACCAACTTATATTACCTCTATTTTATTGAAACTTTCAAGTTTTCAGCTACCTAGTATTTAGGTTATTCTTTCTAGGTGTAGAATTTACTTACCATTGTTAATGAAAATAAAGGGATATAAATATAAAGGGGTATAAAAAATGTTAATGAAAAAATGCATACCTATAATATCTAGTGAAATAAGGGGATTTTTAAATTGGGAAGGTGTATTGGGTTCATATTGGCAAGGGGTTAAATAAAGTTATTTTTAGAGGTATTTTCCAATATGTAGTCAAATTAAGGGTATTGTTTAGTATGCCATGAATGAACGTGATATGTTAGAGGTTCATTGATTGAATCCCACTTGAATTTCAAGCACCTGGCTGTCTCCAGAGCCTGCCATCTAGCTCTAGGCTTTACTCTTAAGAATATGTGGAAATAGAGGAACCTAAGAATCTTTGAAGGAAAACAGAGGTCTATGTCACTCCTACAATAAATTATACTAAAGAATATTAGAGAAACAGTTTTGGCATCCCCTACAACTATGGGGGATTTCCAATATGATGAATATAAGTTGATCATTTTAAAGGGATTGGATATCTAGGCTAACTAGGTTTCCATTGATTTTTCTCAGATCATAGATTGTAAAAAATATAGGGAAATTTCATTTGTACCACCCCCAATTTATTTCATCAACTTAAGCTTTGACGAAGCCTCATAGGGTAATCTAGGCTATACAGGTTTTGGAGGGGTCTTCAAGGATGAGAAATTTGGTCACATGCATGTTTTTGCCTCCTCTTGTGGGACAACCATTAATAACTTTACGAAATTCATGGAACTTGAAAGAGGTAGTCAAATAGTTATTAGAGAAGGGTTTAGATTGCTTCAAGTCCATGGAGATTCTTAATTAGTAATTCATTGTATAAGTAAATTGTTACTTGGTCACCAGCTAGAAAAAATCATCCAAAGTTGGCACCTATTGGAGATAGTTGGCAATATTAACGACATCTTAACAAAATTTGACTACATGATTCCCATTCACACGCAGGGGGGAGGGAATAAGGTGGTAGACTACTTGGCAAATTGGGGTAGTTTAGAGAGACACGTCTCTCTCAATGAATCCTAGTTGGTGATGGAACGAAGAGAAGGCATTGAAGATATCATGCATTGGGTCGAATAGGATAAATTAACTATTAAATCCAATGTCCCCAATGATGGTGATTATATGGTAAGGAATTTATGGCATAGGCTTAATGATGATGATGATGTCTAAAACAGTGAAGATTTCCTCCCGTGAATTCAATATTTTTTATCATTGTTATAATTTGCATGCGCATATATTGTATGGGTAAAGGAGACGAGGCCCTCAGTGATAGAGTCAGGCCCTACACATGGCCTTGCATGAAATGCATGTGGCGTCTCCATGCCTCATGTACCAAGGGTCACCTACCCATGTATATTCAAATTAATTATATGTAGTTGGGAATTCATGGTTTCATTCGTTACGGTGCTTTGAGTAAGGTTATTATCTCTGTTTTTTTGGAAATGGCATGCTCCTCCCATGTCGATTTGGTTACAGGGAGGGAAGTATCTAACATGCAGGGAAAGCCCATTTATGAGCTCATCAAGTGACATCTTGGGATAACTGAAGCCTGAGTCCTAGTTTGGCCTTTACACTTGGCCTTTTTCATGCAGATTGTTAGGTTCTCACCTCACCCAACGTCTGAGTCAGATCATGTTTGAAATGCTTTATATACATTCTGATCTAATCTCAAGGTGGTAGTCTCGTAGTGGGTGGTCTAAAGACTCATGTGTCTCTATTCATATGGTGGTTATAGAATCTGAGTGTTTGGGTCAGAGTGGTTGAAGGTATGTTTTCTCTAATATCCTCTCAACTGTTCATAATAGGGTCATGTTGTTGTCTTTCTAATTTTTGAATATTACAGTGTCTTGTGGCCATCAACAATCATGAGTCAAGACCTGTCCAAGGTATTTTTTTTTTTTTAAGTGTCAATGTTCTTTGTGCTCTTTCTACACAAAACGGGGGCTTATTTGTCCTTCGAATGGGTCACAGTCTTATCCACGATGACTAATCAACCCTATGACCCTGTCAGGGTTTCATTTAGTAGTCCAGTGTTGGTCTATGGAGTTTGGTACCCTCGTACCTTCTCCATATGGTTCTGAAATTGTCATGGTCTCTCTCAATCTCTACTTTTGAAAGTTAGTTTAATTATGATTGCTCCAGGTTCACAAAAAAATAGGAGCTTTGGGAAGTCTAGACAATTATTAGATTAGGTCAGTTGCGAGTGTCATTTAATCTTCTTTCGTTTCCATTGCGGGTGGTGGTTCTTATCTTGGGTTTCTGGCGGATGTCTCTTTATTATTACAGTTTATTTTATAGTTCGTATCATTGTGGGACCACACCCTTGTTGTTGGGTTGTGTTATATTCTTTCAATGACTACCCCACGCATGGGGGGGTCCCAAGGGGGTAGTAGCCCCCCTGGCTGGGGTCCGGGTCAATGCCCTAGGAAATTTTTTCTGGACCCTATATTAGGTGGGCAGACCTACCTATGGTTTTGTGCATAGATTTCACACATGGTTTTGGGCATGATGGTTTTTTGTCCATGGTATTTGGTAGATCCGGTCAAGGGAACTACGGTTATGTTCTAATCCAGGGTTAATGGATGCTTCAACATGTATATATATATGTATTGTAACATTGAAAGGAACATAATGAAAAATCAATCTGGTAGTCCAGGTTTTGGGATCCAGGGGAAAATCTTTGTGTATATTTGTTTTATGTTTTATGCTCTTGCCATTGTTTATTTTTTGTTTTTAGAATTCATATGTGGATAATTTTTGTACAGGGTTAAAACCTACACTTTTGTAGGTAGTCATCAAATACCTACACTCTTGTGTAGGTACTGATTCAAATGAGCATCAAGAGGAAGCAACAGTCATTAACGCTCAACCTCCATCCATGCAAACTCAGCTCTGCCTATGAACATCATCCATGCAAACTCTTCTCCTCAATCGCCAGTCATGATTTTTGACTAATATGTCCATTAAGCAAACAATTTTAGTCTCTGATGTTTAAAGGAACATGTTGTCTAGTGATATTAGTTTATTTTGTCAATTTTTCCAGAGGTTATTGACTGTTTCCTTTCTTACTTCTAGTCTGGATATTTTCATGTTTATAGTCCACAGTCTTTTGGATATTCAGTAAGGTAGTCTGTTTTGTTAAGTTGCTAATGGTAATATCTGATATGTGTATGGAAATATTGGAAGAATCTCATGATTGTCCTAGTTAGATGATGAAATGAAGGGCTCACAATGTAATATATTATGTAATAATTTTTGATATCAATAGAAATATATAGATAAAATTTACAACAAACAAAAAAAGACATAGTATGTGTGGCACTTCTTAGCACAAACAAATACTACTTGGTCAAAAACTTAATTTCGAGTTAAATTCGTTATGATTAATACGTTGAATCTGAGAAAACTTTTTATGACGATATTTTTGGTTGGCATAGGATTTTACAATTTTAATATTTTAAAATGGTTTATATTGGTTTCACTTACTTGTGTTAACCAATCATGCTCTACCAAAATTGGGTTCCAAAAATTTTGAGCTCCACTATCGATGTTCATTGATGCTTGCAGTTAAGATTCAAGCAAACTGATACCATCTATCACCTTGTTAATTTAGAAGTAAATTTAAGTAGAGTCACTAGGGTATTAAAGGGTTGGATTCGAGTTCTATAATTACTGTGATTCAAATCCTCATAGTATCTATCGACAATAAATAACACTCGTTTACTCACTTAAAACACTCAAGAGATTGCAGAAGGCGAAAAGCAGGAAATTCATAGTCTATAAGGCTCTGAAGCAACATGGAAATTGTGGTGGGGGATATGCTTCCTCCTATCATAATATTTTGATTGAAAAAGGGAAAAGTATCTAAGGAGGTACTGGAAATTCTTCTAATAAGTCAGGTGGGATTGGTTTTGGAACCAGTTAGGCACAGGTGAAAAACACAGAGGCAGATGACACAAATCTCGATGCAGGAAAATATGTAGAGGCAATGGAGGAAAATCAATATCAGCAGTTAGTACCAAAAGGAGGCTATAGACCTAAGTCAGTAAAAACACCAAAGGTGGTCCTAACGGACCCGTAAACCCAAGTCCACAGGGACTACATAAAGACATATGTGTTAATTTGCAAATTTATGGGGATCTGTCCCAATGAGAAACTTCTCAAGTCTTGGATTACATATGTTTGGAAACCCAAAGGGGAGGTAGACCTTCACCTATTCTCTAAAGGTTTCTTTATGATTGCATTTTCTAACCTTGAAGACATGGATATAATCTTCAAAGGAAGTCCCTATTTCCTATCTTCAGTAGGATTATACATGCACCCCTTGCAGGAAAACTGCACTCCAAAACAAAAAAACTTTCACATCAGTCTTGATGTGGATTAATATATATTCGTTACCACTTGATTATTGGATCCAAAAAACCCTTGAAGCTATCTGAAACTCCCTGGGATGCTTTCTCAAAGTCCCAAAGGAAATACGACAAGGAAAATACATAGTGTATGCACGGATCTGCGCGGAAATTGACATTTCTAGAGCTCTGATGCTCGAGTTCCAAGATGAGAGATGGACTCAGAGCATAGATTATTAGAAGATACCATTTCGATGTCAACACGACCATGAAAACAAACACCTTATTGGAGAATTCCCTCTAAATTCTAAGTTCGAGGAAACCAAGCCCAATCCAGAAAGAGATGTTGAAGGTTTCACAAAAGTTGAATCCAAGGGGAAAGTAGGAAGGAAACAACAACAATGAAACCATAGCAGAAATAAGGAGTCCAAGAAACGATATGAAGTGTTGGACAAGGAAACTATTAAGGAGAAAATAGAGCATCATCCCCAGAAGGAGACCTTGGAGAAAGAAGCAACAGAGAGTGACCCATCGGAAAACATTGAAAGACCAATGGCACCCATTCAATCCCTTGAGAAGGAAGGTGTTCTAATTGTTCCACTGCAGCAGGACAAGTATTTGGATATGACACCTAGCGATACAAGGACAAAATATCAAGATCTGACAAAAATAATGGAGCAAGAAGGATTGGACCTCCTTCAACTCCTAGAAAAATAGAAAACACAAAGGTTGGATGTGGTTCCCAAGGACCAAATAGTTCGAGTGCAATGCTTCTTCCTAACCAGGGAAGAAACCTAGATGAGAGAATCCAAATGAATGCACGGGGAAGCAAAAGGCCTAGGAGTCAAGCTAAAGATCCAGAACAACTAGATCCCGAAGAAAACCCAGCAAAAATGTGGTCGAAAAAAGAACAATGTTGCACTCAAGGAATTGGGAGATTTTCTGATATATTTAGGTAAGATGAAACCCTGGAACACAAATTCCCCCCTTCTCCCTCTTTTCCAATTAAATTTATAACATCAAATATAAGGGGTTTGAATAGCCATCGTAAGCAAAAAAATTTGAAAGAAAAGATGAAAAATGAACATTCTGATATTATGTTCATCTAAGAAACTAAATGTACCGTGGCTCATATGAAAATAAGTAGTGGGAAATTTTGGTCTCAATATGATTTTGTAGACATAGAATCTATAAATTTGGCAAGAGGACTCTTAAACTTATGGAACCCCCAAACATTCCATGGTGTACCCTCTAAATCCTCCCAATATGTGTTGTCTCTAGTAATATAATATATAGTGTCACTAGACCCAGTTCTGTGTACCAATGTTTATGACCCTCAATGAATTGATGAGAAGCTAAATTCTATCTAGTCCTTAGAAGCCCTTCGAAGAAGGTACCCCACATCAAAATGGATCATGGTTGGGGAATTCAACATGATTCCTTCTCTAGAAGAAAAGAAAGGAGGAACTAGGAAACTGGATAGGGACTCTGAAAGTTTTCAAAATATGATTGATGGCTTGAAACTAAAGGATCTAGAAACCTCAAATGGTATATTTTCCTGGACAAACAAAAGGGGAGGTAAATACTTGGTGGCTTCGAGGCTAGACAAATACCTAGTATCGGAGGAGTTGATATTGCAAGGAATAGCCATGGAAACAAACATCATGTATAGTAGTGGATCAGACCATTGGCATGTATCCCTCACTTCCCAGATTACGAGTACCCCAAAAAACAGACCCTTTTGATTTGAAGGTTTTTGGTTGGATCATCCCAATTTTGTAAAAAAAGTGAAGTAATGGTGGTAGGAAGCTAGAACAATGAGAGGCTCCAAGATGTTTAGGCTACAACAAAAGCTGAAGTTTATTAAAGAACAACTCAACTTATGGAATAAACATGAGTTTTGGAATATTTTCCAAGGAAAAAAAGACATAGAATCTAAACCAAAGCTATACAAAGATCAACGGTTGAGGAAGGCTTCACAGAGGAAAAGAAAATTCCAGAACTCTCCCTGTAGTGAAAATGGGAAGAACTATGTAAACAAGAAGAAAAACTTCAGAGACAAAAATCTAGAGTTTGGTGGCTTTAGGATGGGGAGAAGAACATTAAATTCTTCCATCACACTATGATCTGTCATAGAAATCCTAACAATATTTTGAGATTAAGATATAAGGAAGGGAAGGTGGTCCACTCCCATCAAGAGGTCGCTTTAGGATGGGGAGAAGAACATTAAATTCTTCCATCACACTATGATCTCTCATAGAAATACTAACAATATTTTGAGATTAAAATATAAGGAAGGGAAGGTGGTCCACTCCCATCAAGAGGTCAAGTACACATTGGTCTAGGACATACAAGATATTACATCACAACTGCCAAGAGACAAATTAGGGGCCATCAGGAAAATACTGAGTAATATTCCTACAATATTTACAGAAGAGCAGAATGGCAATCTCAACAGACCAATGTCGATGGAGGAAGTAGAAAAGGTGGTGCGAGATATGCCTAATGGAAAAGCACCTAGTCCTAATGGATTCACAATCGATTTTTTCAAAGCATGTTGGGAAATTGTTGGTCGTGAGAGAGCTAAGGTAGTTGAGGATTCCCGCAAATCAACATATGTTCTAAAATCCTAAATGCTACTCTCATAACTTTTTCCCCAAAGAAAAAAGAATCCAACACTCTAGATAGGTTCCGACCTATTACTCTCTGCAATGTAATCTATAAAATAATATCAAAATTCATTGCAAACAGGATAAAACCCTTGCTCCCAATTATGGTGTCAGAGGAACATGATAGATTTGTGGAAGGAAGGCAGATCCTCGATAATATAATCGAGGCCCATGAAATCATTCACTCCCTTAAAGTTCGAAAAAATGTGGGAATAATTGTGCATTTGTGTATTGCTAAAGAATATGATAAATAAATTGGGAATACCTGGATGTCCTTTTTAAAGTCCTTAGTTTTAGGCATCACTGGATCCAGTGGATAATGTCTCTAGTCACCTCCACCAGTTTCTCAATCTTGGTCAATGGGGCCCCTGCGCAACCTTTCTCCCCCACAAGAGGCCTAAGACAAGGAGATCCTTTATCTCCCTTTCTCTTTATTATTATTATTTGTTTTTTTGGCCATGGAGGGCCTCAACCAAGTCATTAAAACCGCAACTAATGCAGGAGAGATTAACGGATTACAACCTCACGCTGAATGCAATTCGACCACAAACCAACAATTTTTGGATGACACAATGCTGCATGGAGTCCCCTCGGTTAAAGAGGCAAGAACCTACAAACAGATCCTTGAGGATTTTGCAGTGTTTCGTCACATATGGAGGTTAATCATTCAAAGTATCTGGTTTTATTTTTTAGTACTCACATTGCAGTGCAAAGAAACATTTCCCTCATTTTAGGGTTTAAAAGGAAATCTCTACCTTCAAAGTACTTGGGAGTTCCTCTAACGAACAAAGCAAGAAAAAATCAACCTCAGAGACCCTGGTAGCAAAGTTACAACACAAGGTCAGCAAGTGGACATACCGTGCTCTAACCCTGGTAGGTAGACTAGTGCTGACCAAATTAGCTATGCAGGCAATCCCTATGTTTCTATTATCGGTGCTTCCAACTCCTAATGGTATTCTCAAAAAAATCAGAGAAATCTATAGGAATTTCCTGTGGAATGGGGTAGAGGAAAAAAATAAATGGGTGCTCGTGAGTTGGGACAAAATTTGCAATCCAAAGTCTCAGGGAGGGTTAGGCCTTCAAGACCCAAAAAAAAATGTTGTTTGCGGAGCCAAATTATGGTGGCAATGGACAAAAGATATCAACCTCCCTTGGGCTTCTCTTTGGAAGGCTAAATATGCTCCACATTGGCACCCTCAACCTTTGATCAGATTTAACAGCAAGGTGACAAGATGAGCCTCATAGAACTTGGATCAGAAAAATTGGGGATCGATACAAGAACATTGTTTCTGGGAGGTAAGGAATGACAAAACACTATTTTGGGAGAACACATGGCAGCAAGAACCAAAATTAACTAGACCAGAACGAATTGAAAGCCAAGAGGTGCTACAAACAAAAGAAAAAAGGACATTTCATCAGTACTGGGACCCTGGTGGAAATAATAAAAAATGGAGACAATGGACCATCTTAAACCAATTTGCACAATAGCCACTAGCCCAACTGGCACAAGATCTGGACGAGGATCTTTAGCTACAAAGGATTCTCCATTCGGAGGATGAGAATAAACTTCAATGGTGGAGGCAGGAAGGAGGCCAATTTACCCTAAAGGAAGCCTGGAGATATCTTATGGAGGACCAAATAAATATCAAAGGACTGATCTAGAGTAATATCTGGTCATCTCAGTTGTGGCCAAAAATTAAAATCTTTACTTAGTTGGTAATGCACAAAAAAATTCTCACTTGGGAAAACCTCTACAGTAGGGGGTTTTCTGTCCCCTCACAATGCAACCTATGTCAAAAGAAGGAATAAAATGTCAACCACTTACTGAATGATTGAGAATAGACAACTACAATATGCTACTGGATTCTCAAGCCTTTCAACAATCAGACAGACAAAGAGACAACATTCAAGAGACTTTAAATAATTGGAGAGGAGAAATACTAAAAGACGGAATGGTCAATATTTCGTGGAGCCTGAGTACTATATTTGTGATTGGGCAGCATGGAAAGAGAGAAACTACCGCATATTCCAAGATAAATATTCCCCAACTTAGTCATTGATATTACAAATCCTAAAACAATTACAAGAAACAATCCTAAGTTGTCGAGATCGAAAGGAAAATAATAATCCTACAATGCAAGAAAACATAATTTTGGAAATTTTAGGACTGAAAGGGATCCAACCTCTACTTCATAGGAGAAAGGAACAATGATTTTAGGGATTGGCAACATCCTGGACTTCACCAATGACAAAGTTTCTGAAATTAAATTTTGATGGGGCCTTGAAGGGAAACTAGAGTCGCGCTGGTGTAGGAGGGGAAATTTGAGACAACATTGATAAAATCCTTAGACTCTACAATTCTAATCTGGGAACGACAATGAAAAATGCAATATAATTCCTGGCTCTGGAACAAGGGCTAGACCTACTAATCAAAGCCAATATCCACCACTGCATAATTGAGGGAGATTCAACTTTGATAATCAAAGTTGTTATGTGACTATAGTGTGGCTACAGCTTGGGGAAGGTGATGAAGCACTGGCGGTTGAGCCAGATCATTCAGATAATTCAAGGACATTTGTCTCACATGTGGACCATTGATTTCAACGTCGTTCATTTTTCAACCAACAAGCTGGCGAACAGGCTAGAAAATGAAGGGGCAAAGGTATTGGCGGTCCAGGGTGAATATGTATGGGAGGAGGTTTGAGTTGGATAACTCAAGGATGATTGTGACACCATAGCTAAGTTGGACAATGAAGAAGGCGTTTAGACTTAAACGAACACCGTGGAGTTGGGAATGCACCATGGGGGGGTGAACCCCAAGAAATGTTTAATGATCATCAGGAATCGGATGACACGGTTGGCTCATAACCAACGCAAGGGATGGTCGTTACAGTAAAGTAACATTGGAATCATCCAAAGATGTGGTACATGGAGGTTAAAGGTTGGTGAGGTGGCATCAAGGGAGGGTACAAACTTGGGTATGAAATATCCTATCCTCAAGGACAATATTGATCATCACATGAACTATCGGTGCTCACAATTAATTCTCATGTCAAATCGCGCAATAGCGAAATTATATCAACTGAAGCAGTCTCAAGGAAGAAAGCATTGTGCACAAATGAATTTGTGTGAATTATCACACCTTGATTTGGAAATAATGGCTAAAATAAGCAAGTTGCAAGGTAGTGGGCACTCTAGACTTTGGGCGTTCATTGCTATTTATCACCCCACTTGTTGTTTTTCCTTCACAGTGATCTGCGACTTCATAAGGTAGAGAATTTCCATTTGGTGCTAAGTAGAATAGTTTCTCACAGGAGTATGGATCGTGGCAAGAGGGTTTATCGTAGGGGAAGGTCAAGAGGTGGGTAGCCAACAACCACCCCTCGCAAAAGAACAAGGATGGACATTGTGGCATGGGAGGCTACACAGGCCTATGTGGACCTTGTCCTGAAAGCGGGAAAGGCCATCCTGGAAGTAAAGGAGAAAGAAGTCCGGGAGAAAACAAAAAACAAATCAGAGGGACTTGTGGCATAGGAGGTTGATTAGGTGATCGATATTGGTGTCATCAGGACCCAAGAAACCCTTTATCATAAAATTTTGGACACAATGTCGCACATGAAGATGCTAATGGGAAAAGTCATAGCGGAGACTAGTTCTCAGGGTATCCAGTCTCGATAGTTTGACATTCTTTAGTGAAGAGTGGAAAGACTAGAAACCAACCTGCGTGCATTGGTAGATAGTGAATGCCATCAGAAGTATCATATCGACTCCCTAGCAAAAAAATTTGATACTTTCCTGCACTATGTTCAACACCTAGAGATCATTCCTGACAATGGGGACGATCAACTGGCTACTGTGCATCATGTTTGCGTGCGCAACATGAGAGGGGAGCCATCATATCAAGGCAATGACCGGGATCCTCCAGAGAAAGTGGACACCCCAACGAGTGATGTGCCTCATAATTAATCTGATATTGTATGTATGTATTTGTTATGGTTTTTGGTATGGTTTCTAGAAATCTCGTATATTCCTATTATGTCTAGCACTGGTAAGCGTCTAAACTATGTTAGGGCTGAGCTGCTAGGTTGGAAAAAAAAGTTGTTAGAAATTACAGACAGATCTGGAGCTATTGTTCTTTCTGTAAATTTTGTAAAATATGGTCTAGGAAGAAAAATGTATGCAATGTCATAACCATGAGTCTGATAAGAATATGGCTATACTGCAGCTGGTCTAGTTTCCAATTAGGCAGACCAATTGCAAAAAAATATGAATATTTTTTTTTTTTTGAAGAATGAATAAAAATCCCAATGCTTATTCACAAAAAGAAGACAAATAAAACTCGTTAATAAATTTGAAAACGTCAGTTTAGCACCATGAATCCAAATTGTTAGCTATGTCTCCAAGAGCATAAGCACTGATTTAACACTATCGAAATATATAATGTTACAGCTAGTGTATTTTTATAGTTCAATATGAAGGAGATGTTTAATTTTTTTTTCTTTTAAAAATAAAAATAATAAATAAGGAAACATTAATAATTTGATTTTCACAACCCAAGTTAGACAACTTAATTGGCAATTGCCATATTATGAAGTATTATGTAAATTGTGAGATTTAAAATTCCAAAGACAAAATATAATTGAAAGTAAAAATCTAGTTATTGATATTACAATGTTGCATAAAGATATGTAAAAATATTTAACTCTCACTCTTAGCCATAAATAAAACATTTCAAAAAAATACCATAAAAATATATAGAGAGAAACATATAAAAAAGCAAAAATATTTTAATGTTGATCATGATAAAATACATGAATGTCCAAAGAGTAAAAGTAATTGAAACTGAAAAAAATTAATTAATACGAGTAATAAAAGGGATATGTGTAAGTCATTCAATTCTTAGTATAAAATTAATAAGTGAAGTGTAAATAATATTAATAATATTACAAATTTCAATGTAGGTCATAAATTAAATATTTAGAGGCAACTATGCACATATTATATATGGTTAAACAAAAAAATTATGCCTATATTATACAAAATAATTGAAAATGATAAATTTCATGTGATTAAAATATTGTGAGTGGTCTCACTATTCTACATTTGTCTTTTTCAGGTATATTTTTGGGTTGAGAAAAGATTTGTAGAAATTTCAAGTTTACACTATATGGTCTATTCAATCCAAGTGCCCAAAGGGATTTTCAAGGCATTTGTGCATTCAAAATGCAATTTAAAAAATGAAAAATTTGGTGTGTATAGATCTATCATAACCATGGATAAAGAGAGATTAAATCTTCAAAAGTGCAAATTATTTATTTTTTTAATTTTTCACTCCAAAATAGATTTTCATCTCAAGAGATTTGATATTTTTCAATGCCTTACTAGATCGTAGAAGTATGAACATGATTGAATTCTCAAGATCATCTCTAGACTTCCTCTATGCAATATCAAAGGAAACAACTTTTCTTTTGGTAGCATGGGGCGGTTTACTAGCATATGTTTTTTTAGTTTTAGGTTAGGTTGAGGCGATAGATCAAGCAAATAGTGTACATGAATCTTAGTATTTGGTTCCAAAATTGCATGTGTTCTAACAATTTAAAGAACATTTTAATTCAAATATCATTCTGGTCATCCCTTGGCCATGGAATGTCTCCTTCAATTTCGAGACAAACTTTAACATGAGTGTTTGCGGAGGTTAAATTTCGACATAGCTCATGACATTCATTGAATAAGAGTTCTGGTTTTCTCTACTGACAACATGGTATCTACACTAGTACCCACCTATTGTGAGTGAGTAATATTGGATCAAACCTAAGTAATAATGTCATTATATATAGCTCGTGAATTTTAAAATCTAATGCCATTTAATAAATTTGAAATGAAGGATTTCGGATTCAATCCAAATTCCTTGTTGATATTATTGCAACAATGAACGAAACTGATTCGTTAATTTTGAGCCCTTGACTTCCAAGGCTATGCATGCTAAGGCTTAGAAGTTATTCCAATATTCAGGTTTTATTGTTCCTCCCATACAATGGAGGATTTTACAGGGCTTTGGTGGGTTGGACAATGGAGAGTATGACCATTTGCTTAGAGTCATTTTCTCTTGGTAGGGTGAGTATTCATAGATCTTATTGTGAGCAGAAGAAACACTGAACAGAAACAAGGACAGGGCTGTTGAATAGGAATAGGGAGCAAGAACAAGGACAAGGCAGGTTAACGGGAAGGAACAATGTTAGTTCTTTATTTTACTACTCAACTTTAGTCTCTATAGCATTCCCTTTTCTAAGTCAATGAAAATGCATTCAAGCATGAAAAAGGGGCAATAAATTTAAGGACCTATGGAAACAAATGATCTAGGACAAGTGAAAATTTTCTCATCAGCCAACACAGAGAAGTGGGTTTTGGTCAATGCCAAACACTATCAGGGAATTTTAAAGTGTACTAACCCGTCTAAAATGGGAGAAGACAAGGAAAAAATGGTCTCAAAGGGAAAGTACTCGGACGCTTCATAAGAAGCAATATTCAAACAAATCCCCTTTGCAAACATGTGACAACAGCAGGCCCAAAGGAAAGATCATTGATGATTATTCCTTGTATAGCCCCACATCCACACCTATCACCTAGTCATCTGATCTTTATGTGAAAGAGTTGTTAAGTGAAAAGAGGAGGTTGGAGGTTGTAGAAGCTAAAAAGCAGAAAAAGATCATAAAATTCATGTAATAAGAGCCGAAAATCAGGCTTTTCCAAAAAGAAATAAAGTTTTTAAGGAGCAAGTGGCATTGCTACAGGAAGTTCTCTTGATAGGTAAAACATAATGACAACACATGAAGACGGATGTGAAAAACATGAAGAAATATGTAGTGGAAAGTAAAGAGGTGGTGAATTCAAAACCACCCCTGGATAAAGGGAAAGTGGTTTCTCAAATAGACAACCATGAAGTGAAAGCAAGAGACGAAAGAAAATGAGGTTTCAAAAAAGTTTCCAACACTTGGGCTTAAACTATTAACAATTCTTCTAATAGGAAATAAGAAGCAAACATTCGGGTTGACAACAGGAAAGATAGAGAAAGAATGGAAAGGCAATATATAACAACAAACATAATTATTAAAGGGGTGAAAGTTTATGGGAAAAATGAATGTACTCTTCACCTTGCAGGAGACTTCTTAATAGACAAGTTGCTTTGGTAAGGACAAATATTCCAAGCATGGAGGGTGGGTAAGATTAGCGGTGAGAGAGTCAGGCCCATAAAAGTCATCATGCCTAGCATGCATGATAAATATATCATTATAAGAAAGAAGCAACTCTTAAGGGATTCTCATTTTATTCTAGAAGAAGATTTAACTATAAGACAACAAGAGGAAAGGAAAGAGGAAATGTCAAAGGTTAGGGCAACATTGGACAAGGGAAAGAGAGCATGGATTTATATATGTAAAGTTGTGATAGCGCGTTTTGGACCTCATTCCAAAACAAAGCAGCAAGATGGTAAAAAATAAGAGGTAATGAATTCTTTATTAGGAAACCATGCAGTGAGGTCAGTATGGGCAAGTAGAGACAAAGACTCAATTATGAGTCTTGTATGTCAAAAAAAATAGCAATCAAGTCATACATAGGTTTCCTTAAGTTTAGTTTGATGGAACTGCAAAGGTTACGCATGGAGACGAGGACCTAGTTTAGGGCCTATTGTGGAAGATAGAGACATACTTTGTCTCAGAAACACATGAGCATGAATGGTGCAAGACACTTTTGTTTGAAGGGTGTTTGAAGATGGCAGCGTGGAACAAGGAAGCGAGGAATGAAAAAGGACATAGGGGTATCATGGTATTAATGAGGGAAAAAGAAGGTTGTTTCATTCAGTTAGAAAAAAGAAGACTCAAATAAACAATTGATTTGGTTTAAAATATCATAAAATGGAAATCAAATTAGAATTGCAGCATGCTATTTCACGCCGCAAGTTTCAAAAACTTACAAAATTAGAGGGCCTTACAAAAAGTACATATTTTTAGCCTTAAAAGTGTATATTGCAACATATTCTTAGCTAGGTGAATTCCTTATAGTGGGTGATTTCAATGCTAGGACTACAAGTGAGCAAGCTAGCATTATTTGTTGTAAAGAAGATTGCGACCCTATCTGGCTTACATAAGAGAGTAATCATCAGTGGGAAAGAATTCAAGTGGATAAGGGTTGCAATCTCTTTGGTGAACAATTGCTTATTCTATGTGGGGCTTTCGATTTAGTCATTTGTAATGGTTTGACTAGATGGGAAAAGTCTGGTAATTTCACTTGCACTACTTACAATGGAGCAAGTGTAGTAGATTATGTAATTTTCTCGCATGGTTTGTGTGAGAAAATGGAGGAAGTTTTGATTGGAGAACAATTTTGGGATTTAAAATCAGATCACAAGCCAATTTATTTAAGTTTCTCTTAGACTTGAAAGAAGCAGTTAGGGTCAAAAATTCAGTGTGTTCAACAAAATCTCCCAAAGGATAGAATTATTTTGACTCCAAATTGTAATATATTCAAAATAACACTAGAAAGGTTCTTCGAGAAGAAGAAAATTTTGTTCCATGGCCTTCATAGTCATGAATTAACACATTTAATTCAAAGCGCACTTACAGAGTGCAAAAGCACAAAAAATAACAAGTCTGAAACAAATTGCTTTCTGCTTACTTCTTGGTTTGATGAGGAACGCAAAAAGGCAAGGAGAATGTTGAAAGAGTTAAACAAGGATAACATAAACCTCAAAGCTTACAAGCATATATTAAGAAATAAAAAGGTTGATGTCATGGTTTCAAGAAGGGAAGAACTAATATTCCTTGGGAAAAATAACCCCAAATTATTTTGGAAGGAGCTCCAACCGAGAAAGATGCAAACTGAAAATAATATTACAACTTCTAAATGGTTTGACTATGCAAGCCAAGTTTATGACAAGATCCCAAGGTTGAACCTCCTCCCTTGGTCAACACTACTCTTGAGCTTTTCATAGTGAAAGAGGTAGAGATGGGTATAAAGAAGTGTGGTGTTGGAAAAGAAAAAGACTTAGATGAAGTCCAAGCAAAGTCTTTAAAGTGGGGCGAAAAAATTCTTGCACCTCACATTACAAAAAATTTCAACAACATCATACAATAGGGGTTCCCCACATATTTGACAAGTAGTTTGGCAATACCTCTTTTCAATAGTGGTGACGTCAATAATCCCTCCAATTATAGGACCATAATGATAAATCCTTTGTTTGCAAAGTTATTTGGAAGCATGCTAGAAAATAAAATCAACAAGTGGGCAGAAGAAAGAGATAAATGTGCTAAAGGGAAAGCAATTTGTAGACCTAAACATTCCATAGTTGATCATGGTATAAATTTAAGGCATATCATTAAAAACGTTTTGGAGAAAAAGGAAGAAGATTTTTGTTTCTTTGTTGATTTCAGAAAATACTGACAAAATGGAGGAACTTGGGGTTCCTTGGCATTTTAGAGCAGTTGTGCATAGGTTGTATGAAGAGGTGAAAGTCAAAATTAGAAATTCAACAGGCATCTCTAAAAGTTTTAGAAGTGATATCGGGGTCAAGCAAGGTTGCCCATTGTCTCCTACCCTTTTTGGTTTATATATTGAAAAACATGAAGAGTCGCTAAGTTCACAAGGGGGTGACGACATCCAGTTGGGTGAGTTTGTTATAAGGCTTATTTTGTATGTAGATGACCTTATTCTAATTTCTAAATCTGCTCTTGCCTTGCAAGAGCACTTGCTTTCCCTTGAAAATTTTTGTAGAAGGGTGGGGATGCAAGTCATTATTAGCAAAACGAAATTAGTGGTTTTCTCTAACAAAGAAAACATAACCAATATAAGTTCTACTTTGAAGGAAACACTCTAGAGGAAATTGTGGATTACAAATACCTTGAAATTTACTTCAACAAAAATATAATTTGGGATGGATGTAGAAAGAAAAGAACTTTGGGGGGTTGGAAAGCATTTTATGCTTTTCAAAATAGGTGTAGAGAGGCAAAATTATGGGATTGGAAGACCACTCAAACTCTTTTTGGGCTTTTAGTGATTTTGGTGATTCTCTAGGTTGTGAATTGTGGGTCAACAATACATCTAACATGCAATGGAAACAAATTTAGAAAATTCAAAAGTGCTTGATTACAAACAAGCTCAATATTAATAGTGTAGTTCCTTATGATATCTTGTTAAGTGAAATGGGGGCTAATCTTATTGAAGCAATCGTTATGGTGCAAGTCAAAAGACATTTAAAAAAAATATTGAACAAATGGAAGAGGGCAGATGGCCTAAGGTTGTCTTTAATGACATATTGTGCAAAAGAAAAAAGACTTGGATGCGGAAAAATAACAAATGGTTTAGTAAATGGGGTATTTGTTTGAACATGTGTCCCACAAACAGTAAAGAGATAAAAGCTTTTGTTATGGATAAGTTCCAAAAGTGTACTTGGGATAAGGAGCTAGGGAGAAAGAAAAATTATTATATTGAAGAGTTTAATCCCACTCATAATCATCAACAAAAAGCATACATAAGGGCCAATATTTCTTAGAGAGTCAAAATTAGTATTGCTCAGTTAAGGACTAATTTTCATTGACTTCATTGTGAAACATGGCACTGGAAAAGGCCAAAATAAGTGTGAGAAGAAAGGGTACGTATTTTTTTCTCTTTTGGAAAATGGAAACAGAAAAGCATTTCATTTTAGAAACCGGGGCCTTCAAAATACACAGGAAATGCAATGTAGATATTCTGGCAGCTAGCTCTTGGGATAATTTATTCAGTGAGGGGTTTATCGAGAAGTTGGGAGTGTTTATTGTGAGGCTTCACATGAAAAGAGTTGAATATAGGAATAATATGGCAAAGCAATCTGTCCCATAGGCTATCTTTAGCCTCGTGGATGTTAAGAAAAAAAATCTTTCTTTAACCTAGCAAATTACAATTCTACTAAATGATGCATAACTAGGTTCTTAAAATTAATTAGTGGAAACAAAAACATAACCAATCTCACAAAAAAGTGGCATAGGAGATTCTCTCCAATCAAACCACATTCATCATTAAAATATTCAGAACCTATTTTGGCTTATGTCTTGGGATAATGGTCTAAATGAGGAAATGCATGTATAAAATGGGATGTGAACCAACTAATCAAGCCCTCATTGGATGATTTGGATCTCCTTGTTTCCCCCTTTCTTGAACCCAACTTTATGAAGTATTACACTCCTCACTAGGATGCCTCTCTCAATCTTGTGTTATTGTATGGTATGCTTTCTCCTCCTTATTCTTGATTTTATAACTTTTCATTGAGTTAAATACCTCAACCCAAATCTACAAAGTGATTATGGCCAAGATTATATTTAGCCTCATTTGAGATCAAAGGTTGAGATTAAAACATACTAAAGTAAATACTTTAGTTTTTATAATGTTTCTTTAGCTCAATAAGCTAACATAATAATTCTGTGTTTCTCCTAAGTTAGACTTAGGCTGAGTTACAAATGCAGTTTGCTCACACTAGAACAAGTGTCTAAAGAGATCTTGGATGAGTTCTACATGTCTAGACACTTAATCTTGTGAAAAATTACCTAGGAGGTACAAACATCAACAACACTAAGGTGTGGGCAATCTTCTCATCCATGTTAGAATCGCTTTCCACCTAATTTCTTGAATCAATGGTGATGATATTTTTTTTCTTAATCTCCTTCTTATGGTTATTCAAGTTGAGCTCCAAATGCAATTTACAACACTTCTCCTCTATATGACCATCAATGTTGTAGTGGTTGCGTCGTTGCTAGAATTTTTGTATTGTTGTGCTCTAGTTGTTTTCTTGTCCTTTCCCTCTTTTCACTTCTTCTTCCCCTCCTTGGAAGCCTTCTGGTGTTCCTTCTACCTTGAACCACTTGACTACCTTTTCTTGTGATCTATGTTTTCAATGGATTGTGCTTGTGCACAAGCCTCATCCACTATTCTGGTTTTGAACAATATCACTTGCTTTCACAGACGACTATGTAGACCCCCAATATACTTGAGGAGTGTAGTTAGGTTCCTGAGAGAGATACTTAATATTATTTTCATGTTCCTAAATTATGTGGTGTACTCATACACACACAAAACTTATATCTACCTGAAGTAATGCCATTGAATCCACTTGTCCTTTACATATGTGATGGGCTAAGTAAAAGGTTCGCCGATTTTCAACCATCTAGTTTAAAATTCAACGAACTTGGAGAAAAACTTCAAATTCATTTAGTTCACGCAATGAAATTTTTCGCCATTGTATGATATGAGTTTGAAGGGAAACAATTATTTTACTCTATATGTTTCCCATTTTTTTTGGGCATGCTTGATGTCTGAATCATTCACGAAAACCATCCCTCTCTCATTCGAGCAACCTGCAAACTTTAGCTTCTGTATCCCTTTCCCTTTTTTGTCATAACGACCTACTAACTCAATAAAAACTTGTGTAGAGATTTCCATCTCAACAACAATGGTACTAGCGATGGGAAAATGATGATTGGTTCAAGGCTTTGCAATGATAGTCAATTTCTATCGCTTAGTATTCATTCCCCCCACAATGGCAAATTTGTATCACTTATTTCTTGACTTATGATGCTTCTTACTTGTTAGACTTACAAATCTGATGATTATGTTTATTGCTTGTGCTTCCTGCATATGTATTTGGGTATATGGATGTTTCTAACCTCCTTGATGAGATGTGATGAGTAGATCCTTCTTAAGGATAATTTTGAGATGTATATCTGGAGAGAGATAAAGAGGTGCTTGATGAAAATATGACAAAGTGCTTCAAGCGACATATGTCTAATCAGAAGGTGCACAGGTATTTGAGTACCACAAGGTATGCATGGTATGTTGTGTTTCAGTTATTGGATCGGTAATCCCTAAGGTATGATAAGAATGTATCTTTCTTTAATGGCTCATACATACATATGAAAGAGACTTGGATCTATGTTTCCTATGATGAAAAGATGCACCTGGTGCTGAAAATTTTGATCTTATTGAATTCTATGAGACTATCTAAATTTGATCCATTGGTAAACTTGATGTTTGGGCTAACATCTATTTATTGGATATCTTGATCCTAGAAGTAAGGTTAGCACCTTGACTCTAGTAAATGACACTTTTGATACTTGTCATGATGGATTTCATATAGAAGGATAGCTCATTGACTCTTATACTTGAGTCTACTTATAATGCTTGTGAAAATCATGATGAAAGCATATGGAAAGAGAGGTTGGCACTCTTATTGTTCTGGTAAAGTTTGATTGAATGACCTAACTTGATCATATTGGTCGTGAAGATCATGGTAACCTTGATGTGAGAAGTGTAAGATTGATAAGTAGATCTCTTACAAACTATGGTCATGTCTTGATAGCATATGGTTAAACTGAATGTCCTAACTTGATAAAGTGACTTGATATAAAGTGCTATTGTGTTCATAATCTTTGAGATATGATGCTGCCATGATGTTAATAGGCATGATAGATATATGTTCTAATAGATTTGTTGTTGCTTGACCCTAGTAGAGACAAGATGATGACATGAATGAAGATGAATGAAGTAGATCCCAAGTCATATGGAGAATATCTTCTTAATACTCTTACTTATATTACTATTTTCATTCTATGTTGCTGAAGTATGATTTATGTGCATCTAACAGTATTGATCTGCAACATAATCTAAGATCTGAAGCCTATACATAAATTAGGGTTTCTACTCTAGACGCAGTCACATATCTGGGAGATATTGTCTCTGGACGCATGCATGCTAAGGTCCAGAGAGCATCCAGGTAGCTAAAGACTCTCCCATGCTAACCTAAAGGGAGCGTCCAGAAGTCTGACTATAGTTGACCATCATTTGAAGCTTTCTGAAGTTGTTTGAACCGTGAATCAAGATGATTTTCTACCACTATAATTTTATTTATGAAATTATTGGGTTAAATTGTTGATCACTGTGCATGAAATCAAATGTTCACCTGGGAGATTCCAGTCCTACATATGTGTTGTAGATAACAACAAGATTTGGAAGTAGGAAAAGGTTGAATGTTTTCCATAATATGAACATGCAAACTAAGATTGTGTTTGCAGGTGACCGAGACATACATATAGATATGTCACTATGTTTGTGCTACAAGAGGTTGACATGATTTTGCTTATTGATATATATGAATAATGTTCTGTCATGATGCTTGATAATAACTTTGCATTGATGATTGAGAGATGGTTTGACTATATATCTCTCTACACAAGAGAATTTGGACTTGACTAGATGACTAATGATCTGATTCAACGATTGTTGATTTGTCCTGATGTCTATGCTATGTGGGCATAATGGTTTATGTGGGTATTTGGAAAAATGATTTTGTATTGGCCTCCTTGTTCCTAGCACAATGGTCGAGAAATTGATAGTTGTGATTCAACATGAAAATGGAACCTGCGCGACTCATCCTTGGTGTATGCATTTGCACCTTGTGACATAAATGACTTGCATTATGATGAATGACATGATAAAGTTATGATTGATAATGCATGGTTGATGACAACTTGTTGGCATGGTAATAAATTAAGTCAATATTTGATATGAGCACCACATGTCTCCTGGTTGAAAGTATTGATATTGTGATAATAATGACTTTGATAATGGTCGTGATCAGACTTCTAATATTTGATAAACTAACTTTTTTGATGTGATGGTACGACTTTTATTTATGTAAGATTGATTATGCTGGCTTAGAAAGACATTATTATTAGAGCATTGCATGAAGCAAGCTCCCTAATCCAGATATGTCTATATTTGACAGTTATCCAATGAAGTCAAGATGATGAGTTCCAAGGCATGGATTTGATATTGATTATGGTTTTGGTTTTACATACTGATGGTCTAATATTGATAGGTGATGAGCCTATGATGATCTAAATCATAGGGATATATCTTATGAAGCTCAAAATGATGTATCATGGCATGATGAATCGATTTATGGAATCTAGTAAAGAAATTCCATATTGCAAAGTTATCGAAAAATGTTTTCGAACAATGAAAATGAAAATCCTTGGATACATCAATATGAAGTTCAAGATGTTGTTGAACTTCGCATGGCACCCGATGGTTGATTGAAGCATTTATGTTCCATTTTGAACATCCATCTGTATATGTATGATGTGCATAGAACTTGAATAAATTCATGATTGAGCTGCTTCACTCACGTAAAGTTGCCACTGAGCATCCTTTGAAATATCTGCATGAGATATTCTATTTTTGAGGTTGAGATATTTCTCCTATGATATGTAACTACATGGATGTATTTTTGATATTTGAGATTATTATTGATAAACACATTTGGATGCTACTTTAGTATGAAATCTGCCATGATATTTTATATGAGAGGTCCATAGTACGATTGAGAATGAGTACTACGTTGCTAAGCATGGCTAATTGTGAGGCAGAATGAAGAAGCTGCTTAGAGAGTTTTTTGAGAATGATCTGGATATAACATGGATACATTGTGAGCCGATTAGTAGAAAGTCCCATACTTATAGTTGGGACCAAGATAATCTCATATATTGAGACAGTGTAGCTGTTCAAAATAAGTTCAGGCTTGTGGTTGGCACCTCCTTGAGAGGGAGGATGATTATGGTATCCTTTTGTGATTTATATGATTATTTTTTATCGGACATGATATTTGATTTGATGTTATGTATGAACAAGAAACAATTGCTATTGAGACAAGTTGATGATGAGAAGAGCGTTGATTGAGAACACTGAGCCAACTCTTCCTCCCTGTTTGAGCTCCCAGGGTGAGGAATTGAGATGGAGGGCTCTTGGGGTTGAGGGATCTCTAGACGTTAGGGTGCTTCCCTATCTATTACCCATATGGTTGAGGATGTTTCTCCCCTCTCTTTATAGGGTTGGATAATGTTGCTCCCTTGTCTAGTCTTTGCAAAGTATACCCCAGTTGGCATCATACCCACAAGCAGGGCTTGTTGGGAATACCACTCCTCATTTTTCCAACGGGTTGAGATTGTACTTGGGGGTGTACAACCCAAGGCGATTGTGATGTATGTGTTATACCACATGACTAATGGGAGTCACCATTGGGAAGATCGATAGGCAATAGGATTGGGTTGAGAGTTACTCCCCTTTTGAGATTCCGGGTTGAGGGTAAGCTCCTCGATGAGATTCTGGGGTTGAGGATTTTCTCCCCTATATGATGAGTTATCCTATTGATTAATATGGATTTATATATGTATAGATCCCCCATGATATTTTGGGTCGAGTTGTTCTCCCCAATGTGTTTCTAAGTTGAGATGTGCTCCTTGACGATCTGATGATGATATTCTGGGTAGCATCACATTGGCAGATATTTCAGGTAGTAAGATGATGGATAGAGGGTGGTAGCTTGAGCTCCCCTTCAGTAACAAATTCTTCTTCTTATAGATCCGAGAATGTTCAACATATGAGCAGGAACAATCAAGAGATAAGTAGGAATAAGAAAAGGATAGATTGAGATGTACAATGATGATTTGTGATGATGAGACACTTGAGATGGACATGGCATGATGAATACATGACAGAGATGATTTGTGATGATACGTGATGACACTTGAATATTCCAGAATGACATATTGATCGATGGACAAATATTGGCAGGTGGAATTCTCCCTAGTTGAGAGGGAGTGTTAATTTTTGAAAATGTGATCAAATTCCACTTTAGATAGCTCATATCATGAATATAATGATTAAAATAGATTACTCTTTTCGAGAGGACCAAAATCGACCTAAATATCACCCAATTTAGTCGAGCGGAAGTTGAGTTTTGAATTAGTTTATTCATACATATATTATGGAATGGGTAGGCCCTAACCACATGGGTAATTGCTTAGGTCGACCTTAACCCCAAATGGACCCTCATGAATGCCTATAAATAGAAGAGACCTCAAACTCATTTGGACACATTCGATCAATCTATCTTCTCTGTTATTATTGTCTTGGTTCGCACAAGTTCAACGGAAGGAGTTCGCGCAAGGGTCTGAAATCACGGGTTTAAGGTTCACTCTAACTTAGGGTTTTTTGATCCCCGGAAGTTAGCAAAGAACTAGGCATTTTAGTCCTTGGACACTGGCACACAGGCCTATGGGAGCTTCTAGGGAGCCTTGGACGCTAGCACACAGTCTTATGGGAGTTTCCAGGGAGCCTTGGACACTAGCACAGTGACTTATGGGAGTGTCTACGGCTTGAGAGTTAGATCGAGCTATATTAGTTCTCGGACGCTCAATAGAGTGGTCTTGAGAGTGTCTGGGATGCCATAGACGCTCACATAACAATATTATGAGAGCATCCATGGATTGAAGCAGGTCTGGGTATGTTTGACCTCGGACGCCCTCATCCAGTTCTTTTGGGAGCGTCCAGATCTGTTCTGGACACTGTCATCCAGTTATGCAGAAAGCGTCCAGATCTACTATAGATTCTCACACAACTCCTCCTCCCTACGTCTGGGACTCATGGATGATATTTACGTATTCCGAATATTTTTCTCAATGAAGGAAGTGTTTAAATTAGTGACAACAGTATCCAACAATTGACTTCAGTGTGTGACAGCACATTACAACCATCAAAATGAGGGTTTTGATTACAAGAATGATTAGATTTGTTTCATGGATATCATAGTTGTTTTGTTACTTAGATGAAGTTATGGATCATTGTACTCTCTTTTTCTGAATCATTTGATGACGATCTAAGAAGAAGAAGATTTGCAAGGGTTTTCCCCATAGTGGGTTTTTCCCTAGTCTCGGACCAATCCTGGTGTCTCTATGTGTGTGCATGTTTTTCTTCCATTGTTCCTTTATGTTCCGCTACATTGATGATGATGATGTTGTTATTTCTATATAATTGCATATGCTAATGGATAATGGTGTAGATCTGAATAATGTAATGATGATATGGGGTGAACTTAATGTATTAAAGATGAAATGCAATTATCAAAGCAAAGCACAATGTAGCCCTATGAAAAATTTAACACCCCCTCCCCCTCCACCCCAAAAAAGAACAGGGATAAAATTTTAAAATAGAGAAAGAATATAGTTTATAATAGTAATAATAATAACACATTTTTAATTATTTTTAAAACAAAAGGAAAATTCCCATAGGATTTTGAATAGACGATTATTGGGTATATTGTTAAGACACTTCTTAATGTTAAGATTATTGATTCAAAACCTATAGATAATCCGACCTAAAAAACAAAAAAAAATAAAATTAAAACAAATTAACCCTATATATAATTAACATATATATATATATATATATATATATATATATATATATATATATATATATATATATATATATATATATATCTATATATTATAATAATAATAATAATAACAACAATAATAAAATGTGTGAACTCTGCACCCGACATAAGCAAAGGCGATTCTAACTCCACAACTGAGTTACTCATCCCTTGGAAGCCCAACGAGCACCTCTTGCCCAAACTTAATAGAGTGGCCCACTAGTCGTTTAAGTGGCGCGTAGGATTGCAAGCAAGGCAAGAAGGGTATGTACATGCTTGGGGTGGGAAAATGAGTAGCAAGGAAGCATGGGAACAATTTTGGAAATCACCACCCTTTCATCATTTTACATTTTTCCTTTTATTTTTGTTTTTTAAATTATTATTTTTTATTTGTTTCTAAATTTAATTTTTCCCTTAAATTTATTAATATATTTTTAATACGTTTTTAATTTTTTAATTTTAAATGTTTTTAAAAATAATTTCAATATGTTCTTTATTTTTTTTTTAATTTTAAATATTTTTAAAATTTAAATGGTTTAATTTTAAATTTTAAGTTTTATTTGTTTGAAAGTTTTTTCATAATTTCATTATTAATTTTCCTTATTTTGATCATTTTGATCATTTGTTTTAAATTTAGAATATATGCTTCCATCTAATGAAGCCATAGCCTAACAAGGCTATAACAATGGTGGTTGAAGGAGATAGTGTTGTGGAAGGTTTATAGCATGCAACTAACAATTGTGGTTGAAGGAGATAATACTTTTTTCTTTCTTTCTTTTTTGTTGGGGTAGGGGAGGGGGGAGGGGGTCTATAACATGCAAATGGTAATGATGGCTTTAAGGAGGGATGCGAGAGGCTATAATATGTAGCGAGAAGGTGTGGAATGGTGGTTGAAGGAGATAGTGTTATATCAATTTTCAGGTGGGATATAAATGCAACTACATAGTGAAATGAAACCCAAAGTGCCTATGAATGACATATAAAACCCCTAGCTCTATCCAAAAATATTTTAAAAATCATTTTGTTTATTTATTTTCTCATTTTTTTTTTTTTTTCATTTTCTATTTGCAACAATGTCAATATGTTAGTCCATAGTGAGATTTATTTTCAATTAGGGGTATATTTTTGGGTTGTTGTTACTATGATCTTGATTGTCAAAGCTATGGTTTAAAAAAACTAATATTTTAATTAAAAAAGAAACGTAGGGGGTGTTACTAATAACACCACTTTTCAATTCAATAATTGATATTAAGATTTTGGAACAAGAATGGCTTTTAAGGCTATTGTTTCCAACAAGTTGTAATTTTAACCTCACATAAAATATAATTAAAAAAAAGCTACTAGTAACACCATTTTTCAATTTAATAGTTGACTTTAAAGTCTTGTTTAACATCATTACAAGATTGTTAAGATCATGGCTGCAAAAGTTATAATTTTAACCCTGAAAATAAAAATTAATTAAAAAACAAACATTGGTAACGCAAGTTTTTTATTCGAGATTTGTTTTTGAACCAAAAATTTGAGACTTTAACACTAGAGGTTATCATTTTGAGGTCATGATTTTCATCAAGTCTATTACTATATTTTTATTCAAATGAATCTTTCATGTGCCTATACCTTCATGTAACCTTTCCCACTACCCTTCTTCATCCTACCAATGAAAACAATCTTGTCTACCTCCTCTTGTTGTTGTGAACAATATTATCCCTTAGATTTCTTCCTATAGAAAGATCATTCCATGAATTTGCGAAATGTGGAAGATTAAATGAACAATTACAAGCACCTTGGATACAAGGTCTCCAAGAAGATAAAAGTCTAATCCAATCGATGGACACTAACTTCTTATCCTCCACCTTCATACCAAAGGCAACCAATTGTTGATTCTATGATCCTATTCATATAAATCACCACAATGTCTATCTTCCTCTTACAAATAGCTAAAAAATATTTTTAAACAATATTTGTTAAAAAAGAAAAGGGAATTGAAACAGATCAACTAAAGCCCCAAACAAATTATTATTAATTTTCTTCTCTATAGTGTAAGGGATGAAATAATCCTTCATTGACTCTAGAACGATTATATTTCCACCGGCCTCCTTCTTACGATGAATAACCAATTGCACTAGATCAATAGTATCTAAAATCAATTTAACCACATGCTTCCAAATATCGACTTCCTCTATATGCATTTGTAACTTAAGCTTCCATGGAAAAAAATTGGAAACTCCTTCCAACTTGTTACACTATGTAAAACTAGAATTTAACTTACACATCCTGAAACAATCCCAAAATGAAAATTTGACTATATATGAAATAAGCAAAACCCTTTTAATGTTCAAGCACCTCCCCAAGCAACTTAGGGTTTCACATCCAACAACCTCAGACAATTGACATAAGCACCTCAACAAGGTTAGGACCCTCTCCCAAATACACCGTAGTGGAAATATTGACTGCATTTTTAGCGAGTGTGAATTCAAGAAGATGGCTATAATACCATGTAGAATTTTCCTAAATTCTAGCTCGAATGCAACTTAAAAAATTCCACCTCTTTCCTAGATATTTTTTGGATATAGTCCTTGTGAAATAATAATGTTAACTATCATGTAAAATATAATAAAATATTAGCAACAACAAACGATATTTCACTTCCTACTAACCCCAATGTGACTAGGAAATTCAAGAGAAAAGATATTAAACTAATGCCACAAGTTTCAGTTCTTTAAGGAAATTTTATCATACATAAACCAAACCTGAAAAATAATTTATGACAACAATAATTACAGTACTAAATTATATCATATTTTCTTCAATATAAATTTTAAATTTGTAAAAATTTCAACCTCAAATTATGTCAAATCAATAAATATAATTGTTGAAAATAACGATCTTTGAAAATCAATTTGCAATGAGACAATTATGGCTGGTTGAAAAATTCTTTTATATATACTCTTGGCTTAAGTTAGTTCATACATACTCTTAGCTTAAGTTAGTACAACCCCACAATCTCTATGAAATCCTAGCCAAGGAAAAGCATGAAAAACTCTAATTCCACTAAAGATGCCCCAACAAGCTAGAGTAACACTAGCAAGTCATCATTGGCCTCATATATAAGGTATCTTCTCTTCTCCTCCTCAACAAGTACACGTTTTATCACCAATCCCTAACTCAAATACATAGGGATGAATCTTAAGCATAATGTTTAAAAAACCATAGCTCCTTGAAATAAGAGAGATAAAATAAAATGCATAAGGAATGAGAGAGAGAAAGGGAGACTAGCACTCCTACGTATCTAAGCCAAGAAATTATTAGGAAAAATATTGGTGGGGGGGGAATCAGTATTTTACACCCTTTCAAATTCAATTTCTTATTTTGATTATTATACACGAATGTTGTAAAGGCAACAACGTATGTACGCGACTGTTGCTACAAAAACCCGTGTATATATAGATAAATCGTCTGATCATCTGTACAACATTAATCAGTGCATTATTGTTCCATTATTCATCAATTAAAAAATAAGTATGAGCAGTTAAGAAGCAGATAGAACATAAACACACACAACCATATGAACACCAGGATTTTTAGGTGGAAACCCAATGTGGGAGGAAACCATTGCTACTGTTATCTTTGTATTCTTCTTTTAAAAATAATCTTCTTACAGTCTTGTATTAGCACAGACTTTAACCAGTACGCAAGCTCCTACCTGCAGAAGGATACAACATTCTCTCGTTTTCCAGCTCCTACTAGAAGGGAGCTACAAACCCCTTAGCGAAGATTGTTATCCTCAACTCTTTGTGGATCACTTTTCAGAATGTTTCAAACTGGATCCACTCTCAACAATTTTGAAATAAACTACTCAAATATTGGATCATCAAATCTTCTAATGTAACCAATGCAACTTGATCAATTCAAAATAAATCATACCAATGCATACCCACTCATCAATATACTAAGTCAAACATTGTTATCCATCACAAAAACCAACTACTGCCACTGCAAACCCTGATCAAACATGCATAAGATTGTATACACTATTTTTATTGATCATACATGCGTATGTACGTGCTTCTCCTGAAGTATACCCACATACAGATCTCAAAATATTGATAACTGAATCTGAATCATTGTGCTACTAAATCAATCACCCAAACAAATATTGAAGCCAACATAAATCACCAAACCAAGTATAGATTATCACATAGCAGTGTCATCACTTAGTCAACTTCTAATTCATAATCAATTCAGCCCAAACAATACTATCAAACACATATTATTATTATAAAGACTTCATCGACAAACAATAGAATAGATCAACCATTATCATCATCTCATACTGCAAAACCCTAGTATATGTACACAAATCTTATAAAGCACTCATGCGTATGTACAGACCTTTCATACTATAACACCTGCGTACAAATATGTCCATAGTGAAAAAAATATACGCGACTATTTAAACGAAGATTTGCGTATGTACGCGATATTTCAGAGGAAAGCCAATAGATATATCTAAAATCATTGATTCATGTTTTCGCTGCAATCAAAAAATATACTCTGCACCCCTTACTATCTCATATTCATGTTAGAGTGTCATTAAAACCACAAGTCTATCACAATTAGATATTTTTAATAAGAAAATCAAGCAAGTACATATGATACCATACTTCAGATTTTTCAGATTTGTGTATTTTCCCTGCTCCTTGGTGCACACTTGTTTCAGATCAAATCATTCATAAAAAGAACAAAAATTGCACACCTAACACTTTGATCTCCATCTCCTTATATAACTTAGGCCTTAGCCAAATCCATAGGCCAATCCTTTAGTAATGTCGCTGGTATTCTTTGGCGGGATCAAATATCCGTTGTTGTGCTCATTACTATCGGTCAATATCATGGTAAAGTCCTCTAGTATTGACAATACCATGGTGCGAAAATTGTACGTGACTTTCCTTTACCATACTTGTGTATGTACGCAACCTTTATTCACAGGACCCGCGTATTCTTTCCAAACTTCAATTTCATCATTCCTTTGTCTCTGAAATGATATTCCTTTGTCTATCTCACATGTAGCATCTACATAAACAACATTTTGAAAACTTTATCAAGTAGGTTGCCATCAAGGACAACGCATTAGTCATAATTGCAACAATCTCCCCTTTGGACTTGATGGCAACCACTTTGGATTTTTGGTCACCACTTTCCTGTAGATACTTATAAACAAATTTGTAGACATACCAAGCTTCTCTCCAAACATTTTACTCCAAACACCAAGCTACTCTCCCCCTTTGACATCAAGGGCAAAGGGTTGATCCATGCTGAATGAAGACTTATTGCTCCCTTTGTAGAGAGGATCAATGTAGGGTTGATTTGTTGAATATGAATATGGACCATGCTCCCCCTGAGCATATGTTGAATCTTCTGGAAGTTTTTCAAGGAAGTACATGACTCTATGACTCAACTAAATATGGTTGTTCTTATCACCAAGGACTCATGCTTACATAAATCACTCAACCTAGTGTGATTACATATTTGACTCAACATTATATCAAATGCCTAAAATAATGGGATTTTATACATACTTGACTTGACCCCAATAGTCAAAACATGACCAAGTTTTACAATGATTACATTATGGGTTTTTACATGACCTTTACATCAAGGTAGATATGATATTTATGACCAAAATCAAAGCAAGACCATGAGGGTCTTCAACAACCATCATATACCATATATTGTCTCGCATCATCATCATAAAGCAACATAACATAATCAAATTCAACATATAGTCATCATCCAAAAATTCAATAGAAAAAGTGTCATCAACAAAATCACCAATCATAAGCATCATTATGTAACAAGGAATTATCAAGAAATCATAATGGCAACAATGTACTTCTAATAAATTCTCCCCCTAAACCTGTGCCAACTTATTCACTGTCACGTCTGATCACATCCAACTCATTAATTAGTAAATTCAAAACAGGAGCAGCAACTCATAACCATCATAAGCCAATATCACTTCTAAGTAGCATATGAATATCAACAAATTGTAACCAACCAATACTAGAACCAGAGGGCCAGAGAACAACTGTTTGAGATATGCCAGAATCTCTCCCTGAGATTGTCCCACTGTTTCTTCATCATAGAGAAACATAGGCTACTGTCTAGAACCAAACCCTCGTATATACAAGATTGTCCTTCATGAGATTCGCATACAGAAAGTAAACTGTAATAGTTTTCAGTGTCATCTCCCTCTGAACATGAAAGACATGTCAGAATAATTAACTAAGTGATGAGACAGAGACCACTCCTAGTTTTTGTCGGAGATATTCAAAGGGATCATGTGGAAGTGGCTTTGTAAATATTTCTGCAACTTGTTTCTTTGAAGGAACATATTCTAGTTCGACATTTTGTTAAAGCACATGTTCTCTCAAAAAGTGATATTTTATTGGAATATGCTTGGTTTTTGAGTGCATGAAAGGATTTTTCGAAATACTTATGGCACTAGTATTATCACATAGAATAGGTATAGGTTGAGGAAAAGTGATTTGAATGTCTTGCAATGTTTGCATCATCCATAAAAGTTGAGTACAACAAGATGCAACAGCAACATATTCTTCCTCAGTAGTAGATAAAGTAATGGAGCTTTTTTTTTGTTGAACCATGATACCAAGCGAGGTCCCAAATAAAATTCTCCTCCACTAGTACTCTTTTGATCATCAATATTACCTGCCCAATCTACATCTGTGTAAGCATGAAGTGAAAAATATGCATCTTTTGGATACCATAGACCAAAATCTTGAGTTCCTTGTAAATACTTGAATATCCTCTTGACTGCATGAAGATGAGTTTCTTTAGGATTTTCTTGAAATCGTCCAACAATCCCAACTGCATGCATAATATCTGGTCTCGTGCCTGTAAGGTAGAGTAAGCTTTCGATCATAGATTATTCTAGTTGATTCACTGAAGGATAATCATTATGTAAACTAATATTGCATACTGTTACCATTGATGTGCATACATGCATCCAGTCTTCCATTCCATATTTCTTGAAAATTTGCTTGAGGTACTTGGTTTGTGAGAGAAAGATACCATTCATTTTTTGTTGAACTTTAAGACCAAGAAAGTATGTTAGTTCACCAGGTAGAGACATGTCAAATTCTTGCTACATAATAGAAGAAAATTATTGACTCATAGTTTCTACATTACTTCCAAATATGATGTCATCTACATAAACAACAACTATTAAAATTTTATCTGTATCAAATTTTATATATAGGTTGTTGTCTGCTGACCCTTTTTTGAAACCTTGTTGTTGAAGATACTTGTCAAGACGAGAATACCATGCACGAGGATCTTGTTTTAATCCATACAAAGCCTTCTTAAGCTTGCAAACAAGATTTTTATCATTGCCTAGAATAAATCCTTCAGGTTGTTCAATATAAACTTCTTCTTCTAGATCCCCATTTAAAAATACAAATTTAACATCCATTTGAAATACTTTGAAGTTATGAAAGCTTGAAAGTGCAAGAAACATTCTTATGGCTTCAAGTCTAGCTACAGGTGCAAATTTTTCTTCAAAGTCTATTCCTTCCTGTTGAGCGTAGCCTTTGTAAACAAGTCTTGCTTTGTTTCTAATCACTTCTCCATTTTCATTTAGTTTGTTTTTGAACACCCATTTTGTCCCAATAATATTTTTATCATGAGGTCTTGGTACTAACTCCCATGTATGGTTCTTTTCTATTTGATCAAGTTCTTCATCCATTGCCTTAACCCAACATTCATCTTTGCTTGCTTGATTTACATTTTGAGGTTCAATTGTGGATAGTAAGGCTAGGTAACTGGAAGTTCCAACAAGAGTTCTTCTAGTTTGTACTCCAACTTCCTTTTCACCTAGAATTTGAGATTCCAGATGATTTTTCTGAACATACCTTGACAGATTCTTTTCTGATGCTTCTATGTTTTCAATTCCTTCTTCTGGTGCTTCATTAGTTCCCTCTCCTATAACCTCTTGGCTTGTTGTAGAAACAAGTTCGTCATCTACTAGTGCTTCTCTTTTGGTACCTATGGATGCTTCATCAATTACAACATCAATGCATTCAACAACCTTTTGAAGCTTTTAATTGTAGCATTTATATACTTTGCTTCTAGAGGAGTATCTAAGGATAATTCCTTCATCAACTCTAGATTCAAACTTTCTAAGCTTATCATCATTATTCTTTATGTAACATCGCTTCCAAAAACTCTAAAATGTTTGAAAGTTGGAGGCTTACCAAACCATAGTTCATAAGGAGTTTTACAATTGTTTACCCGAATATGAGCTTTGTTGAGGATATTCACGATTGTATGTGATGCTTCCCCCATAAGGTATGAGGCACTCTAGACTCATCAAGCATGGCACATACCATTTGTTGGATTATTTTGTTCATTCTTTCTGCCACTCTATTTTGTTGAGGAGTTTTAGCTATAGAAAATTGCCTCTTAATACCATGATGTTCACAAAATTTGAAAAAATCATATGATATAAACTCTCCTCCTCTATCAGATCTAAGACATTTGATTTTTAAATCTAACTCATTTTCTACTAAAGCTTTGAAGACTTTAAATTTATCAAATGCTTCATCTTTATGTTTCAATAAGCCAATCCAACACATTCTAGTAAAATCATCAATGAATAATATGAAGTATTGTTCACCTCGAGGAGACTTCTTTCTCATAGGACCACACAAATCAGTATGAATAAGTTCAAGTGGCTTATTTGAAGTACCTTCTTTAGCATTAAACTGAACTCTGGTTTGCTTACCGAATTGACATGATTTGCATATGTTGTTTTCTGGCAGAGAGATGTTAGGCAAGTCATGTACTGCTCCCATTCTGCTTGACTTGTGTAATTGGGTGAAGCTTAGATGTCCCAATATTCTATGCCAAAGCTAGCTTTCTTCTGATTTTCTCAAGTAACAATGCTCTTGGCTGCCTTCCAAGACATAGACATTACTTGGAGTTCTTGTTCCCTTTATTATGATCTTACTTATATCGAGATTTCTTACCACACAATTCTTTGATCTGAAAAAAAATTCATGCCCTTGGTCACACATTTGACTAACACCCAAGAAGTTATGTCTTAATCCATCAACAAACAAAAAATTTCCAGCTTTAACCTTATCCTTTAGCAAAACAATTCCTTTCCCTTTAATAGTAGCAAGTGAGTTATTTCCAAAGGTTATGTTCTTTTCTTTCTTTATTTCATTAAATGACAGAAACTTATATTTTATCACTTGTCATATGCTTTGAGAATCCACTTTAAATGTACCATAGATTTTCTTGATCTCTTGCATACAAAGATAAGCCACAATTTTCAGATTCTATGGTTTTATTTTTCCATACCTTGGATGTTGTTGTCTTTTGTTCATTCTGAAGAGTTGGTCTCATTCTTCTTCTGTATTCAGTCTATTTATGCCCAAAGTTATTGCAAAAGGAACATTTTGTTTCATCTTGGAGAGGTGAGAAAGTATTATAAGAGTATTTCTTTAATCCAATCTCATTCTTTTGTTTTCTTGCTTCTCTAGTCATGATAGATTTATAAGTGACACATTGAGCAACCTTATAAACAAAATTATGATAAGTGAAACATTGACCATTGAAGTTGAAATTCCTTTTACCTAAGAGATATTTTATCCCTCATTCCTTTGCTGACAGTTGGAATTTTGTTGACTGCTTCCCTTTACTGCATTGAGATAGCTTTTTGTACCTATTTCATAAGATTTTACAGTCTTTGATGGTTCTCCATTGTATTCAAGACCTGTTTTTATTAGAAGAAAGCATTGTACTTTGATGATTTTTTCTAGTATCTCAGATCCTTTAGAAAATCTAAGGTTTAGACCTTTTGTTTGTTGAAGAATCTAGGGCAAAGTAGTGTAGTGTGATTCTTAATTACTTGATAACAATTTGTGGAGTATTTTTACTTTTCTTATTAGCTTATTATTCTTCTTCTTCTTATTAGTGCATATGTGTGTACTTCATCAAACTGCTATCAAAACATAAAAACACAACACCAGATGTTGCCTCTCTTCTAGGGCCAAAACCTCTCTTATCTTCAAAGGAAAACCATTTAGTGAATTTCTCTTATTTAAGCTTCTAGTGATCAATTCAAAGCCCTAGACCCTGACAAGAGGATCCTCCAAGCACAGGTCAAGTCTTCCCTCCTTTTCTGCATCTTATGCTTTGACACTTCTTCCGTCACTTGTTTCTCGGAACTTCGTCCTCCTTCTTCCGACATTTCGTTCTTCTTTAAACTTGTTAGTAAATCTTTTTGCACTTTCTCTAGAGAAGAGACCTTTGATGAGACCATTTTCCAATGATGGTTCCTTTCTTCTTTTCACCAATCAACTAACGTGGATGATTGTAATGGGAGGGTTGTTATGACAGCAGAGGCAACCTTCCTTTCCCTCGCACATGTGATTGTAATGGGCCTTAGAACAACCCTTTTAACTTCAATTTTCCTCCTTGATCATTCACTTGAGAGAGTGGTCTTGTAGGCTTGGATTGAGCCCTAAACAATGAGATATTTTGGGTTGATAGTGTCTGGTGTCATAACTGCAGGCGACCTTCCTTAACCTCACACGTGTGGTTATAACTATCCTAGAAATGATCTTCTTGACTTCGGTTTTGTACCCTTCTTCCTCATTGTCCTTGGAGACCCTATAGACTTCCCTTTTCCTTCCTTTCTTGTCTTGTCTCTTTGCTGATTTCAGAGATTGAATCCATTCATTGTAGAGGAGTGGACAACCTCTATATATAGAGGACTGTCTCTCCATTTAGGTCGACTTGTAGGTTGACTTGGTTGACTTCTTGTAAGTCGACTTCTAGAGTGGACTTCGGATGGTTCTTTGGTGGAGTTGTATGCTTGAATGAGCTTCTTGATGGTGCTATTTCTTTGAGGAGACTTGTGACTTTGCTTGGAGGACTTCTTATGACCTTAATACATATTCATACAAGGTGTAACATGCCCTTAAGGTCTTCAACCTTTTCTTTTGACTATTTGACTGACCTATAGCACTTTAAATAGTGATAGACCTATTTCAATGAGAAAGAAACTCTTTGACATATATTATAAAAATAATATTAATTTTCTTGATTAAATAAAAATATCAAAAGTACATTTATGAAGACCGAACCTAGTTACATCTCCTTCAATGTTTTTTTCTCAAGTTCCTTTCTTAGACTTATTATTTCTAGTTCTAAATTTTCATTATGTCTCTCCCTTTATAGACTTTGTTTCTTTGGAGCCTATTTGGTTAATTTAACTTCTTCTAGACGAATTTTAAGCTGAGTTATTTCTCCAATGATATTATCCTTTTCTTCTAGGGAATCCATCAAAACATCATCAGACTCATCAATACATTTATCTTCAAATGCCATAAGTAATTGATATTCTTGATCAGACTCACCTTCTTCACCAATCGAAATACCATCACTATCTTCATGTGTGTAGAAACTTTTCTTGTTTTCAAACCTTCTTCTAAAATTTACTTTTGCATAGTTCTTCCCTTTTTCATGGTTTTCTTTATAAGGGAATTTAGCAGCATAATGACCAACCCTTCCACAAGCAAAGCATTTGAAAGGACACTTACCTCTAAATCTACCAGTTCCAATTTGGAGTTTCTTTATGAAGTTTGTCTCTTCTTCATTTGATACATAAATTAATTCCTTAGGCTCCTCATTTTATTTTCCTTTAGAAGTAGTTTTGAATGTTTCTTATCTGATATCTAAGGAAATCCCCTTTCTCATTTCATAAGATACTAAGATCCCATGAAGCTGTTCAACTTTAAGGTTCTTCAAATCCTGCATTTATTCAATGATAGATTCTTTCCAATCAAATTTTAGGGTTAGAGATCCTAGGATTTTCTCAACAAGCATTGAATATTTTACGTCATCACTAAGATTTTTCATTGAATTAATGATCTCATCTACCCTAAGAAAGAAACTTGCAATACTTTCATCACTATGCATTCTGAGAGTTTCATATTGAATTCTAAATGTTTGAATTTTGGCACTTTTTACCTTAGTATCACCTTCATAACTTTGGATGATCTTGTCCCATATAGCCTTTGTTGTATTTAGATGCATAAACTTCAAAATTTTTGATTCTTCCAAGCTTCCCAACATAGCATTGACAACCTTTGCATTGGTCTCATATTTTTTTCTTTTCTGCTTCATCTGTAGGAATGGAGGATGGATATTGATAACCTCCTTCAATGATTTCCCAAACATCAACTCCAAGTGACTGTAGATAAGCTCTTATTCTGACTTTCCAGAAAACCAAGTTGGTTCCATTAAACAATGGTGGCCTGATAGATGCTACTCCCTCTTGATTTCTCATCTTGATGAATCTTCCTTCAAGCGATCAAGATTCTTTTGAAGGACCTGCTTTGATACCAATTGTTAGGAAAAATACTAAGAGGGGGGCATGAATCAATATTTTACACACTTTCAATTTCAATTTCTTATTCTCATTATTATAAGCGATTGTTGTAAAGGAAACTAGCGTATGTACGCGATTGTTACTATAGAAACTCGTGTATATCTAGATAACCTATTTTATCATCTGTAAAGCATTAATCGGTGCATTATTATTCCATTATTCATCAATTAATAGTAATTATGAGCAGTTAATAAGAAGATAGAACATGAACACGCACAACCATATGAACACCAACATTTTTAAGTGGAAACCCAATGTGGGAGAAAACCATCGCTGTTGTTGTCTCTATCGTATTATTTTAAAAATAATCTTCTTACAATCTTGTACTGGTGCAGACTTTAACTAGTATGTAGGCTCCTACTTGTAGAGGGATACAACCTTCTCTCATTTTCAAGTCCTACTAGAAGGGATCTACAACCCCCTTAGTGAAGACTATTATCCGCAACTCTTTGTGGATCACTTTTCAGAATTTTTCAAACTAGATCCACTCTCAACAATTTTGAAATCAATTACTCAAATACTAGATCATCAAATATTCTAATATAACCAATGAAACTTAATCAATTCAGAAAAAATCATACCGATGCATACCCAGTCATAAATATACCAAGTCAAACACTATTACCCATCACAGAAACCAATTTCTGCCACTACAAACCCCGATAAAACATGCATAATATTATATACACTACTTTTAATGATCATACATGCATATTTACGCACTTCTCCTAAAGAATACTCGTGTACAGATCTCAAAATATTGGTAACTAAACCCAAATTACTGTGCTACTAAATCAATCACCCAAACAGATACTGAAGCCAACATAAATAATTGAACCAAGTATAAATTATCACACAGTAGTATCATCACTTAGTCAACTTCTAATTCATAAGCAATTCAACCCAAACAGTACTGCAAAACATAGATTATTATTAGAAAGACTTCATCGACATACAAAAGTAACAAAACTAGAACAGATCAACCATTATCATAAACTCATCTTGTAAAACCCTACTAGATGTATGTGACTCTTATAAAGCACTCTTGTGTATGTACACGTATTTCATACTTGACACCTACATACAGATCTTTCCATACTACATAAAATATATGTGACTACTCAGATGAAGATCCGCATATGTACGCATTCTTTCAGAGGCAAACCAGCATATATATCTGAAATCACTGAGTCATTCTTCTGTTGCAATCACAAAATATACTTTGCACCCCTTACCATCTCATATTCATGTTAGAGTATCATTAACACTACATATCTATCATAGTTAGATATTTTTAATAAGAAAATAAAGCAAGTAAATATGATACCATACTTCTAAATTTTCAGATCTTTCCTTTCCCTGCTCCTTGGTGCACACCTGTTTCAGATCAAATCATTCATAGAAAGCACAAAACTTGCACACCTAACACTTTGATCTCCATCTCCTTATATAGCTTAGGCCTTAGCCAATACCATAGGCTAATCCTTTAGTAATGTCGATGGTATTCTTTGATAGGATCAAATATTCATTTTCGTGCTCATTACTATGGGCCACTAACATGGTAAAGGCACTTGGTATTGACAATACCATGGTGCGGAAACTATACGTGACTTTTCTCTACCATACCCATGGATGTATGCGGCCTTTATTCACAGGACCCATGTATACTTTCCAAACTTCACTTTTATTATTACTTTGTCTCTAAATTGACATTCCTTTGTCTATATTACCTATAGCATTTGCATAACCATCATGTTGACAGCTTTATCAAGTAGGTTTCCATCAAGGACAACACATTAATCACAATGCCAACAAAAATATAATATGTAAATTCTCTAAGAATTTATGATAATAATATCATCATCCCAACACCTTGTACCCAAGATCAAACCCTAGAATGTCACAAGAGAAGTCTCCCAACAAAGACATCATCTTTCCACTTCGTAGTTTCTTCTAAAGTATCCTCATAAACTATGGCACATTACTCCTATAAGACAAGTACAAAGAAAAAAGTATAATGATGATTATAATCACTTTTTTCTTATACTTATATGAGAAATGAAGTGAGGTTTACAAGTAAATATACCTAGTCCATTACAAGTAACCTACAAGATGGAAGTAGATCTGCATATATGAAACACCTCTATAAATGACACATGTTAAGCTCCAAGTTAATAATGAGCAACAAACAAGGCTGCATGACAAGGGTGCTCCTCATCCAAGTGTTATAGAGATATTTTGGCACTTCAACCCCAATCTTATATGTTGATAAACTAGGGCTTTTTAACCCCTAAAAGTGTTGTTTCATACTCTAAAATATCATGGTCAACTGATTACATCATTCTCCAAAAGTTCCACCTGAAAAACCATCCAGAATTGGCCTAAACTAGACCATACTGACTGCTCCACTATTAGGGTACGATGAATATTGACTTATACACTATCCAGGTGCAATGCATACTGATGAGGCCTTCTGTAGGGTGTGATGAGTGAGGACAGACAAATTTCTGAGACAATTTGCTAAGTGGATGCTCATGGAATATTCTAGAAACTTCTCCTATGACACTTGCCTCTCTGAATTCGCCCAAGGATGAGTAAGAGATCTGTTACGCAGTAATTTGTCACTGTCTCCCTATCAGTCTCCCTACTGTCCCATGAAATCAAATGCACCATGCTCATGCTCTCTAAACTGGCCAAATGACCCACTTTGCCAAAGTTTATTGCATCAGCGCGTCTGTTATTAAAATAACCGCGCTGACAGGCGGCTGATAGTGTAATTGATGCGCTGCCAGCGCGGAAGCACACGGGTTTCCCGCGCTGGTCAAATTTTATGCGCCAGCGCATCCTATGAAAGTATTAAGCCGCGCTGACACAACCTTCTCTGTTACTGTGATGCGCTGTCAGTGCGCCAGTTCAGTGTTACACCCGCGCTGATCCAGTTTGGGCGAATTTGTTCCAACAGCCAGCCTTCCAGATGGTTCCAGACTTGGTTGTTGGCCTTGTGAGTATCGCCCTCCCTTCTATGGCATGTCTGTTCGTCATTTGGAACCACCTTCCTTGAAGATAAGCTTGTCCTCCCACCATTCAAGGAGACTCCTTCTCCTATTTAAATCTCTACCATTGCCATGAGCAGCTAGTTTGGATAGTGTGGAATTCATAGTGCTTAGACTGCTGCTGCTAGTAGGTAGTTGGTGTGACAAGTGTGGTTTTGCTAGAGGAAGCTTAAGGAAGGTTGTGAGTTTTGCTTGTGTGAGAGAGAGATTTGTTTTGGGAGAATCCACTTCCAAGGGTGAATGCTTAAGAGACTTGCTGGCTGGACCCTCAAGAGAAGGACTCAGCGTCAGAACTTTGGTTGTACCTTTCTCTATTATTGATTTAATAATAGATGACTACTGTTATGGTTCCATTCTCATTTGTCTTTGTAATGGTTAATGTGAATTACATCCTTTCTGACTGATGTATAATTGCTTTTATTAGATTTCACGCTTGTGTTTGTCTTTCTCTTCGTGTGTGCAGGTATCTATTCGTGGAGATCGCGGAAGATCGTGACCGGCCAGAGCGAAGGAGCGAGAGCGGCATCTCTTCATCAAACAATAGCGTTGGAATCCAAGTAGGAGTTCTTGGCCTCTCTTTTATTTTCAATTAGGAACTTGCACAGTAGCATTGATTGATTGTTGATAGACCCATTCTGGGCTAGTAGGGATCGCCTCTATCCGTAGAGGGGATTTACCTCTCCAACAATTTGGCGACCATACTGGGGAGCTGGCCTTTGTCTCTTGTGTCCATTTTTGTGCTTGAGTTTGATTGTTCTCTCTTTTCAAAATTGGGGATTAGTTCTCTGTTTTTAGACTTCCTGGTTCAGTCTGGGAGGTGTATAAATTGTTTAAAGAGTTCTGGCCTTGGTTTGGGAGTTTTTGGCTTGATGTTGCCTCTTTTTTAGCCTCAGCGCGGTTTATATCAAAACAATTGCGCTGACAGCGCATAGCTGTTTCTTTAAACCTGTTGTCATCGCGCTTGTACGTAAAACAGTCACGACGGTTCTGAAATTGAACCAGCGCGCTTAAGTCGTGTCCTTCCGCGTGACAGCGCCGAGTTGCTACGCGTGACCTCTTGTCAGTGCACAGTTGCTGAGCGCTACCCGCGCTGATCCTGTAGAATTGATTTTGTTTCAATTTTGCCTCCTGAGCCTGTTGGTTTGACTATCTCCAGCTCTTTCTACTTGGTTTATGACTTGATATTTGTTGTTTCAATTGTGACACACTTGCTTGCAAAGTCTTGTAGGACGAATTTCGTTTTTGTGTCCCGTGACCTAGTGCCATCATCCAGCCTTCACTGGAGTGACCTTGTTTTATTCACTTGTTCACTTGTTCGCAAAAGTTCGTTGCTGCTTGCCTTTGCTATTGCGGAAACCTTCCTCTTTTTGCTTTCTTTGCTTGTTTGCTTGAGGTGATTGTCATTGAACTGATCCTCGGATTGTTTCACTACCCAAGACACAGATTATAGTTGCTAGGGTTCAATCAGCTCTTTTTCACGCTTGTTGTGTTTGTCATTGAGTGACTTTACTTCTTTTTGCTCGGTGTTGCTGTCTCTCAAAATTCATTTTAAAGTGCACAGTGCCATTGAAAAAGGAATCAAACTAACGTCTTTTGCATTCAATAGTTAATGAAAAGAAGAGCATTTCATTGATTTGTGTTCTCAAAAGAAAAATTTCATCTCTTTGTCATTAGCTGCATTAGATTGTTTGATTGTTTGAATTCGTTTTGTTTGATTGAAAACTCTTAACCCTCTCGTAATTAGAATTCATCGAACGAAATGGTATTCTTTGGCATGTAGTTTGCATCTAGGAAATTGTGAGAGATCACACGATAAGGCCTGAAACCGAAACTTAATTCAAGATCAACCATAAAATAAACTGAATAAACCTAAGAACGCATTGGAACTTAACGCAAACATCTAGAGGTCTAGGTTAGAGACGTGTTCCAGCGTCTTTAAACATAGTCACTGTTGTTTCACATTACGGTTGGGTGATTCCTCCTTCTGTGACTCGATAGTGGTCTAACACGGATTGCGCTCCCACGTACCGTCGCGTATATAGGGAGACCCCACTAGGCTTTTATCCTTGATCCATAGGAAGCCGAGTCTGCCGCCCTGCGAACCGTAACGCACCGAACACAGCATTCGGGAAGATTGACTGCAGTACGAAAAGTCCTTGGTTCTCATACGATTGCCAAGGTGTATAAGCAGTTTTACGGATTGCTTGGTAAACCCTTTGCCTAGAATCTCCAGAGCAGTCACTTTTGATCCTTTTCGGACTCCCTAAATGAAAAGGTGCCAGTGAGCTTCTTGTCACTTCGTGCTCATTAAACATTCGAAGGAGACTAGAGTCATCTTTTCGTCCTTTTCTCGACTCTTGAAACATGAAAAGGTCAAGTTCAGTTCCTGTGTCTTAAAAATTTATTCGGCCACGATAACGTTACCTGGTTAGATTTTGTATGCGTTAGTTTGAGTAGGGTCTTTATCGTTAGTTTCCTTTAGGGTTTTGTGTGGGTTTTGTCATCCTGGCTGACCCGTCAACTCCCGGTCCAAGTGATCAAGGTTCTCCATCTTCTGTTGCTCCTGAGGTACCAGTTGTAAGCGGTACTCTTCCGATTATCCCGAGTATCCAGCCTATCAACGTACGTGCCCCGGGCGACGAGGATTACGAAGAAGATTGGAACCCTATCTGGGAGCCTGACGAGGACGATATTCCTGTTACCCCTCCCGGTATGTCGTCTCCGATGTCAACTTCCCACATGGATGAGACATCTCCCAGCGCAGGTGAGACACCCGTGGTGTCAAATGTTGAATCTCCCATTCTAGCTACTTCTCCACTCCCTCCACGGTATCAGTCGATGAGGGATAGAATAGCTACCAGAATGCCTTCTACGACTATATGGGATCCTAGTCTCATTGCCACCACGGAACACTTTCTTTCGAAACCCCCTAATACGCCTGTTACTTCAGTTCCCACGAATCCAACTGTTTGTGTAGCGTACTCAACTCTGGTCGTCAGTGCTGTGACAACATCTTCATCTACAAACCCTGGGGTTGGTCCCTCTCACAGTCAAGTGAGCAGTGGCCAACCAGGGCTTTCGTCTGGAGTCATCGATCCTGCACAAAGTGCTCAGCCCTCTTCTGGTCCTGTTCCAGGAGGGGGGCCGTATGATGCCCATGGGCAACCCATTGTGGACCCGAATTACCAAGGTCCACTCTTTTATTATGATTCTACCGGTCAGTACCTCCAGTTCGCTCAATCTGTGCCTCTTCAACCTTTTGTTGAAGTCTCGGTACCATTAAACATTGTTTATGATCCCGGTACTCATTCTTTTCATGGGGGCCAGGCAATTCCTGGACAGCCTCAAGGACCACCTAATCTAGGCCAGCCACCTTATGTGCAAGCCCCCCAAGGGCAACCACTTTATGGCCAGTCTTACCCAGGACAATCTGGGGGCCCACAAGGACAACCTTACCCGGGACAACCTTCGGCCATGGGCGTTCCATCTTTTTCCTATCAGAGTCAACCTTCTGGTTACCCAGGGCAACCTGGTACCGAGCAAGGTTATTCGTCTGGTCAGCCAGGACAGCCTTACATCCAACAAGGCCAACCTGGTTTCCAACAGGGTTATCCCGCTGGGCAAGCTGGGCAAAATTATGCTCCTCAAGGTCAACCAGTAGTCCAGCAGGGGTATCCTTCTGGACAGGGGGGGAAACCCTACGTACAGCAGGGCCAACCCACTGCTCAGCCCGTGAATCCTCCTGGGCAAGGGGGGCAACCCTACGTATAGCAGGGCCAACCCACTGCTCAGTCTATGCAACCTTCTGGGCAAGGGGGGCAACCCTACGTACAATAGGTCCAGCCCATTGCTCAGCCAGTATAACCCTCTGGACAAACGGGCCAGCCCTCTGTACAACAAGGCCAACCCACTGTCCGTCCTACTCATCCAGCTGGACAGGCTAGCTAACCGCAAGGTCAACCAGCCATCCAGCCAGCTCGACCATCTGTTCCGCAAGGACAACCCTTGGTTGCTCAAGGACAACCTGGCACCCAGCAAGTACGTCCTTCTAGGCAAATAGGTCCATCCCAAATTCAACCAGGCCAACCTTCCGGCCAGATGATCCAAGCCCAGCCAGTTCAAGGACATTATTCTGGGCCTCAAACTCAAGTGGGTTATCAAATGCAAGGCGGGCCGCAGCCCTAGCCTTCCTACCAAGCGCAGCCTGCTTACCAGGCTCAGTATGGAGCCCAGCAAATGTATGGCTACCAGCAACCCCAAGGGCAAACTCAGTTTACCCCTTACCAAAATTATCAACAGATGCAGGTCACTCCTTACCAAAATTATCAGTATGCTGCACCTGCGGGCCAAGTTGCTAATACATGGGGTGCTGGGGGGTAGACCCAGGGTCAACTGTCTGCATATGGACAGAATACATATGGGCAGAACCCCTACGGACAAGGTCCCTATGCGCCAGGCCCTTTTGGGCCAGGTCCATCGGGACAAGGTCCCTATGCGCCAGGCCCTTTTGGGCCAGGTCCATCTGGACAGAGTTCGTGGGGGCAACCACCACCTGGTTGGAACCCTAATACTGCCTCAAATCCACAGCCACAAATGTCCTTTAACCCTCAGTTGCCATTCTTAGCGACGTTGGAACTTCCGGATGTGTCCAAGTTAACGAATGATCCCATTCTGCATAATCCGTATTGGCCACCAGTTCCAACTAAAATACCCGGTGATTGTCCAAAATTTGATGGCAAAGCTGGTGAAGATCCTCAAGCCCATGTTATGACCTATCACCTTTGGTGTTCATCGAACTCATGGCTTGATGACTCCATCCGGCTCCGCCTCTTTCAGAGAACTCTCACCGGCTCAGCCGCTAAGTGGTATATTGAGCTGAATCGCAGCATGTTTCAAGATTTCAACTCGCTGGCTATGGCATTTTTAACTCATTTTCAGTTACCCATTCGATACGAGATAGGGACAAATCTCCTCACGTCTCTTAAACAGGACACGGCTACGCACATATCTGATCATATACATGAATGGAGAAGGCATCGTCGCTTGATCAAATTCTGGATTCCTGATCAACTCCTGACCGATTGGTTCACAACTTCCTTTGTCCCTAAAATTGCAAAAGACATCGCTATGGGAGCTTGTGTAACTGAAGAGCAAGTGATTGCGCGAGCTCAGTACCTAGACTTAGTATACTCTCAGTCAGGTACTCTATATGATTATTTGCCAGACGCCCCGAGGCCTGGACAGACCAAGGCTCCGCCCAAACCATCTGTTGATGGATTCATTGGCTCTGTGAACTCGTCATCGAAGAAATCGGCCACAAACCCTGGGAAGCAAAAACAGAACGCTTCTAATGAAAATGCTTCTCAGGGCCAATCTAATCCTGGAAGTACCTCCGAGGTAAACGCCGTCCAGTCCACCGCGGCGGATAAATCCTCAAAAGGGAAAAAGAAGGGGAAAGCTAAAGATAAATCTGGACAGCCAAAGCAGGATGCCCCTAAGCCTCCACCCGAGGAAGGAGCTAAACGAAAGCCTAAGTATCCTTGTCTCATCTGTGATGAGGATCACTACACTAAGGACTGCCCAAGGCGGTCCGAAGTTAGTCGGTTATTGAAAGGTGCTCCTGGGACTCCTGCCATGCTTAAAGAGCCTTTCCATTCCCAGCAGACCCAAATGGTGGCAGACCCATCTCAACCCTCTTCCTCGTTCGGTTCTCAAGTGTTCATGGCTGGCATGATCCCCATCCATGTTTCAAATCGAGCGAAAGATTATCCATCTCGTGCCGGGAAAGAGCCGGAGGTTCCCTCCAGCGCTCCTCCGTCTAGTTTTGGTCCTCTCCACATCGAAAGGCCCAGCACTGAGACGATCCCCCGACCCCCTCCAAAAGGAGTACTCAGGAAGTCATCTTACAACCCTAATGCTCGTGCTGCCTAACACTATAGCATTGTTGAGGACTTAGCTCAGGCTCCGTCTGCTATGTCCGCTCTAGAAGTCCTCCAGAGTTGCCCCTCCCAGAGGAAGTCCCTGCTATCAGCAATTGGTGGCATCGACCCGGTAGATTCAGATTTGATTTCTTTCAATCTCGAGGGTTTTACACAGAGACTGCCTCACCAAGTCGCTTTCCTTATACAGGTCATCATCAATAGCAGAACGATTCACCGTACGGTTATTGATGAAGGTGCCTCAACCTGCATCATGTCTGTTGCTTGCTGGAAGGCGATTGGTTCCCCTCCTTTGAGTCAGTCCCCTACGACGTTAGAAGCTTTCGATGGAAGAGAATCTCGTCCTTACGGTATCCTCCAACGCTTACCCATCTCTTTGGAAGGAAAGACCGTAGAAGTGGAGGTCGAAGTTGTCGACGCCAATCTGACCTACAACCTCCTCCTCGGACGGAGCTGGAAATACGCCATGCAAGCCGTGGCTTCCTCCCTGTTCCGTGTCATTCGTTTCCCTCACCAAGGGAAGATTGTCACGGTGGACCAGCTCTCCTTCTTCGCCTCTTCTTCTGAAGGTAATGTGCCATTCGTGGAGCATACCTCTAAGTCACTCGTGAACGTGGGTGCTGGACTTTTCAAAGATCCCACTTTAATGGGAGTCTTTCCCCTCCCACCTCCGAATCTCGCCCCTATCAACATGATCTCTGTACGCTCAGATCTGTGGGTTCTTCCTCCTGCTAATCAGGAAGACTCGTGGGGTGATATGATGCCGTTGAGTCCTGTCGAACTCAACTACATCGAGATTGTCGCTACATCGGCTCCCCCTGATGAACCTGCTCTCCCGAGCAGTGTTCCCGATTCATATGATCATTTCCCTTGGCTAGGAGATGAGGCTACTTCGGATCCATTGAAGGAAATATTTCCTTCCGACGAAGCCATCATAGAGACCATGTCTCTCGAAGAGCTCCCTTGGTCAGATCACCACCATCGCTCTTCGTTTCTCCCTCCCCATCCGGAAATGACCGCATGTCTCGAGCGGTTTGCTTCATGTGTCCCATCCCCGCCCCTCCAGACACCCATTCAGCTTTATCAAGTGTCTTCAGAGGGAAATATGGGAAATATCACGCAAACCCAACCAATCGACATCTCTGTCAAACCAGGGATCGTCGAGCACATTCATATCGGAGTCACTTGCACTCCTAAGGAAGTTCAACTCTATACTGCTTTATTTCGCGAATTTCGTGATGTCTTCGCATGGTCCTATGAGGAAATGCCCGGCATCGATCCTAGTATAGTGGTGCACGAAATACCTACATATCCAGGTGCTAAGCCTGTTCGTCAGCGCTTACGCCCTGTGCACCCCCGAAAGGCTGCAACCATCAAGGCCGAAGTCGAAAAGCTTCTTAAAGCTGGTTTCATTTACCCCATTCCCCTCACGGATTGGGTGTCTAATATAGTCCCTGTGAATAAAAAGCAGGGCACTATCCGGGTTTGTGTTGACTACCGTGATATCAATCGTGCCTATCCGAAGGATAACTTCCCTACGCCCTTCATCGATCAGCTTATTGATGAGTGCACAGGGAGTGAGATTTACTCGTTTATGGATGGCTTCTCTGGCTATAACCAGATCAACATTGCACCCACGGACCAGCATAAGACAGCTTTTATTTGTCCTTGGGGCACCTTCGCCTATAAGAAGCTTCCTTTCGGTCTAAAGAATGCCGGCGCTACATTTCAACGTGCAATGTCTTATGCCTTTCATGATATTCATCACATTGTACAACCTTACCTGGATGACCTTCCGGCTCATTCAGCTAAGCGTCAGGACCATCCCTCTCATCTTCGCGAGATTTTTCTTCGCTGTCGACACTATTGCATAAGGCTTAATCCTCATAAGTGTGTCTTCTGCGTAGAATCTGGCCGACTGCTCAAGTTCATCGTCTCCCAAGAAGGTATCCGTCTGGATCCCCTCAAAGTTGAGGCCATCTTGAATCTTCCTCCCCCTGCCTCTTTGCAGCAATTGCAGAGCCTGCAGGGCAAAGCGAATTTCCTTAGACGATTTATTCCGAATTATGCCGAGGTAGCTAAGGGTTTCACACGATTATTAAAGCGAGACACACCCTTTCATTGGGATGCCATCGCCCAGGAGTCTTTCGAGCGACTCAAGGATCTCCTTGTCTCAGATCCACTCTTAAGACCTCCGAACTACCACCGTGATTATTCTCTCTATCTAGCTGCCGCTGACACCACCATCGGCATGGTTCTGGTGCAGGATGATGATGATGGCGATGAGCACGTTATCTATTACCTTAGTTGCAATCTCTTGGATACAGAAACTTGTTACACTTATGTCGAGAAGTTGGCATTGGCAGTTTTCTACGCCATCCAATGATTCCGACACTATATCCTGTTGCGCACTACGACCGTCATTTCCGACTGCAACCCTATGACCTACATCTTGTCGCGTTAGGTGCTGGGGGGAAAGTAATCGAAATGGATTGTCATCCTACAAGAGTTTGACTTGGAATTTACTGCTGCCAAGTCTAAAAAATCTCTGGTCTTTGCAGAATTGCTCTGTTCATTGCCATCCCCTTCTGTACCATCTCGTTCGGAAGAGCATATCCCGGACGAAACATTGTTTCTAATCAGCACCCTCGACCCTTGGTATGGGGACATCATAGTATATTTGCAGACGTCTTCCTTCCGTCCTAATGTATCCAAAGACGCTCGACGAAGGATTCGTCACCAATCTCAACCCTATCGCATTATTGGCGATACCCTGTACCGCCTCGGCGTTGATTCTGTTCTCCGCTGATGCTTGACTCTCGAGGAGGCTGAACGGGTATTGAATGACTGCCACTCCGGTGCTTGTGGCGGCCATATGTCCGGATATGCCACCGCCCAAAAAATCCTCTGTGTTGGTTATTTCTGGCCTTCTATCTTCAAGGATTGCATTCTTGCCGTCCGTGCATGTCATGAATGTCCGGTCTACCACCGGAAAATGCGTGCACCTCCTGCACCACTGCACCCTGTTGTTACCGTAGGTCCATTTGCCAAATGGGGCATCGATTATACGTCTTGTAACCCTCGTTCGGCCGGGGGGCATGGATATATCATCGTTGCTGTGGATTACTTCACCAAATGGGCCGAAGCGATGCCTACATTGAACGAAGACAGTTACACAGCAGCGCAGTTCTTGTTTAATCATGTCATTACTCGGTTCGGAGTCCCCCAGGCTATCGTCACGGATCACGGAAAACATTTCCGTAATCACATGATGACGGAACTAACGACCCAGCTAGGCTTGCGTCAAGATAGCTCGATGCCGTATTACCCTCAATCCAACGGCCTTGTTGAAGCCGTGAACAATATTTTGATCACAATGCTCCAACGTACCGTGAATATGCACAAGTCTAACTGGCATCTGATGCTGTTCCCCGCCTTGTGGGCTTACCGGACCTCTGTGAAGGACGCCACCGGTTTCACTCCTTTTCAGCTTGTTTATGGACTGGAGGCCACCCTTCCTGTTGAGTGTGAGATTCCTTCATTAAAGTTAGCTGTCGAATTACTTCCCAACACCACTCCGGTGGAGGAACGACTTCTCTATTTAGAACGGCTAGACGAGACCTGACGCTTAGCCTGTCTAGCTATTGAAGCGCAGAAGAAGAGGGTTAAGGCCCACTTCGACAATACCATTCAACCTCATTCCTTTGTTGAGGGAGATCTAGTACTGCTCTATGATCAAGCTAAGGATAAGCTGGGGGTAGGTAAACTCGAATCCATGTGGCTAGGCCCCTATATCGTGAAGAGATTTTTGCAAAAGGGGGCATATGAGCTGATCGATTACGAAGGAAATCCTCTTGACAAGCCCCGCAACGGGCTCTATTTGAAGAAATATTATGCATGATTTCGTGCACCTAGTTTTGTACATACGTGTGTTCTTAGCAAGTGTGTCATGTGTGCATGATTTCTTGTTTTGCTTTGGTGTGAAGGCATGTTTGCCTCTTATTTTGTTTCCTGCTTCTTGTGCAGATGTCTGGTACACCTTATGTTGGCTTCGCTGATGGCGCCTGCCGTAGTGCTTGCAATTTGTCTTCTGCGGCGTGGGTGATCTACGATCCTCACAGTGAGTTGCTAGATCTTCAAGGCATGTGCTTGGGCCGTACCACCAACAATGTTTCCGAATACAGTGCTGTAATTGAATTACTAGTCGAAGCAGTTGATCTTGGCATTCGTGCATTGGTGGTAAACCTGGACTCTCAACTTGTCGTCCATCAACTCAACGGGTGATATTCCGTCAGAGACCAACGCATTCTAAGGTTGTATTTACGTGTGAGATTGTTAGAAAGGAATTTTGATTATATCACATATCAACACATTCCGAGACGATTAAATACGTTAACCGATGCATTGGCAAACCATGTGTTGGATAGACATTTGCGTAATAGATAAACATCATACAAGAAGAGATAGAAAACATAATAAGACCATAGGATAAGCATATGTAAATAATTTCTTTTCCAAGCATAGTTTGCATGTGTGCCTGCATGTGTGCTTTCAAGCTTGCATAAAAAATGAAAATACATGGGTCGTGTGTTGTGCAAACTGATACATTAGATCACATTTGTATTAGACATTTGCATAGCATATAAAAACATCATCACATGTGAAACGATCCATCCAAAAACAGTATATATATATATATATATATATATATATATATATATATATATATCGTGTGGCGCACTGAGGCACTCAAAAATAAGTGTATATGTCTGAAGTAAAGCCGGTGTTCTCGGTACATCCGAGACAGGTGTCTCTCAAAAACATCAGTGGAAAAGACCTAGATAACTACTGATCTGGGTTATGCTCTCTATAGCATACTGCTGCCCGTGCCACCCGCCTCAAAAGGCGGTGCATCCTGGGTGCCACCCCCACTATGTGAATCTGATGAGCTATGGGGACCTCCTCGACCCCCTGGTAATCTGGCACCCCCTCCAGCAAACCCTCGAGGTTGCGAGCTATAGTCTCCGACGTGTCAACTCCTGGAGGAACTAGGGCCAGGGCTCCAACTCCTTGCCCCTCTCTCTGTGCCTCTGGGGCTAGGCCAATGGGTCTCACGGGTCCCACATCTGCACACCGTGACATTTATCAAGACATGTATATAAAAAATCAAAAACATTAAAAAATATTAAAATGAGATCAAGTGTCATACCTCCATCATCCCAATGCTCTCCCGCGGGCAGTGGCATGTCGGGATCGTTGCGGAAGTCCATACCGGCATATGGCCAGTCCTCTACGAGAATGGCCTGCCGATCCAGCCACTCTCGAAAATACACTCCCCAAGCCACTGGGCGGCCGCCACCTCCACGTGGCATGACGCGGGCCCATCGGCTGGCCCTCGTCTCCCGGGGACCTCTAGGTGGATCCACGGCCATGGTCTGTAGCTGTAGGGCCGGCACCCGCTCCAGCATGAGCGGAAGTAAGAGCGACCCATAAGCAAACTGCTTCGACTCTCCGCGTCGACAGTTGCTCAGTTGCCTCTTCATGCTAGTCGTCACAGCTGCTGCCCAGTTGAAAATGGTGGGCTGTAAGCACTCAAGAGCCAGTAGTAGTTGGGTCTTTGAGGCCTCATGATTGGCCAAAGAGCCCGCTGCCCGTGTCACCAAAAAGAGTATGGTGCGAAGAACCATGTCGTTCACCGTCGGAATACCAACCTTCGCGCTCCGTGTTTTAACAGCTCATGGGCACACTCGAGCCATCAGCTGGTCAAGAGTCTCACCGCTGGGTCGTTGCCCCTCCAGGATGGGCATCTGGCCCCGGCGTGACAATCCAGTCAAAAAATAGATATCCGTGGAATCAAACTCAATGTCCCGGCCACGGATCATGAATTTTCCATCCACTGGGTTCCAAGCTCTGATTAAGAGCTCAAGCAAGTCAGGTTGCGCCCTCAGGCGCGGAGTGAGGAAGAATTTCAAGAACCCGCATGCCCGCATTGCATTTCGGCATTCGGCAATGGCATAAGCGGCTATATCCTCATCATCGTGAGCTCTCTCTTGCCAAACAAAAGACATTTTTCCCTGCAAGACCATGAAAAAATATTAGAGCGCTAACCGTTGCAATTTGTACGTTCATTTTCTTAAAAACAAATCTTTACGGCGTCAGCGCAGCTGTTTTTAAAACAGTCGCGCTGATAATGGCGCATCGTTGTTTTTTCCTTGGGTCAGTGCGGAAGCACACATGTTTTCCACGCTGACCCATGAGGTGGTATGTGTAAATGTAAATCGATCAGCGCGGACCCGAGCGGGAAATCCGCGCTGACCGAGAGCGCACCAACGCTCAAAAAATTTGCCCAAAGGGCCACTTCCCACCGTGGAATTGCTCTCAAAAAGACTCAAATTAAAGCGCAGGGGGAGGAGAACCTACCTGGAACAAGCTGTCGGATGAATGGTGTCCGTACGGGCTGGAAATCGCTCCGTCAACCTTGCAGCTCCTCAACGTTCTTCACAACTCAAAATGGTAATAATGGTAAAAAATGACTTTTACCCCCCTATTTATGGTAAAAAGTTCATAATTCGCTATAATTTCTTATCAATGTGGGTTTTTGTCATATTTTTACCATGGATTTAGCACTAATGTCGCTATATTATGCTTTTATGCATGTTTTACTATGTTTTTACACATATCGAATAGGTTTATGCGGGTGGTGTTCTTGTGCAGGTTCTAATAACCGGCGTGGTCATAATGATTCTTCGTGCACTTGGTCCCAAAAAATGTCGTCTTTAAGCTCTTTTCCGACATGAATCAAGAAAAGATGGCCGAGCTTCCTTTTGGCTCGTTAAAAGGAACGAGAGGTGGTCGTTTTTAAGCTCTTTTTCCGACCGTTTAACTTAAAAAGATTGCCGGGTGTTTGTCGTTTCGCACTCGTTATTGGCTCTAAAACGACGTGCTTCCGACCACTTTTTTACTTTTTCGGGTCGAAGCTACTATTCACGAAAAGTACTCCTCGATCATACTGGTCGGGCGGTTCTTTCGAGCATTGTTTTATACTTTTTCGGGCTCGAGAGACACAACTTTACGAAAAAGGACCCCCCTGGAGTTTCCTTTTCCGCTGTCTTTTCAGACTCTCTAAATAGGAAAAGACGCCGAGCTCCTCCTTTGTCAGGCTCGTTAAAACTCAATGACATCGGACATTGTCAAAATGACGCCTCTCCAAGCATATGCTATCCCCGTCAAGCTTGTCATCCAAAAATAACCGGGGTACCTGCCAGAAATGGTGGGGAAAATGAAACTGTAATAATGGTCGTGTCGGCAGTATGTCGCTCTTGAACATGGCACTCGTCTGCATTCGTGTCTGGGTGGGGATTTCTCATCTTGTTTTACACTAGCCTCCGTGGGTTTGGGTTATCCTATTTGACCTCTCATCTGCTCATTGCCATTGTCACCATGACCTCTGCTCATTTGATGTCAGATACTGCCAAATCCGCTGTTGTGCCGTCGATATGTTCAAGAGAAGTTGGCCTCTGCAAGATTACCACCTCCCTCTGATGTCTCACACAAAATCTTTTATCCTTCTCTGTCTCGTGTCGATGATGTGGGAAACATCATGGCCCACCTTCGATCAAGGTTACTTCCTGTCGACTTCAGCTCATTATCCAGGGAAGTGACCTAGAGACTCCCTTCATGTGCCTTAGAGCCTGCATGCCTCACTGGCAGGTTCTTCATGTTCGACGTGAGGTTTTCATCATTGGCCTCCGATCAGATGATTCTGCAGGTGTTCGACACCAGCTCATTGATTCACATGCCGCGGATTGTACCTATAAGTACCTTGAGGACCATTGTCATTATTGGTGGTACCTCTCGCGTCTGTTAACATTTTTCATCATTGACTGGTAATCAGACGATGTTCATGCATGTTCTACTTCAGCTCATGTATTCACATGCTTGGATTTGTACTTTGTTTGGGTTGGGATGGAGTGCGAGACCCTGGTTTTTGTCTGTTACAAACTAGGCTGCGATTTTGTGGATTGTTATTACATGACTCATTGATGGATGGCTGCGCCCATACCTGAGTCTTTGGGATGGCTGCGACCATACACTCTTATCTTTATGGTCTCTTCAGCTGGGTGGCTGCGTCCATACCACAGACCTTCTTCATGTGTCTTTTGGATGGCTGCGCCCATGCCTAGACTACATGTAATCGAGATATCAGTTGTACATTCATGCAGGTCCTTCCTGGTGGTGTTCCAGTTCAGCAGTTTTGTAAAGCATTTCACCCCTCCCACTCTCTCGGGCTTCATGCTTTAGGGGGCATCTGTTACGCAGTAATTTGTCACTGTCTCCCTGTCAGTCTCCCTACTGTCCCATGAAATCAAATGCACCATGCTCATGCTCTCTAAACTGGCCAAATGACCCACTTTGCCAAAGTTTATTGCATCAGCGCGTCTGTTATTAAAATAACCGCGCTGACAGGCGGCTGATAGTGTAACTGATGCGCTGCCAGCGCGGAAGCACACGGGTTTCCCGCGCTGGTCGAATTTTATGCGCCAGCGCATCCTATGAAAGTATTAAGCTGCGCTGACACAGCCTTCTCTGTTACTGTGATGCGCTGTCAGCGCGCCAGTTCAGTGTTACACCCGCGCTGATCCAGTTTGGGCGAATTTGTTCCAACAGCCAGCCTTCCAGATGGTTCCAGACTTGGTTGTTGGCCTTGTGAGTATCGCCCTCCCTTCTATGGCATGTCTGTTCGTCATTTGGAACCACCTTCCTTCAAGATAAGCTTTTCCTCCCACCATTCAAGGAGACTCCTTCTCCTATTTAAATCTCTACCATTGCCATGAGCAGCTAGTTTGGATAGTGTGGAATTCGTAGTGCTTAGACTGCTGCTGCTAGTAGGTAGTTGGTGTGACAAGTGTGGTTTTGCTAGAGGAAGCTTAAGGAAGGTTGTGAGTTTTGCTTGTGTGAGAGAGAGCTTTGTTTTGGGAGAATCCACTTCCAAGGGTGAATGCTTAAGAGACTTGCTGGCTGGACCCTCAAGAGAAGGACTCAGCGTCAGAACTTTGGTTGTACCTTTCTCTGTTATTGATTTAATAATAGATGACTACTGTTATGGTTCCATTCTCATTTGTCTTTGTAATGGTTAATGTGAATTACATCCTTTCTGACTGATGTATAATTGCTTTTATTAGATTTCACGCTTGTGTTTGTCTTTCTCTTCGTGTGTGCAGGTATCTATTCGCGGAGATCGCGGAAGATCGTGACCGGCTAGAGCGAAGGAGCGAGAGCGGCATCTCTTCATCAAACAATAGCGTTGGAATCCAAGTAGGAGTTCTTGGCCTCTCTTTTATTTGCAATTAGGAACTTGCACAATAGCATTGATTGATTGTTGCTAGACCCATTCTGGGCTAGTAGGGATCGCCTCTATCCGTAGAAGGGATTTACCTCTCCAACAAGATCCAAGAAATCTCCAAGTGGAACCAAATGCAACAAGTGGAATGAAACTAATCAAAAACCCAGAGATGACGCACACCCTTGCACACATATATAAATGTATCCCTCATCTAAGAGATCCAGAGGCCGAAATATTGTGAATTGCAAGTAGGTGCTGATAGTTTGTAATTGAGGAAAGAGTATTGTATTGTTGGTGTGATCTTGCTATTTCATGAGGTGAAGAGGGCTTGATGCTGGGAGGATGATGCTGGATCAGACAACTGGGTTGTAATTCTCCCTTCTATTTAATAAAGTTCTTCGAGTTTTCTTCCATATAATTGTGCAATTGTGAATGTTATTATTTGTGAATGCCATTGTATGTTCATTATACTTCTGATTTTGTAATTATTATGATATAATAGACCAAGATGCTTTGATGTTTCTTTGTTAATGTGTTTCTACAGGTACTCTCCAAGCGGGATAAGTACAGAGAGGAGTTGCATTTTCTATTAAGGGGGAGAGAGATCAAGCAAGGAGTTAAGCGGAAGATCCAGGTTGGTTTCTTTGTCTTTCTCTTATCTATTATACATAGAAGAAATCACAAATTGCTTTAAACTATTGTTTCTAGGATAGTTGCCAAACCTAGAGGGCTAGTCGATCGAAAAGACACTAGTTTTCCCAGAAACAAATTGGCGACTCCATTGGGGATCGAATAGATGTTTGTTTGTTGTTATTGTTTGTTTTATAAACTATAGACAGAGCCTGAAGTCAGCCAAGTAGCCTTCAAATTGATCTTGCTTTGGAATTGCATAGTAGATGAATGCTGCTTTAGTCAATCTCTGGTTTAGCTTATGAATTAAACATTTGACTTACAAGCATCCTAAATGCCCTTTTGGTAGTTCAGTAACCTCTCAAGATCATTCCTCCATACTTTGCTTTTTACTGTTCATAATAGCTCAGCTTAACTCACTAAAATCAGCTGCAAATTTGAGCCAAAACCCATTTCAGTTGCACTCCCTGGCCCATCGCACTGTCTGTCACTGTAAACCAATATGAATCGCACTTCTTGAGTGTAGCAGGTGCGATGCATCCCTGTTTCTGTGAAGCTTGTTATGCCCATATACCAATAGGTGTCATATATCATGATTGACTTGATGAGCTATGTAATATGTTCATACCTTTACTTGTTGCAAAGGTTTTCCATATTTGTAAAAAATCAAAAAATTTAAAAAATGTAAAGAGGGTATACCCTAAAAGAAAAATCAAAGGGTGAAAAGAATAAAAGATGGTCAAAAAATGAAAAGAAAATGAACCCCACTAAAAGAAATACCAGGAAAGTGTGCAAGTCTAAATTCCACTACTTTTTCACTTTTGTATAATAAACAATTATGTGTAGCTTGTCACTCATGCCGCAATTCATGACTAGTCAAATAGTTTAAACTTGACTAGTTCATATTTTCAATTTCATGTTGTAGAAATAGAGAATAAATATTTGACCAAACAGTTTAATCTTGGCAGATAAGTAGATAGGTAGAGTGAAAAAAGGAGCTCAACAGTTTAATCTGAGCCCTTGGATGTAATAAATGTAGACTTAGATAGGCATTACCATGTAAAAGAAAAGAAAGTTTGATAAGGGTTTGCCAATCTAAGTGCACCCTAATAAAGAAGTAAAAATGCTAGGCTAAGTAGGTAGGGTAAGTAGATGATGGTTGCAGAATAATATGTGTTGAATGATAATTTAAATGTGTAAATCTTTTACTTTTATCACAAAGCAAAGGCATATATCACATGGAAGGCACATCAAGCAAGAAAAGTCAAAATAATTAACTTCCCTACTCATTTCCCTTAAATTTTCACTAATTTCCCCTAAGTGCCAAGGTATTTATCAAATTAGAGGGGTTCAGAGCATTTCTCTGACTTTTGGAGGGACCGAACCCTCAGCCCAATAGATTATAATGCCTAAGTACTTAAGCCCATTCATCAAAAACCACACCCCTTCATGAAACATTCATTCCCTTGATAAAGTTTTTCCTAAGTAAAATCCTATTTTACTTAGGAAAATTACAACATTTTCCATAAAAACCAACATTTTCCCTTTAGCCTAAGTTTTGAATACACACATCAAGATGTTTGACACTTAGTGTTTTTTCCATTCAATTTCATATTAATTACTAACTTATATTATATAGTAACTCCCTTATCAAAATTTACCCATTCCCGTACTACTTTAACTATGTAAAAACTCCGAAATCTTAATATCCCACCCCTTTGGTTAAAATATAACCATAATATATCAATAATGGGAATTAATTAGTTAATCTGTAACTTATTAAGAACCTCGACCCCCACTGCATTAAAAAGGATTAATTAAACCTCATAGTTAATTAACAACTTCAATAACCAATCCCGTTGCTCCCGATGTGATTAAAAAACCTTTAATTACATCGGGCCCGCCCTCATTAAACTCCCGTCACCTCGCATCCTCGACAACTATTCGATCAAGCCTCCCAGATCTGACAACTATCATGCATATCGCACGGCCCTTCGTGACCAAACATTAGCGTGCGATCATGGAGTGGTTTTGTGAACAGTGCCCTTGCCACGCGTCATTCATCCTATGGTATCGCGTGGATGAACCCAAATACCATCCCCCCTCCATAAGCGGTGCAATAAAAACCACTTACCGCCTCCCACTAAACGACAAAACATCAATTCCTTCCATTGACACCACCCGTCCAAATCCTGAAACCCGCCAAATTCTTAACTTTGTATAAAAAACAAAACAAATTTTTTCATCGTTCTATTTTGTGAACCTGTACATCCATGCAAATATAACGACGAGGTCAACCAGCTCGTGCTCCTAGCTGCCAACCTGCTTCAAAATTTGCAGCCGACGCCACTCAAAGTCCTCCATTCACACCCACTGTACCTGCATACCATTGCCCATCCCTAAAAATAGGTATTTACCAATTACCGTCCTCTGAATACTTGCTTTCACTACAAATTTAATTGAAAAGAATCCCAATTCACCATAATTCAGTTGCCATACTTGAAATTCAAGTTCCCAAACTTGCTATTTCATCATTTTCACTTAATAAACCTCAGTTTCCTTTCTGAATCCACAAGAACCAGTATGGAAACTCCGGTAGCCCTAAATATTGCACCCATTACCACCCCTCACCGTGATTTAGACTATCTGCCCCTGGAAGATAAGGATTTTCAAATAAAAGATCTAAACACTGATAAAGACCATCTAGTAGTTTTCTACTAATGCCGAGATAACCACTTGAATGGCTATGATGCCATAGGACTGTGGGAATCCAATCTACCGATATACTTTCTCCCCTCTGTGCATGTTTTCCCTGACATAATACGTCAGTGCCATGCAAACTATGATCCCAACCGTAGAGTCGTGATGTATCCCAACCAAATAGTCCTCTTCACAATAATTGTTGATTCAATCAATGAGATGCTTCAATTTCATCCTAGTCAAGCCCTCACCCCCATCTCCTTTGGAAATTTGCTTCAGAAATCAACCAAATTATCCCAAGTTGAGCTCAGTCGCCTCTACCAAAATTTCACAGTAAAAGAGCATCAACCTAAAGATCCCCCACCTTACCTTTCAGCTTTCTTCACACATACAGGAAAAATCATAGTTGATATGATAGCTGCAGTCATGGGATTCAACACTAGTGAGTATGTAGATGAATTGACCCTAGTGTTGATGTCTATCTTTACCCCTGGTCAGACCCCTGCTGTCAAGTATGATTATGCTTTGTTTATTGCTGAGAAAATTCATGACTAGTTCATGAGACTGGAGAATGAAAAGGTTTTCAAGTATTCCACCTTCATATATCATCTCATCCTCTACTATCAGTTTGACAAATTCCCATTTTCTGTCAAGAAACTTGATACAAAGTGTAATCCAAGGTCTATCATCTTTTGGTCTTCTATCTTCCATGAATCTTTTTCTTGCCCTTATTCATATAATGAGTTCATTGACTAGTTTGTCCACCTAGCAACTACCTTGCTGACAGGAAATCCTGCCCCAAGGATTAGTGATGAAATCAAAAGGATCCTTCAGCTATCCAAACAATACAAAGTAGGTGACTGGTACTTGTACCAGAATCACATAGAGATCAGGGTATATGGGTGTGAGCTTCCCCCATTCAAGCTACCTAAATATGTTCCAATGAGACTGTTTGCACTGGAGTATTATAGATAGATGATAAACTCAGATTTGATTCATTTTACTAAGGCCAAGAAGAAATCACAACTTAGAATCAAAGATCATATAGGCCCATTTGTTTGTAATAACAGGGAAGCATGGAAAGCAGCAGAACAAATCCTAGAAGACCACATGAAATTAAACAAAAGTTTTAGTTGGAATCCATATGATCCCCACAGTTTCATCTACGATAGGAGAATGAAAAATAGACTATCACCATATCTTCATCACAGAATTCTAGAGATTGAACAATATGCTAACATGGATGAATGTAGAGAAGGGACCCTTGTAGAAATGGATAGTGATCAGGTCAATGTAGAGAATGTAATGAAAGATTTGGAAACGACACTTGACCCGAATTCTTTTGGACAGGTGAAATTTGAGACTTCTCACAAGTCAAAATCAGGGACTAGTGCCTCAACAACTGATACCTCTCAAAGGCATTCATAGGAGACTAGTGTACCAATTGCAGAGACATCACAGGGAAGAGAAAAATAGACCAATGCTCCAAAAACAGAACAATAAAGCATGTCAAAGTAGCCTCAAACCTCTCAGGATTAGGTTCAAACACAGGCCCACCCAACTCAAGTCAACATGGGAGACCCCCCAATTTTGCAGACTCCTTTGAATGAAGAAAAGAGCTTAAAGAGAGACAGGGAAGTAGCTATGCTTGCCAGTGGTCCATCAGATTAGCCTGGTGCAAAGAGGCACCGGCTAAATCCCCATTTAGAGGAGGAATTTTTTGAAAAAACAACAGAGAGTTAGAGAAAAGAAGGTGCAGACATTCAACATACTTTCCCAGCAGGTGGGACGCCTTCTAGCTCACAAAGACAGGAGCTGGAAAGACAAAAAAGTGCTGAAGTATCATCCTTCAGGCCTTCAGGTAATAAGAACCTAGACATTAAAGAGAAATTTAAAGAGATAAAGGCCAGAAATGAACCATTAAGGGCCCAAGTCTACAATCAATACATGAAGATGGCTCCCACCAATCAGACTAGGTTGATGTTAGCCTATGACATCAAGGAGGGAAAAATGCGGATGAGCTTCCTTAAGCCCAAAGTATAGCAGCCTCAGTCAATAGCAGATTACCTCAAGACTTACTTTGAGGTCATGGATAAGGACATCCACCCCCTAAACCAGATTGAATTACATAAGCAAACATGGGAGATGGTATATTCAACGTTGACTACTAAAGCTATGATGGCCCAAAGACTGAAAAACTCATTAAACAATACCACTACTCAACTACAGCTAGAAAGAGCCTCCTCATAGGCTAAAGACAATAGAATTAAATCATTGGAAGAGTTGGTTATTGGATTGGGTCATAACCCAAAGGATGTAAAGGCAACAGAGGCCTTGATAAAGAAGAAAGATGAAGACATAGCTGCCTTAAGAAAGCAGTTAAAGTTGCCTCCATCAAGGTATCCACAAACTGCTGAAGTGATTCAAAGGGAGTCTAAAGAAGAGCTTATGGACTTAGTCCTTAAGCTTAATGAGTAGTTGAAGGAGACTGAGTAGGAATTGGAAAAAACATTGAAAAGCAGGCAGGGAGAGTCGACCTCTCAGCCTCAAAATGTAATACCAGTGGTCTCCACGGCAATCCCCTCAACACTTGCAATAGCTCTGGCACCAAATGTCCCCTTGGTCATAGCAGAGACAATTACAGGTACAAGAACAGGAACAACACAGGCAGGAACTTTAGGTTTGAGTATAGAAGAGTTAATCAAGTCAATGGAGGAGATGAAACTCCAAGTTTCTGAACTCTAAAAGGTAAAAGAGAAATTTGTCACCTTGGAGCAGAAATATGATGTTTCAAAAATTAATTTTGCTGAAGAAGTAAGGAAGAATAAAGGCTTGGCTCAACAAGTCAAAACATTGGAGAAGGACCTCACATTTGAAAAACCTTTAACGGATATAAGAAATATTCTATGGACCAACATCACTCAGTCAATAAATGATGTTTGGTCATCAATACAGATTATTTTTTAACAAATTGAACTAGTGAGAGTTGCTCTTCAAGAAATTTGGAAAACCAAGGAAGAGCTAGGAGGGAAGCTTGAGGAAGCTATAGGGCTGATAAACTTTTTGAACAGTAGGACCAGGCACCAGCTAGAAGAGTTGAATATTAAGGATAGAACTGGAACTATCCTAGAGATTAAGAAGGTCTTAACTAAAAGAGCTTTAATGCAGAACCTAGAAAGAAAATGCCAAAACATGCAGGAGGACATAGATAAATTTATGGAGTAGTTTCTCATTTTACAGAGTAAAGGACTCCCTATTCCTTTAGTTATTAATGTTAAATTGATGAGGCATGAAGACTATGTTGAAAAATTTGGTCAATATGCGAATAATCAAGCTAGTTCATCAGCTAGTGCATCTGGACCCAAGGCACTACCTACAGGGAAAGTTCTCTATGACAACTTGGAGAACCTTTTATATGTGGAGCATGAATTAAAACACTTGTTTCTTGTTCAGCCCAATTTTGTAAAATATACAGAGGCTGATGAAGTCTTCAGGAAGCTACAAAGGACAAGGATACCAAAGGATGATTGGTGGGCAGATATGACAGAAATTTTGTGATTTACCTTGGTAAAATCAAGTATTTACTATGGTCAATTTTGGTAAAAGAAGATGAATGAAGATAAAGCAGGTAAAGAGTATCAGAACAGGTTAAAGAGTATCAGTTAAAAGTCCAAAGCAAGCAGCCAACACAGAATTACGAGCAGGATAGCAAGATGCTCAATCATAGGACCTACCTCCAGCTCATTCACAAAAACAACAACATCAAGCCATCAGTTCATTTTTAGTTTCTATCTTCGAGACCATCTGTATCTATTTTTATGTAACATATAGTTAGTCTTCTTAGATTATATCTCTCTCAGTTAAAGAGATATTTCTTTGTAAATTTTTGTATAAGTACTTCCTCATTCGGAGTACTTAGGGTGGATTCTTAGAGATTTCTGTAAACTTATTATTTTGGAAAAGAAGTGCTATTGGAACAACTCTTGTATGGCTGGCTGGAAGAAGGAATAAATGAAAGGACTTTCACAAGATTTTCGTGCAAAACAATGGTCAAATAAGTATTCTATATCTCTTGTTTAGTATTGTTTTTTCCTCTGTTTATCAATAATCATATGTGTTTTCATGAAATCTAAATGATAAACGAAATAATGATATCTCAAAAAGTGCTTTATTGCAATCTGTTTTAAAAGGTTTATCTTTTTTAATGTTTTCTTCAAAACTATTATAGACAAGGAATTCTTAGTTGCTCCTTGTTTCTTAGTTTTTCATCGTGGTCATTTAGTAAGAAATTCTTAACTGCTTTTTATTAGTGATCACCCACTTTCCCTCCCCTCGAAATTTGTTGAAGGATTCTTAACTGCCCTTCCTCCCTTTTGAGACCATTTCACCCTCTCTATTTACCATTTGCCTCTTGTTTTGCTATCTTTCCCTTTGAAGCCCTCCTTTGCTAAATCAACTCTATCCAGTTAAGCCATCTGCAGTTGACTCCATAGCCCAATGGCCTGAAATACTCTGTTTTACCCATCTGCTTCTGAAATTCCACCACCCAATCAAAATCAAAACCCCCAAGCTTTCATACCTAACCTAATACCTTACTAAGCAAAGCTAAATCTTAAAGAGAGAGCCCTCTCTAAGTACAGATTGGCTAGATTCTGTACTTAAAAGTTGGTTTGTGGTTACCTCAGACCCCTTTCCTACTTCTAACAACTTCTAGGAAAATTTGAGTGATAACATAGTGGCAACTCCACTGGGGAAACCAATTCCTCAGTCATAAAATCTTTAAGAAAGTTTAAATCTCATATCTATAGCCTCTTAAAGAAATCATAGAAGTTGTTTGTTGATATCAATTAAGAAAAACCAAAAACAAAACCTAAAAACCTGGCTTCAGAAAGGACTCGTTACACTAGAGCTAATCTTGATCCCAATCCACCACAAGTGTTTGAGAACCCCAATCTGATCCCCAGAATTCTTAGGAGACAAGAAAGTCAAGAAAGTTCTGCCAGTTCTTGGCCCACCTTCAGATCAACATCTTGTCCTGTTAGGTGGATTTATCTTGAAGACCAACCCTTTGACGAATACTTTGAGACCTCTTTGTTTAGGACTTCATCTGATTCTGAATTAATTGACCTAGTCCCAGACCCAGTATTCATCGAAGAATTACAGCTTCAAGCTGTCAATTTGTCAATTGACAGACATTTGCAGAGCTCACTACAATCTAACCTAACCTCTGAAGGAACACCCAATCCCTTTGTAATCACTACTGCCTCTGTAATCTCATCACCATTTACTCATACATCTCAACCTCAAACCACTCTACATTAGACCACCCCTTTTACCCCTCCATCCACAACCCAAACATACATTGTTATCCCAACCCCAGTTGTTGTTTCACTATTACCTACAGCAATGGCAAACAGATATGCCCCCCTGGTACTACTAGAAAACTTAGGTGCCATGCCCCAAGATTACCAAAGTAAGATCACTCAATTTGATGGTACTGGTACCTATACAGCCCAACAACACACCAAGAAGATGACTGATTATTTTGAAATTTATGAAATAGATGCTGATGATGTGCGAATGAGAATATTTGTTCAGAGTTTAACTAGGGAAGTCAGAACCTGGTTTAGAGCTCTAGCAGCAAACAGTATAGACAGCCTAGAAACTCTCTATAGACAATTCCTGAACCAATGGGAGAAAAATAAAGATCCCCTTCAGATTCTATCTGAGTATGAAAACCTAAATAGAGGAACACAGGAAACTATGTAGGATTACTGCGCTAGATTCAACAATGTCTATAATGTCGTCCCTCAAAATCTTAGACCCCCACCTGATTTAGCCTTAATCAAATTCCCTGATGGATTTGATTCTAACATGGCCTTCCAGCTAAGAGAACGAGCCCCTCGTACTTTAGAAGACATGCAAAGCATAGCTGTCAGTGTTGAAGCCAACCTGATGTCTAAAAGAGCCAAGGTTAGGAGTGAAAGGAGAATACCATTGAAGGAAGAATCCTCACCCTTTGAACAAAAACTAGATGCCATAATTAAAGGGATGGATAGGCTAGGAGATAGAGTGGAAACAATTGAAAGGAAAGCTCCCTGGGATGGTCAGCCAACCAACACAGGGAGAAATCCTAATTTTAGAAAAAATCAAAACCAGAACACTGGGAAGACTGGTCTAGACCAAAACATTAGACCCCCTTTCTAGGAGAATTATGCAGAAGGCTCAAACTCTGAAGAACCTGAAGAGGACACTCAAATAAATCTGATGGGACTCAATAATGAAAGAGAAGTTTTTTTAACAGAAGAGGATCAAGAGGCCCACATTCTTAAACAATTTCAAACTCAATCAGGTGAATCATTTGACTTTAGGGAAGGATATGACACAACCATCTATGAGGTGCATAAGCAATACAACCTAAGGAGTAGGAGAATTGATGTTCCTGAAGCAAACAAGCAAAAGGCTCTGAAATAGCCTATAAAAGGTAAGACAGTCACTACACCTGTACATATTCTTTCTAGATCAGACCCTAATCCTTCTAACCCAATAATTGAAGATGTCTCTGATAATCAACCAAACAATAAACAACCCTCCACTTCTCTTCCTTCCAAAGGAAATGTGGAAGAACCTCCAGAAGTTGATTTAGGAGAACCAATAAACCATAACCCCACTCCTGAAAAGGAGAAAAACACAGAAAACCTAGAAAACAGAGAGAATACTACTGTTCGAAATCCAAAAGCCCAAACTGAAAAACCCTTTAATCTAGAAACTGAAGTAGGTAAGCTAAAAATTGTTGTTCCATTATCTGAATTAGCTAAACATGATGCCTACCGAAGTCAAATCAATAGATCACTCAAAATTACTGGAACTAAAGATTCAGTTAATGTTTTTGATGACCAACCAGAATTAATCTTTGGCCCAGAAGTGAATGGAAAACCATTAGAAGGAGGAATTCCTCCCTTCTATGTGAGTTTAAACATACATGATAAGATTCTTCACAATGCCATGTTTGATTCTGGGGCATCTCATAACCTTATGCCAAAGTCTGTAATGGAAAAACTAGACCTAGACATCACTAGACCATACAAAGATCTCTTTTCTTTTGATTCTAGCCAGGTAAGATGTTTAGGATTGATAAAAGACTTGTGTGTCTCATTGGTTCAATACCCTGCAAAAACAATTTTAATGGATATAGTGGTAGTAGATATACCACCAAAATATGGTATGTTATTGTCCAGATCCTGGGGTGCTAAGCTTTAGGGATCTCTTCAATTGGACATGTCCTATGCTACTATCTCGGTTTTTGGCCAACCTAAGAAACTATACAGAGAAACATTGATGAAATATGTAGTAAGTAGTCAGGAAAAACCACAAAATTTCCCCATCTACTCAGTACACTTTGATATGGATTCATTCATTCTTTACAATGAAAAAACCAATCCTTCCAATACCTTAGAAGTGTTAGCAGCAGAACCAAAAGAAATTAAAAAAGGAAAATCAAATGTTCAGCTCCAAGAAATATCAGATACTAGAGAAAAACCAGATGAAAATGAAAAACCAGATCCCACTGTTAAGCAAATTCCTACCACCCCTGACACCAATTATGAGCATGAAATTATTTGGCATTTAGAATTTGATGGTTCAGTTAATAAATTAGGGGCAGAAGCAGGAGTTTGGGTGTACAATTTAGAAAACGATCATGCTGAAGGCCATGCCTACAAATTAAATTTTAAGTGCACCAATAATATGGCAGAGTATGAGGCTCTCTTGCTAGGACTTAAACTTGTTAAAATATTAGGAGCAATTAGAGTATCTGTCATAGGAGATTCTGAATTAATCATTAAACAAATCAAAGGGAAATATTTAACTAGGGATCCTAGATTAGGGTATTATAGAGGAATAGTTATAGAGATCCTCAATACTTTTCTAGAAACTCAGCTTGCTACAATCCCTAGAAAACATAACTTGCAAGCCCACAGCTTGGCAATGTTTGCCAGCACCTGCAAATTACCTTTCGAACCTAATCATCAGTTTATTGCTGAAATTAGGCACAGACCAGCCATACCTGATAATCTAAAGAACTGACAGGTTTTTGATAGTGATGATCAAATTAATAACTTTTTAACTTTAGATCAAGAGTTTTTTAATAGTTACATAGATGTTGATACAGTTGTTAATTCAAACTAGATAGATGAGGTAGAGACAAACATTTTGGAAGAAAGTTCAGTAAATATGCTTCATCCCACAAAATTCACACAAAAGGAAGTTCAAGACCTAAAAAAAATGGACCTTGATGAGATAATTGAAGAAGAAACAGAGGTTATTAACTTAAAAGACAATCATCTGCCTAAAGGATTAACTCCTCTAGAAGATCTATTTGATTCCAATGACATTCCCAAGAAACCTAAAATGGAACCACTAAAAGCAGATATTGAAGAATACAATTTAGGAACAGAGGACAATCCAAAGATGATAAAACTATCAAAGTCCTTACCTCCTGATCAGAAATTAAAATATGTTGAACTTATGAGAGAATTCCAAGATGTCTTTGCCTGGAGTTATGAGGATTTGAAGTCCTATGACACCTCCATTATTCAACATACCATACCTCTGAAAGAAAATCAAAAGCCCTTTAAACAAAAGCTCAGAAGAATCAACCCTGTACTATTACCACTGATTGAAAAAGAAATTAAACGTATGTATGAAGCAGGGATTATTGCCCCTATCAGGTTTTCAGAGTGGGTGTCTAACTTGGTACCTACTAGGAAGAAAATTGGGGAAATAAGGTTATGTGTTGATCTAAGAAATGTGAATAAGGTTTCTCTTAAAGATAACTACCCTTTACCCAAGATGGATCATATTTTGCAAAGGGTAGTAGGTTCTTCTAGAATTTCACTTTTAGATGGGTTTTCAGGATATAACCAGATCCTGGTTCATCCTGATGACCAAGAGAAAACTGCTTTTACAACACCATGGGGCACTTTCATGTAAATTAAAATGCCATTTGGACTAAAAAACATAGGAGCAACTTTCCAAAGGGCAATGGACATTGCATTTGCCAAAGAAATTCATGATTTTCTTGTTATATATTTGGATGATCTAACTGTTTTTTCTAAATCAGATCAACAACACTTGGACCATCTCAGACAAGTCTTTCTAAAATGCAAAAAATATGGTATTTCTTTGAATCCAAAGAAGTCCTTATTCAGTCTGGAGGAAGTTAAGTTCTTAGGTCACATCATATCCAAGGATGGCATTCGAATTGACCCTTCTAGAATAGAAGCTATTCTACAGATACCTCATCCAAGAAGTATCAAAGAACTTCAAGCTTTCCTAGGGAAGATAATTTTTTTGAGAATATTCATTTCTAACTTAGCATAACTTATTAGATTACTAAATAACATGCTGAAAAAGGATTCAAGTATAAAATGGAAAGTAGAGGCCAAGCAATCATTTGAAGAAATCAAAATGGCCTTAACCAGAACACCGGTCCTCACCAATCCACAATTTGATAGGGACTACATCATTTTTTCTTTTGCATCTCAACACACCATAGTAGCAGTTTTAGTACAAAAGGATGATTAGGGATGTGAGAAACCTGTAGCCTTTTTTAGTAAAGCACTTAGAGATGCATCACTAAAATACAAAATAATGGAAAAACAAGCTTTTGCATTGGTAAAAGCCATTAAGGACTTCAGAGTCTACATATTATACACTCATGTGATAGCCTATGTGCCTAATGCAGTTGTCAAAGACATCCTGACTCAGGATGGAATTGAGGGCAAAAGAGGTAAATGGATTGCTACCATCTTAGAATACGATATAGAGATAAAACCTATAAAACTGATAAAGGACAGGGATTGGCCAAACTTATGGCAGAAACTAATTGTCAAGCCCTGGATATAAATGAACTGGATGACAAACAAGAGATGGCGACTCCAAAAATTAACTAGGCCTTTTCAGACTAACCTTGGTATGCTTATGTAATTTATGTTTTATAAAACCTGCAGGCTCCTCCAGGGTTATCCAGAACAAATAATAGGTTTTTAAAAATGAAAGCTTCAAAGTTTTGTTTCTTAGATAATACTCTTTTTTGGAAAAATCATGAAGGAATTTTATTAAATTGTTTATTAAAAAATGAAGTTGACAAGGCTCTCCAAGAATTTCATGCAAGAGACTATGGTGGACACCTCTATTGGAATTCAACTGCAGATAAGATCCTAAGGGCTGGATTCTATTGGCAGACCTTGTTTTCAGATGTGAAAAAATTTGTAACTTGCCATAAATGTCAAATCTTTGAGGGCAAGAGAAAGTTGTTACCCTTACCCCTGAAACCCATTTCCACCAAGAAACCTTTTCAACAATGGGGTCTTGACTTCATTGGAGAAATCCATCCACCCTCATCAAGCCAACACAAATGGATACTCATTGCCAATGACTATTTTACCAAATGGATAGAGGCCATCCCCTCTAGATAGGCCAATGACACAATGATTATAGGTTTCCTTGAGACCATTAAATTGTCCAGGTTTGGCTGCCCTACTAAAATCATTACTGATAATGCCGCAGCTTTCAAATCAAAGAAAATGAATAGTTTCTGTAACAAGTATCATATTACACTGGGCCATTCCACAACCTATTACCCTAAAGGGAATGGACTGGCTTAATCTTCTAACAAGAGTCTCATTAATATCATCAAAAAATTGTTGGAAGAAAAGAAGAAGACTTGGCATAAGAAACTGATAAATGCATTGTGGGCGGGCAGGCTTACAACTAAAAAATCCATTAGAACTAGTCCTTATGAGTTAGTATATGGCATGGAAGCTATTTTTCCCTCATCACTAGGAGTTCCTGTTATGAAGATACTCCAAGAAGCTCAAGTGGAACCTAATGATATTCAAAGAAGGATAAACCAAACCATCAATCTACAATAGACCAGAGAAGAGGTGTACCAAAGATCCCAAGTGTTGTAGGAGAAGCTCAAGAAGATATTTGACAAAAGAACCAAGGCAGAAGATTTCTACCTTGGATATAAAGTGTTAAGATGGGATTCCAGGAGAGAGGATAAGGGTAAGCATGGGAAGTTTGACTTCCTATGGAAAGGACCATACATCATTTATGCTTTCAAGGGAAACAATGCATATTTTCTCAGAAACTTAGATGGTACAGAAGTTGAAGAAGGACTAGTCAATGGTCGGATGTTAATGCATTACTTTGATCCTACTTACTAATGCTATAATTTTCTTAACATGTACATACAATATCCTTTGTACTACCACAATGTTGATTGGACAGTGAAATTTTGGAGTTGAAGCTCGAAGAGAAGGCCCTAAGCTTCATAAGTATCACTGTCATACATACAATAAAGCAGCAAGCAAAGAAGATTGTAGAGCACAGTCACAGTCATTTAGAAGGCCTCTGATCTACTGTTCTTGACTTTTCACCGGGGAAAGCCATCCCCAAGTGGAGCCACTATTATGCCCCTATACCAATAGGTATCATATATCATGATTGACTTGATGAACTATGTAATATGTTCATACCTTTACTTGTTGCAAAGGTTTTCCATATTTGTAAAAAATCAAAAAATTTTAAAAATGTAAAGAGGGTATACCCTAAAAGAAAAATCAAAGGGTGAAAAGAATAAAAGATGGTCAAAAAATGAAAAGAAAATGAACCCCACCAAAAGAAAGACCAGGAAAGTGTGCAAGTCTAAATGCCACTACTTTTTCACTTTTGTATAATAAACAATTGTGTGCAGCTTGTCACTTATGCCACAATTCATGAATAGTCAAACAGTTTAAACTTGACTAGTTCATATTTTCAATTTCATGTTGTAGAAATAGAGAATAAATATCTGACCAAATAGTTTAATCTTGGCATATAAGTAGATAGGTAGAGTGAAAAAAGGAGCTCAACAATTTAATTTGATCCCTTCGATGTAATAAGTGTAGACTTAGATAGGCATTACCATGTAAAAGAAAAGAAAGTTTGATAAGGGTTTGCCAGTCTAAGTGCACCCTAATAAAGAAGTAAAAATGCTAGGTTAAGTAGGTAGGGTAAGTAGATGATGGTTGCAGAATAATATGTGGTGAATGATAAGTTTAAATGTGTAAATATTTTACTTTCATCACAAAGCAAAGGCATATATCACATGGAAGGCACATCAAGCAAGAAAAGTCAAAATAATTAACTTCCCTACTCATTTCCCTTAAATTTTCACTAGTTTCCCCTAAGTGCCAAGGTATTTATCAAATTAGAGGGTTTCATAGCATTTCTCTGACTTTTGGAGGGACCGGACCCTCGGCCCAATAGTTTATAATGCCTAAGTACTTAAGCCTATTCATAAAAAGCCACACCCCTTCATGAAACATTCATGCCTGTTACACAGCAATTTGTCACTGTTTGTCACCATCCCTGTTATCCCTCACCCGCATAATGGAGGACTCATTTTGGGACCTGTGAGAAGTGACATGACCTGAAACCACTTGCATCATATTCCTCTTAGTATGAGCTTCATTTTCCCTGAAGACATCTCCTACAAAATCCTCATGAAAACATCTCTTTTTACATTGGCGCGGGTTCATAGTTCATTGCCCGCGCCAATGAGGAAATACTCTATAAAGGGCGCGCCATTGGTGCTCTGTCCCAGAGTCGCACTCGAGTCAACCGAATTGAGTAAAGTTTTCAATGACCAAACTCCCGAAGGTTCTCTTCAACCCATTCACCAACTAAATCTATGTTGAGCTAGGATGGTTTGGCTTCGAATCTCCATAGAAGGGAAAGTGGTTTGCCACCTTTCATGGAAGTTTCCAAATGATAAAGCCAATCCCATGAATAATGTGGTTGATCCTATCTCTTTCCCTCTCTATCTATAAAAGCTTGCCTCTATGCCTTGAGCAAGCTAGTTACAGTCATAATACTCATAATTCCAGGAGTTCAAGAGTTTGAAGCTTCAAGAGCCTTCTTTGCACCCATAAGGCCAAATCTAAGTAAGGAGATTCTTGTCACCCAAAGAGAGAGAGGCTTGTCCCTTATCCCAACAAGCTTTGCAAGACTTGTGTAGCTGACTACCCAGCCAAAGGAGGATTTGACGTCAGAACAATGGTTGTATTCTTCTTTGTTATTCATTAATAATAGATGACTATCATTATGGTTCCACTCTCATTGCTTTATGTTTGATGTTGAGTTATATCTTTTCTGACCGATATATAATTGCATCTACTAGATTTTACGCTTGTTTTCGTGTTGTTCTTTGCGTGTGCAGGTATCCTATCACGGAGATCGTGTGGATCGTGACCGGCCAAGGCAAAGGAACGAAGGCGACATCTCTTCGACGAACACTAGCGTTGGAATCCAAGTAGGTTCTCACCATCTACTTTGTATTTGCAGTTAGGAACTTGCGTGATAGCATTGTGTGATTGTTGCTAGACCCGGTCTGGGCTAGTAGGGATCGTCTCTGTCCGCAGAGAGGATTTACCTCCACAACAATTTGGCGACTCCGCTGGGGACATCTTGTTGTTTGATTTGTAAACTTTAGACGGAGCCTGAAGCACGGCCAGGTAGCCTTCGAAACGCTATTGCTTTGCATTAGCGAAGTAGATCAACGCCACTTCAGTCAATCTCCGGTTTGGTTTACGAACTAAACAACTTGGAGTTTGTCTTGTCTCTTTGGTTTTTCTTGTTTTGATTGCTTAGATAGCTTTCTGGGTCAAATTTCTTGCTTCTTGGTGTGCCTAGTATTGTTCCCAAGCCCTGGGTTACCTGCTTTTGTTTTGATTTAAGTTAACTTGATTAGCGCGCTTTTTAGTAAAACAGTCGCGCTATTGGCGCAAGTTGCTCAAAGACAACCCGCGCCAATCCTATAAAGGCGCGAGTTGCAGCCTGACAGTCGCGCCAGGCCTGTCAACTTTTCAAGTTCGCTTGTCCTTAAGCCCTCTGAGCTTGAATTTGTGTCTAGCTGTCTTTTTTTCAATTACTGGAGTGTGTTTGATCCTGATTTGACTAGTTTTAGACCTTCATCATTCGGGTGTTCGCTTTTTTCTATCGGTTTCACATTTTGGCCCTAGGGCATCTAGTGGCATTGTGTGTCGAGCCTCCCAGAGGTGTTTTGTGTTCTTTAATCGTTCGGTCAACATTGTGGTTATTCCTTTGCATTCGCTCAGTAGTTGTCAAAGTTTTTTTTGTTATCCAAGTGATTTGTTTCTTTATCGCTTGGGTTTCACTTGGCTTCGTTTGAGCTTGGATCACATAACTCATAAGAGGCCTTTGTATTTTCTTTTTGGTTTGAAGGACTGTTTTGGTGTTTTTGGGATCCGTTTGTGTTCTCATTGAGTGAAATTGGTCTTTTTCTCGGTGTTACTGTCTCTCAAAATTCATTTTGTGCACTTTGCCATTGAAAAGGAAAACGAATAATCTTTGTTGCATTACATTAGTTAATTGAAAGTAGAAGCTTTTCATTGATTTAGTGATTTAAAAAAAAAGAAAAGTTTCGTTTATTTGTCATTCGCTGCATCAAAGTGATTCGTGCTTGTTTGTGGTCATTTTGTTTGAAAAGATCCTTAACTCTCTTGTAGTTAGCATTCATCGAACGAAATGATATTCTTTGGCATGTAGTTTGCATTCAGGAAATTGTGAGAGATTACATACGGTAGGACCTGAAACTGAAACTTAATCAAAGATCAACCATAAAATGAACTGAATGAACTTAAAAACGCATTGGAACATAACGCTCACTAAGTAGAGGTCTAGGCTAGAGACGTGCTCCGGCGTCATTAAACCTAGTCACTGTTGTTTCACACTACGGTTGGGTGATTCCTCCTTTTGTGACTTGATAGTGGTCTAGCACGGACTTGAGCTCCCACGTACCGTCGCGTATATAGGGGAGACTCCACTAGGTTATCATCCTTGATCCATAGGAAGCCGTGTCTGCCGCCTTACATGCCGTAACGCACCGAACACAACATTCGGGAAGATTGACTGCAGTATGGGAAGTCCTTGGTTTTCATATGATTGCCAAGGTGTATAAGCAGTTTTACGGATTGTCTGGTAAACCCTTTGCCTAGTTTCTCCAGAGTAGTCACTTTTGATCCTTTTCAGACTCCTTAAACGAAAAGGCTCACTTGAGCAGTTTGTCACTTCGGCTCATAAAACATTCGAAGGCGACTAAAGTCACCTTTTTGCCCTTTTCTCGACTCTTAAAACATGAAAAGGTCAAGTTGTGTCTTTGCGTCTTAAAATTCATTTGGCCACGATAAACATTACCTGGTTAGATCTTGTGTGCGTTAGTTTGAGTAGGGTCTTTTATCGTTAGACTCCCTTAGGTTTGTTTGAAGTTTGTCATCCTGGCTGAACCGTCGACTCCCGTTCCAAGTGATCAAGGCTCTCCATCTTCCGCTGCTCCTAAGGTACCGGTTGTCCGTGATACTCTTCCTGTTATCCCGAGTATCCAACCGATCAACTGTCGCGCCCCGGAAGACAAGGGTTATGAAGTTCATTGGAACCCCATCTGGGAGCCTGACGACGACGATATTCTTGTCACCCCCCCTGGTGTTTCGTCTTCAATGTCTACCTCCCACATGGATGAGACATCTCCTAGCATGAGTGAGACACCTGTGGTGTCAAATATCGACACTCCCATCCCAGCTACTTCTCCACTTCCCCCACGCTATCAATCGTTGAGGGACAGGGTAGCTGCCAGGACTTTTGCTTCGACCATGTGGGATCCCCATGTCACTCCCACCACAGGACCTTTTATTTCACAACCCCATACTACACATGTTACTTCAGTTCCGACGAATCCAACTGTCTGTGTAGCACATTCAACTCCGGTCATTGGTGCCGTAACAACGTCTTCATCTTTGAACACTGGTGCTGGTCCCCCTCACGGTCAAGTGAGTAGTGGCCAGCCGGAACTCTCGCCTAGAGTTGTCCACCCTGCACAAACTGCTCCACCCTCTTCTGGTCCCGTCCCAGGAGGAGGGCCGTATGATGCTTCTGGACAACCTGTTCAGGATCCGAATGCGCAGGGTCCGTTATTTTACTATGATTCTACCGGTCAGTACCTTCAACTATCTCAACCCTTGCCTACTCAACCTATGGTTGAGGTTTCGGTACCGTTATCCATTACTTGGGACCCTAGAACTCACTCTTTCCATGGAGGCCAAGCGATGCCTGGACAGCTTCAAGGACCACCTAACCAAGGCCAGCCATCTTATCTGCAAACCCCCCAGGGGTAGCAATATTATGGCCAGTCTTACCCAGGACAATTTGGGGGCCTACAAGGACAACCCTATCAGGGACAACCTTTGGCTGCTGGCGGTCCGTCCTTTACCTATATTACTCAACCTTCAGGTTATCCGGGGCAACCTGGTACCCAACAAGGTTACCCGTCTGGACAACCAGGACAACCTTATGTTCAACAAGGCCAACCTGGTATTTAGCAGGGTTATCCCTCTGGACAAACCGAACAAACTTACATTCCACAAGGTCAACCGGCAGTCCAACAGGGGTATCCTTCTGGGCAAGGGGGGCAACCTTACATACAGCAGGGCCAACCCACTGCCCAGTCTAGTCATCCTTCTGGGCAAATGGGCCATCTCTCTGCACAGCAAGGCCAACCCACTGCCCAGCTCAGTCATCCTTCTGGACAGGCTAGTCAACCTCAAGGTCAATCGGCCGTCCAGTCCACTAAACCGTCTGTCCCGCAAGGACAACCCTTGATCGTTCAAAGACAACCTGGTACCCAGCAGACATATCCCTCTGGGCAACCAGGCCCATCCCAAACCCAACCAGGCCAACCTTCCGGCCAGATGGTCCAAGCCCAGCCTGTTCAAGGACATTCTTCTGGGATCCAGACTCAACTTGGTTATCAAATGCAAGGTGGGCCACGACCCCAACCTTCGTACCAAGCGCAACCTTCTTATCAGGCCCAGTATGGAGCTCAACAAATGTACGACTACCAGCGACCCCAGGGGCAAACTCAATTTACCCCTTACCAAAATTATCAACAAATGCAGGTTACTCCTTATCAAAATTATCAGCAACAGTACGTTGCACCTGTAGGTCAAGTTGCTAATCCATGGGGAACTGGGGGCAGACCCAGGGTCAACTGTTTGCATATGGACAGAACCCCTACGGGCAAAATCCCTATGGGCAAGGCCCCTTCGGGCCAGGCCCATCCGGACAAAGTCCATGGGGACAACCACCACCTGGTTGGAACCCTGGTACTACCTCTCTTCCACAGCCACAAATGTCCTTTAACCCTCAGTTGCCTTTCTTAGCGATGTTGGAACTTCCGGATGTGTCCAAGTTGACGAATGATCCCATTCTTCATAATCCATATTGGCCACCAGTTCCGACTAAAATACCCGGTGATTGCCCAAAATTTGATGGCAAAGCTGGTTAAGACCCTCAATCCCATGTCATGACCTATCACCTTTGGTGCTCATCGAACTCATGGCTTGATGACTCCATTTGGCTCCGCCTCTTTCAAAGAACTCTCACCGGCTCAGCCGCTAAGTGGTATATTGAGCTCAATCGCGGAACATTTCAAGATTTCAACTCGCTGGCTATGGCATTCCTAACTCATTTTCAGTTACCCATTCGGTATGAGACAGGGACACATCTCCTTACGTATCTCAAATAGGACACGGCTACGCATATATCTGATCATATACATGAATGGAGATGGCATCGTCGCTTGATCAAATTTTGGATTCCTGATCAACTCCTGACCGATTGGTTCACGACTTCCTTTGTCCCTGCGATCGCGCGAGACATCGCCATGGGAGCTTGTGTAACTGAAGAGCAAGCTATCGCGCGTGCTCAGTACCTTGACTTAGTATACTCTCAGTCGGGTACTTTATATGATTATTTTCCAGACGCCCCAAGGCCCGGACAATCCAAAGCTCCGCCAAAACCATCTGTTGACGGAGTTATTGGCTCCGTAAACTCGTCATCAAAGAAATCGGCCGCGAACCCTTGTTACACTAAAAAATGTCACCTTGACTACTTACAGTTAGTATGGCTCAAATCAACAGTCATGCTACCCTCTTAGGCAAGTCTTATGCCTCTGTTATCCATCTCAAACTCAAAGAAGAGAGAAAGTCTTGTAAAAACTATGTTTATCTCTGGGGTCGCAGGTTCTCTCTAGCCTTACCTGCGGGGACGCTGACCATGTTCACAAAATCTGCGTCCATGGACGCTCTGTATGTTAAGGGACAGGTGCGTCCCTCTGTAAAAGGCAAAATGCGCGAGTTTTATCTTGAAAAAGTTACTTGTGGTTACTTCTAGAACATTCTAGAGGTCGGTTTGATGAAATGGATGCGCCTCCAGTTGGTTCATGTATCTCTATTAAGGGGGAACTTATCCCATCAATAAGGGAGCTATCCCACCCAAAGAGGGGGATGATCCCATTGATAGTGGACCTGAATAACCTCTTTACAGCACTATAAATAAAGGCATTGAGCCAGAAGGAGAGGAGGTTGGAGCTATACATTTTCTTTGGGTAAATGCTGCAGGATTTAGGTCTTCCATTAGAGCCTTTGTGAGGAGAGATTGTCTTCACTTGATTCTACTTGGGAGAGGGTGAGCTTTGTCAAAGTAGAGGAAAACCCTTGATGGACCCTAGGAGGAACTTGCACAACACCAAGGCCAGGTTGTAAGAGTTTCTTTGTTTCGTTATTAATACAAACTGGTTTATTTTTCTCAATAGCTTGTGTTAATGAGTTATTTCATGTGTTCCTTGGTCTGCATGTTGAATATATGTTTTATTATATGAAATGCAAGTGCTTGGTAATTTTTTGATTGTTTGTGGTTGCAGGAATTGACTTGAAGGAGGAGCTCATCCGGATCGTCAAGAACGGACTTCAACAACAGCGTTTTGGAATAAGGTAAGCCTAAACACTTGTAGTTTTCATGTTGTAAAAGGTGTATTTAGAGAAAGATCACTCCATTTTGTCTTGTTTGTCATTAGAATGTCTTAGACTTCTAGGAAGGTCAGTCGTGTCCGCACCCTTGACAGATTCCATGTGACAAATTGGCGACTCCACTGGGGATAGATTCCATTGATGAGAAAAGTCTTTTCCTTTATGTGAACTTTGCTTTGAGAAAATTGGTTTATTTTTCTGGTTTTGGCTCTGTGATTCTGTCTCTGGGTGGGTTAACTTAGGATTAGTTTTATTTTGGTTTTTCTTGAGTTTTTCAGTAGGACGCAGCCTCTGAGTGCTGCACAGTGCGTCCCTGGACGCACTTTTACTGTGTGCACAGAGCGGGCCCGCACCTGTCCTAACGGGTTGCCTGCGTCCCCCTGCTAAAATTTGAGAAAACTCCATTTTTTGCTTTTTTACTCTTAGATTTTGTTTTTTCTTAGTTTTTTCTGCCCAGATTCATTAGTCCCTTGTCCAGAATCTTCACCTAAGCTTGTTCCTGCTCTTAGCTTTCATCAATTGGGTGTTTTGAGTCTCTTTCTTGAGAAATTCTTGATTTGATTTCCTTTGGTCATTACTTGGAGGTTTGTCTCAGTCTTTTCACAATTTTGCATCTTTTTGCTTCTGTTTTTGCAAAAAAAAATTTCCCCCTCATTCGCCGGGGGGGGCTAAATTGTGTATGAGTGTTAATCGCCTTTGAGTGTTTTTATGTTTTGATCTTTGGAACTCTCACCCAATTTTCTCGACTTGCACTTGATTGGTTCTTAGATTACATTAGAATCATCTTGTGTTTGAGAATTCTCTTGCATAGATCACATTTGCATAATTAGAGTTCTCAGTTTCAGAATATGAATGAAAAATGTGCATAGATTACATTTGCATACTTTTCATGTGAATTGTGCATAGATTACAATTGCATAGTTTACATTCTGAAAAATCAATCATAGATTTAGATCAGCTTTCTTTGATTTGAATTTACACAAAAATAAAAACAAAAATTGGTTTGGAATTGATTTGCATTAGTTTTTCTTGATGAAATTAGTGCATTAGAGAATTTGTTAAATTTTCTCTTAATGATCAATTTTTTGCATTGTTGGAAGTGAATGGAAACTCTCTCCTTACTCTAGTTAGGATTCATCGAATTGAAAGGATTGCATTATCATATTCGATTGCATTCAGTTGAGTCGGGTCATAACACCATTGGTTTCATCTCCATTTACCCATTTGAGTAATAACAGCCTTAATAACACAGCGCTTAATTAAAATTCATCTAGTAATTTTTACATTTCTAGGGCTCTGAAACACCAACATAGCTTAGGCTAGGGTCTTGGAGTAGGTGAGTACTTAACTCTCCAAGACTACAAAACCAAACAGATAGTTTATCTTGAGTAGAATAAATCCAATTGTTTCAATTGCACTCTGGGAAAGCTCCTCTTAAAGGAGAAACACGAGCTCGTGTCCGAACCAGTGAGGGGATCATTCCCCCCTCGTTGGGAACGACGCCAGACAGTACGTATTACAAACGGTAAACCTCGGATTAACCATTGTCGAGGAGCCAGGGGTCACTTATCGGTAAACCTTGGATTGTTGTCAAGGAGCCGGTAAGGGGATTGAGCTTGCTACTCTGCCCTTGCGTGCTGTCGGAGTTTAGACTGTTCCCCCAGGTGTATTTGTTACTGTTGGTGACCTTAGTGACCATAATCTTTAGGGTTCTACCGAGGTGACGGTGGAGGGAAGGTCCCACTGTACCTGGAGCAGACGTCGGCTATACTCACTTGGATTTTCCGGGGGGTTCACTTCACTTCGAGACGGTTAAAGTGGAGGAACTTGTGCCGGTCTATTCATTAAGCAGGTTGCCGGGGTAACTGTTCCACCCGCCATTTCTGTACTGAATTCTGCGAGGTTGGGCTTCATCACCAACTAGTGTTTTCGGTCCGGAGAGCTTACTGTTTGTGTGTGGTTTGACTCCTAGATTTGATAGCGCGTGTTAATTTGTTTGTTTTTACTTTTAGAGACCATAGGTGTGAATTGTGAATTTTAATTGTTAGGTGTGAATCGTGAATTGTTAATTTTAGTTTTAAATTGTTAATAAAATTCACTGAAGTTGAATACAATGGCAAATGTTCCGGAATTTATCGACCTAGGAACCCCTCCTAATGAGAATCCTAGTACTTTTCCTTACTTTGGAAATGTTGGTCCTCCTTATATGGCTACTTTGTCATTACCTGGATTTACAATAGGTTTACCGATATGGTTATTTTCAACTTCGTTGGCCCAAAATACTCAAATTGTTCCACCTCAACCGGATGCTTCACCTCAACAGAGTTCACCATCTCAACATCACCAACCTTCTGTTGACCCTTTACCCTCTTCGCCTAATTTTTCTTCCTCCATTTCTTCCTCTTCGCCTGGTAAAAGCCTTGATGCTCGTAACCAGGAGTCTAAGAAGAAGAAGAAAGGGAAGAAGAAGAAGAAGAAGAAGAAGCAAGCTAAGAAAGAAGTCAACCAACCAACCACGGCTGTAAGTGTTAGTTGTGTTGAGGAAAATTCCGACATGCATCGTAAACCCAAATACCCTTGCAGGCTTTGTAAGGGTGACCACTTCCTTGTCAATTGTCCTGGCATTCCAAAGGTCTTGGAAGTATGGTCAGAAAAATCTCATCAACTTTCCATTGATCCATCAACCAGTGATAGTCAGGTTCCTGGGAAAAAGGGTAAAGTTAGGTTTCCTTGTAAGTTATGCAAAGGGAGTCATCAAACTCACATTTGCCCTCACATGGATGAAGCCTCAACATTGTTGGAAAACCTTACTGTTCCACAGCAAGAATTTCCAACTGGTTACCGTAAACTTTCTCCCAACCTACCGTCAACTGACGGAGTGATTGATTCAAATTCAAATACAGTCGATCACACTCTCCCATTGGAGAGTGAAACTCATGTCACTCAGGTTGATGATCCATTAGTTGATCAAGTGGTCGATTCAATTTCACATGCGGTCGATCACACTCTCCCTTTCGAGAGTAAATTTCATACCGCTGATGTTCTTCTTGTTACATCGGATTCTTTTATGCCAGGGGGCATTTCACCTGTTTCTACAGAATCCCCTCCAAGCACTGAGGTCTTTTCCTTTGATTGGAATAGACTGACAGAACCTCGTCTTCCTTCCTCCATCCCTTTCCAAATCATTGTCAAGGCTGATGGTAGGGACATACATCGTACTCAGGTAGATGAAGGTGCTTCTGTTAGTATTTTATCCTCAACTGTTTGGAAAGTTTTGGGTTCCCCTCAGCTTGCGCCTATTACGCAGAATCTGAAAGCTTTTAACCGAACTGTTAGTGAACCTTTAGGGATCCTTCCTAAGTTTTCTATTACCTTGGAAGGTAAAACTGTCTGTATTGATCTTATGGTAGTTCGAGGTCCCTTGGATTTCAATTTACTCCTTGGGCGAGACTATGTTTATGCAATGAAAGCTGTCGTATCGACACTCTTTCGCGTGATGTCTTTCCCTCACAATGGCAGTATTGTGACTGTAGACCAGCTTTCGTTCCCTAGTCTTGTTTCAACTACCAATAATATGACACCCCTAAATGTTCCTGATTCTAAAGTGGTATCTACCCTGCCACGGGTTAATTATGTGGCAACTGGTCCCATGTTTTCAGTTACCGATGTAAGTGAGCCTCTCACTGTTGATTTAGATCCGGCAATTGACATGGAAAACTCTATGGGATTACTTGAACACGATGTTCTTCTCCCTTTTGAGTCCCTTGACATGTGTTCCTTCCAGAGAAGTGTTCTTCCTTCTGATGAAGACCTTTTGGAAGCCATGATCAAGGTGTGTCCATTGACATGTCTTTCTTCTAGTTAGAAGCCATGATCAGTGAGTACGAGGATAGTTTTTTTTTTTTTCCTGTATCAACCTCGTTAAAAAATGAAACAGGCTAGTGTGAGGATAGTTTCTTCTAGTCTCAACCTCATTAAAAAATGAAACTCGAAGTCATGAGCATAGTTTCTTGTCTTGTGTCAAGCTCATTAAAAAATGAAACAAGGAGTTCCGAGGAAAGTTCCTTTTACTGTGTCAACCTCGTTAAAAAATGAATCAGTTAGTTCGAGGATAGTTCCTTGTCTTGTGTCAACCTCGTTAAAACAATGAAACAAGGATAGGTTATATAGGAAAGTAGGATTAGAGAGGAAAGTTCCTTTTACTGTGTCAACCTCGTTAAAAAATGAATCAGTGAACCGAGGAAAGTCCCTTTTACTGTGTCAACCTCGTTAAAAAATGAATCAGTGAGCTCGAGGAAAGTTCCTTTTACTGTGTCAACCTCGTTAAAAAATGAATCAGTGAGCGCGAGGATAGTTTTTTCCTGTATCAACCTCGTTAAAAAATGAAATTGGATGACGAGGATAGTTTTTTCCTGTATCAACCTCGTTAAAAAATGAAATAGGCTGTTTGAGGAAAGTTCCTTTTACTGTGTCGACCTCGTTAAAAAATGAATCAGTGAGTACGAGGACAGTTCCTGTTACTGAGTCAACCTCGTTAAAAAATGAATCAAGTATGAGGATAGTTCTTTTCTTGAGTCAACCTCATTAAAAAATGAATCAGGTTTGAGGATAGTTCCTGTTACTGAGTCAACCTCGTTAAAAAATGAATCAGGTATGAGGATAGTTCTTTTCTTGTGTCAACCTCTTTAAAAATGAAACAACTCCCTTTTCAAGTTAAATATTGAAAGTAAACCTTCATTTCATCCAGCCGGTTGAATGCAATGAAGCCTGGGGGGCATGTACCTCATTTCGCATCATTATGCTGGGGGCATGCGAACTTTTTGAGCATAGTTCCTTGTCTTGTGTCAAGCTCGTTAAAAAATGAAACAAGGGTAGGTTAAGTAGGTAGATTGTAGAGAGTAGTCATGAGCATAGTTCTTTGTCTTGTGTCAAGCTCGTTAAAAAATGAATCAAGGTTTTTAGAGCACAGTTCCTTGTCTTGTGTCAAGCTCGTTAAAAAATGAATCAAGGTTTTTTAGAGCACAGTTCCTTGTCTTGTGTCACGCTCGTTAAAAAATGAATCAAGGTTTTTAGAGTATAGTTTTTTGTTAGGTAGATTGTAGAAAGTAGTTATGAGCATAGTTCCTTGTCTTGTGTCAAGCTCACTAAAAAATGAAACAACTCCCACGAGTCTTTCCAAGATTTTGAAAGTAAAGCTTCATTCCATCCACCTCATTGAATGCAATGAAGCTTGGGGGGCATGTACCTTGATTTGCATCATTATGCCGGGGGCATGGGAACTTGTAACAAGCATAGTTTTTCGTTTCAAGCTTGTGTAAACATGAAACTGAATCCGAGCATAGTTCTTTTCCTGTGTCAAGCTCGTTTAAAAAATGAAACAAATCCTCCTCTACTTGAGTCGAGAGATTGACTAGATCTCGTAAATGTTAAGTTGTATATTTAGGTTAGTTGTTTCGGTGTTTTGCATAATTTTCTTACAGTTTTAGGTCGAGTCTTCCAAATGATCTCGTAACTCAACCTTCATTTCATCCAACTGATTGAATGAAATGAGGCTGGGGGGGCATGCGCTCTAACAGTTATGCTTAGGGGGCATCAAGCACAGTTTTATCTCTTTTTCAAGCTTGTGAAAAAATGAAACTACTTTGAAGCATAGTTTTTATCTGTTTCAAGCTTTTGTAAAAATGAAACCTATCTCGAGTCAATTTCAGTTATTTTCAAAACTCGTTAAACTCATGAAAATACCGAGATTATTTTGCTATTTTTCATTCTCGTAAAACAAATGAAAATGCCGAGTTCTTTCCGTCCTTTCCTACTCGTAAATTAAATTGAAAGTCGGTCATATGAGTACATTTTTATCCCTTTTTCGAACTCATTAAAACTTACGAAAAAGTGAAACCTCAGAGTCATCTTTTAAGCCCTTTTCTGACTCCTAAAACATGAAAAGATCGCCGAGTGTTTCTTTTTCACTCGTTAAAACGGAATTAAAAGACGGTCCCCTTTTAGCTCTTTTCTGGCCGTAAAATCAAGAAAAGATTGCCGGGTTTTTGTCGTTTCAAACTCGATAAGGAAATAAAACGACGTGTCCTTGATCGCTTTTTACTTTTCAGGTCGACGACACTATCATGAAAGTACTCCTTGGTCGCAAGATCAAGCGGTTCCCCCAGGTATTATTTTATACTTTTTCGGGCTTGAGGGACACAAATTTACGAAAAAGTTCAACGTGGAGTTTCCTTAAGTTTTTCAGACTCTCTAAAAATGAAAAACGCCGAGTTTCTCCTATACTGGGCTCGTTAAACTTTTACAGTAAAGGACCTGTTCAATTACAAACAGGAACGAACCACTCCTTCCTAGGGTTCGAATTTAAACTAGGTTGGACTCGTCCGAAGGATGAGCTTATAACCAAGCATATGTTATCCTCCTCAAGCTTGTTAAAAATAAAGAGGTACTTGCCAGAAATGGTGGGGGAAAAGAGAGAAGAATGAACCTATTTGTCACCTTTTGTCTCAAACGAAACTTTATTACCACTCTTGAACACGACACTTTTGCATTTCACCTGGGTTGGGAAATCTTTTACCTCACAATTGACCAAATCACTTTGAAAATATTTAACCGGGTTCAGGGATTAACTTTGAGTTATTCGTCACCAAACCATCTGTTGTGTCGTTATGTGTTCAAGAGGTCTGCAAGCAAAACTTTCATCTGCAAAATACTTATCATCCATTTGACCATCCCTGAGTCAGTCCTTACAGCAACATTTCTTCAACTTGAACAATGATTTCGTGTTGCAGGCTTGCCTGCAACGAGTCGCTTTCTATCGACATCGACATATTATCTAGAAAGATGACTTAGGAATCGACAGTACCTTGAAGTCTGCATGCATCAATGGCAGGTTTCTCGCCTTTGACGACAGTTTACATCATTAACTTTCGATCAAAGGATTCCGTGAAGTGTTCGACATCAGAACATCTATTCACATTTCACGGGTTGTGCTTGGTACTTTGAGAACCATTGACATTACTGGTGGTCTCTCTCACGCTTGTTAACAGTTTACATCATCGACTGGTAATCAAGTGGTTTCTAACATGTTCGACATCAAACCATTTAATCACATGCTTAGAATCGTACCAATTCGGGAAGTAGAAGTGAAGACCCTGGATCTAGTTTCTACCATCCAGGCTGCGAGGAGTTTTGTATTCATTATCTATGTAGACTAATTATAAACAGATGGCTGCGTCCATACTGTGTCTACAAAAGTCTATAAAAATGATGCACTACAAGATCATTCCTGTATCAGAATAGTTAGTCCATTAGTTAAAGTTTTGAATCTGAGTATGGGAATGCCTACCTCAGTGATGATATTATCTTATCCATGTATTTTGTGTTGAAAATTGCAGGTTCCAACCAGGTCATCCACAAGACAATCCTTGAAATGATAAAGCGCTTCACCCTTCCTAGAATTACAAAACCCTAATTTATTCCAGGCTTCGCACTTTAGGGGGCAATCTGTTACACTAAAAAATGTCACCTTGACTACTTACAGTTAGTATGGCTCAAATCAACAGTCATGCTACCCTCTTAGGCAAGTCTTATGCCTCTGTTATCCATCTCAAACTCAAAGAAGAGAGAAAGTCTTGTAAAACCTATGTTTATCTCTGGGGTCGCAGGTTCTCTCTAGCCTTAACTGCGGGGACGCAGGCCATGTTCACAAAAACTGCGTCCATGGACGCTCTGTATGTTAAAGGACAGGTGCGTCCTTCTGTAAAAGGCAAAATGCGCAAGTTTTATCTTGAAAAAGTTACTTGTGGTTACTTCTAGAACATTCTAGAGGTCGGTTTGATGAAATGGATGTGCCTCCAGTTGGTTCATGTATCTCTATTAAGAGGGAGCTTATCCCATCAATAAGGGAGCTATCCCACCCATAGAGGGGGATGATCCCATTGATAGTGGACCTGAATAACCTCTTTACAGCACTATAAATAAAGGCATTGAGCCAGAAGGAGAAGAGGTTGGAGCTATACATTTTCTTTGGGTAAATGCTGCAGGATTTAGGTCTTCCATTAGAACCTTTGTGAGGAGAGATTGTCTTTACATGATTCTACTTGGGAGAGGGTGAGCTTTGTCAAAGTAGAGGAAAACCCTTGATGGACCCTGGGAGGAACTTGCACAACACCAAGGCCAGGTTGTAAGAGTTTCTTTGTTTCGTTATTAATACAAACTGGTTTATTTTTCTCAATAGCTTGTGTTAATGAGTTATTTCATGTGTTCCTTGGTCTGCATGTTGAATATATGTTTTATTATATGAAATGCAAGTGCTTGGTAATTGTTTGATTGTTTGTGGTTGCAGGAATTGACTTGAAGGAGGAGCTCATCCGGATCGTCAAGAACGGACTTCAACAACAGCGTTTTGGAATAAGGTAAGCCTAAACACTTGTAGTTTTCATGTTGTAAAAGGTGTATTTAGAGAAAGATCACTCCATTTTGTCTTGTTTGTCATTAGAATGTCTTAGACTTCTAGGAAGGTCAGTCGTGTCCGCACCCTTGACAGATTCCGTGTGACAACCCTGGGAAGCAAAAACAGAACGCTTCTAATGGAAATACTTCTCAGGGCCAATCTAATTCTGGAAGTACCTCCGAGGTTAATGCCGTCCAGTCCACCACGGCGGATAAATCCTCGAAAGGGAAGAAGAAAGGGAAAGCTAAGAATAAGACCGAACAACCCAAACAGGACTCCCCTAAAAATCCAACCGAGGAAGGAGCCAAACGAAAACTTAAGTATCCTTGTCTTATCTGTGATGAGGATCACTACACTAAAGACTTCCCAAGGCGGTCCGAAGTTAGTCAGTTATTGAAAGGTGCTCCTGGGACTCCTGCTGTGCTTAAGGAACCTTTCCCTTCTCAGCAAACTCAAATGGTGGCAGACCCATCTCAACCCTCTTCCTCATTTGGCTCTCAAGTATTTATGGCTGGGACAATTCCCATCCATGTTACTACTCGAGCGAAAGAATATCCCTCTCCTGCCGGGAAAGAGCCGAAGGTCCCCTCCAGCGCTCCTCCGTCCAGTTCTGGTCCTCTCCACATCGAAAGACCCAGCACTGAGACGATCCCCCGACCCCCTCCAAAAGGTGTACTTCGGAAGTTGTCTTACAACCCTAATGCTCGTGCTACCCATCACTATAGCATTGTTGAGGACTTAGCTCAGGTTCCGTCTGCTATGTCCGCTTTAGAAGTCCTCCAGACTTGCCCCTCCCAGAGGAAGTCCTTGCTGTCGGCTGTCGGTGGCATAGACCCGGCTGATTCAGATTTGATTTCTTTCGATCTCGAGGGCTTTACACCAAGACTGCACCACCAAGTCGCTTTCCTTATACAGGTCATCATCAATGGAAAAACAATTCATCGTACAGTCATTGATGAAGGTGCCTCAACTTGCATCATGTCTGTTGCTTGCTGGAAGGCTATTGGTTCTCCTACGTTGAGTCAGTCTCCTACGACATTAGAAGCCTTTGATGGAAGAGAGTCTCGTCCTTATGGTATCCTCCAACGCTTGCCCATCTCCCTGGAAGGAAAGACGGTAGAAGTGGAGGTAGAAGTCGTTGACGCTAATCTCACCTATAATCTCCTCCTCGGACGTAGCTGGACATATGCCATGCAAGCCGTGGCCTCCTCCCTTTTCCATGTCATTCGTTTCCCTCATCAAGGGAAGATTGTCACGGTGGACCAGCTCTCCTTCTTCGCCTCTTCTTCTGAAGGTAATGTGCCATTTGTGGAGCATACCCCTAAGTCATTCGAGAGTGTGGGAGCCGGAATTTTTAAAGATCCCGCTCTAATGGGTGTCTTTCCCCTTCCACCTCTGAATCTCACCCTATTAACATGATCTCTGTGCATTCTGATCCGTGGGTCCTTCCTCCCGCTAATCAGGAAGAATCCTGGGGTGATATGATGCCGTTGAGTCCTGCCGAGCTCAACTACGTCGAAATCGTCGCTGCATCGGCTCCCCCTGCTGAACCTGCTCTTTTGGGCAGTGTTCCCAATTCATATGTTCATTTCCCTTGGCTAGGAGATGATGCTACTTCGGATCCATTAAAGGAAATATTTCCTTCCGATGAAGCCATCATAGAGACCATGTCTCTTGAAGAGCTCCCTTGGTCAGATCATCACCACCGCTCTTCGTTTCTCCCTCCCCATCAGGAAATGATCACATGTCTCGAGCGGTTTGCTTCGTGTATCCCATCCTCGCCCCTTCAAACACCTATTCAGCTTTACCAAGTGTCTTCTGAGGGCAATATGGGAAACATCACGCAAACCCAACCCATCGACATCTCTGTGAAACCAGGGATTGTTGAGTACATTTACATAGGAGTCACTTGCACTCCAGAGGAAGTTCAACTTTACACCGCTCTATTTCGCGAATTTCGTGATGTCTTCGCTTGGTCCTATGAAGAAATGCCCGGCATCGACCCTAGTATTGTGGTGCACGAAATACCTACGTATCCAGGTGCTAAGCCAGTCCGTCAGCGCCTACACCCTGTGCACCCCCAAAAGGCCGCAGCCATCAAAGCAGAAGTCGAAAAGCTTCTCAAGGCTGGTTTCATTTACCCCATTCCACTGACGGATTGGGTCTCTAATATAGTTCCTGTGAACAAAAAGCAGGGCACTATTCGAGTCTGTGTTGATTACCGTGATATCAATCGCTCTTGTCCTAAGGATAACTTCCCTACACCCTTCATCGATCAGCTTATTGATGAGTGTGCAGGAAGCAAAATTTACTCGTTCATGGACGGTTTTTCTAGATATAACCAGATCAACATCACGCCTGCTGATCAACATAAGACCGCTTTTATCTGTCCTTGGGGCACTTTTGCCTATAAAAAGCTCCCTTTCGGTTTAAAAAATGCCAGCGCTACCTTCCAACGCGCGATGTCCTATGCCTTTCATGATATTCAACACATTGTACAACCGTATCTGGATGACCTTCCAACTCATTCAGCCAAGCGTCAAGACCATCCCTCCCATCTTCGCGAAATTTTTCTCCGCTGTCGACACTATCGTATTAGGCTCAACCCTCATAAATGTGTCTTCTGCGTGGAATCAGGCCGACTACTCGGGTTTATCGTCTCCCGAGAAGGCATCCATCTGGATCCTCTCAAAGTCAAGGCCATCCTGAATCTTCCTCCCCCCGCTTCTTTTCAGCAGTTACAGAGCTTGCAGGGCAAAGCGAATTTCCTTAGACGATTCATCCCGAATTATGTCGAGGTGGCTAAGGTTTTTACACGGTTGTTGAAGCAAGACACACCCTTCCATTGGGATGCTATTGCTCAGGAGTCTTTCGAGCGACTCAAGGGTCTCCTTGTCTCTGCTCCATTATTGCAACCTCCGAACTACCACCGTGATTACACTCTATATCTGGCCGCTGCCGATACCACTATCGGCATGGTTCTAGTGCAAGATGACGATGATGGCAATGAACACGTTATTTATTACCTCAGCCGCAACCTCTTGGATACGGAAACTCGCTACGCTTACGTTGAGAAGTTGGCATTGGCTGCTGTGTGCGCCGTCCAACGTTTCCGGCACTATATCCTGTTGCGCTCTACGACCGTGATTTTGGACTGCAACCCGATGACGTACATATTGTCGCGTCAGTTGTTAGGGGGAAAATACTCTAAATGGATCGTAATCCTCCATGAGTTAAATTTGGAATTCACTGCTGCCAAGTCTAAGAAGTCTCTGGTCTTCGCTGAATTGCTTTGTTCTTTGCCATCCCCTTCTGCACCTTCTCTTTCCGAAGATCATATTCCGGACGAAACTCTTTTTCTGATCAGCACCCTCGATCCCTGGTACGGGGATATTATTGTGTATTTACAGACCTCCTCGTTCCGCCCCGCTCTATCCAAGGATGCTCGGTGGCGGATCCGCCATCAATCTCAACCCTATCCGATCATAAGAGACACCCTGTACCGCCTCGGCGTTGACTCCGTTCTCCGCCGACGTCTTACCCTTGAGGAAGCTGAGAGAGTCTTGAATGACAGCCACTCTGGCGCCTGTGGTGGTCACATGTCCGGATATGCCACAGCTCAAAAAATCCTTCGCGCTGGTTATTTTTGGCCCTCTATTTTTAAAGATTGCATTCTTGCTATTCGCTCATGTCATGCATGCCAGATATACCAGCGGAAGATGCGTGCGCCACCGGCCCCGCTACACCCTGTTGTGACCGTAGGCCCTTTTGCAAAATGGGGCATTGATTATACAACCTGTAAGCCTCGCTCGGCCAGGGGGCATGGGTTTATTATCGTTGCCGTCGATTATTTCACAAAATGGGCCGAGGCGATGCCCACATTAAATGAAGACGGTCATATAGCGGCGCTGTTTTTGTTCAATCATGTTATTACGCGGTTCGGAGTTCCACAAGCCATCGTCACGGATCATGGGAAGCATTTTCGTAATCACATGATGACCGAGTTGACAACCCAACTAGGCTTACGGCACGATAGTTCAACCCCGTACTATCCTCAATCTAACGGTCAGGTTGAAGCTGTTAACAAGATTTTGGTGACAATGCTTCAACGCACTATCGACATGAATAAGTCTAATTGGCATCTGATGTTGTTTCCTGCCTTGTGGGCCTACCGAACCTCTGTGAAGGATGCCACCGGGTTCACTCCATTTCAGCTAGTTTATGGACTGGAGGCTACCCTTCCTATAGAATGTGAAATTCCTTCGTTGAAAATAGCCGTCGAGTTGCTTCCCAACACCACTCTGGTGGAGGAACGGCTCCTTTATCTAGAACGGTTAGACGAGACCCGTCGTTTAGCCTCTCTAGCTATTGAAGCTCAAAAGAAGAGAGTCAAAACTCATTTTGACCATACCATTCGTCCTCGTTCCTTTGTTGAGGGAGACCTTGTCCTGCTATATGACCAAGCCAATGATAAGCTGGGGGCAGGCAAACTCGAGCCCATGTGGCTAGGCCCTTACATTGTAAAGAGAGTGTTGCAAAAAGGGGCCTACGAACTAATTGACTACGAAGGTAATCCTCTTGATAAGCCCCGTAATGGGCTGTACTTGAAAAAGTACTATGCATAATTCATGCGCTTCGATTTGGATATGCGTGTGTGTGTGTGTGAGTTTTCATGTTTTTGATTTGGTGTGAAAGCGTGATTGCCCCTTATTGTGTATTTTTTCTTCTTGTGCAGATGTCGGGTGCACCTTACATTGGTTTCGCTGATGGTGCCTGCCGCAGTACTCGTAATTTGTCCTCTGCGGCGTGGGTGATCTACGATCCTCACGGTGAGTTGATAGACCTTCAAGGTGTTTGTTTAGGTTGTACTACAAACAATGTCGGTGAATATAGCGCTGTTATTGAGTTATTAGCCGAAGCAATCAATCTCGGTATTTGTACATTGCTTGTTAACCTAGACTCTCAGCTTGTTGTCCACCAGCTCAATGGGCGATATTCCATCAGAGACCGTCACATTTTAAGGTTGTACTTACGTGTTAAATTGTTAGAAAGAAATTTTGATTTTATCACATATCAACATATTCCTTGACGATTAAACACATTATCTGATGCATTGGCCAACCATGTATTAGATAGACATTTGCGTAATTTATAATTAAAACATCATACAAGTAAGCACATAAAAGCACAATAATAAACCATAGGCATATGTATATATATATGTGTGTCATAATGTTTGCACCGTGTGCGTTACAAAACCCAAAAAATAATACGTGTTCTGATACATCCTCGGACAACATGTCCCTCAAAAAATATGCATGAAAGAAACCTAGAGTCTACTCATGGTGGTGCTCATGGTAGCACGTCACCGCACGCACCAAGCGTCTCAACAGATGATGGATGCGGGACGACACCGCCATCGTGTGCCTCTGATATGTGAACGACACATCCGCCAATCTAGCATAGCCTGGAATCCCTTGGGTAAGTCCCTCGAGATTCTGCACTAGCTCTTCCCCCACGGCACCTCCTGCTTGAGGGTCAGCTGCAGGTTGGCCCCTCCTCGCTATAGGAGACAAACCGGCTGGACGCTCTGGGCCCACATCTGCATATATATATCACTGTCATCAGAACATGCACGTATTGACAAAAAAATAAAAATACATAAAAACATCAAAAAGAGAAGATCATACCTAGCTCCTCTTCCCATTCCTCCCCCTTGGGCAGTGGGAGGTCTGGGTCCCCCATGAAATTGGTTCCCGCATATGGCCAGTCTTCCACCACGATCAACTGGCAGCAAAGCCATATGAAGAACTCGGGCCGCGAAGACATCTGTTGGCCCCCTCCTCCTCTAGGCATCAATGCTGCCTAGCGAGCCATTTTAGGCTCTCGTGGTAATGGGTCCGTTACCACAACTCCCTGGTACTGGAATAAAGGTAATCGTTCCAAGAAGAATGATACCACAATCGAACCATATCCAAACTGTTTCACCCCCTGCGCTTACACTTTGTAAGTTGCCTCTTTATATTTGTAGTCGCTGCTGTAGCCTAGTCGAAAATGGTGGGGCTAAGACACTCTGTCGCCAGTAACAGATGGTTCTTGTTGGCCTCATGGGGCGCCTGTGCCCCAGCTGCACGTGTGATGGTGAACAATATCACCTTAAGAACCAAATCATGGATGGTGGCGATATCCACCTTGGCGCTGTTCTTCCCAAATTGTGCCTCCGGGCACACACGAGCCTTTACTTCACCTATTTTCTCTGCGGAAGGCCTGCTTCCGGTCAGAATGGTGATTGCCCCTCTCCGTGACAACCCAGTAATGAAGTACACGTTAGATACATCCAGCTCTAAGGTCTGATCCCGTAGTCGAAATACTTGGTCATCGACGTCCCAAGCATCCACTATGAACTGTAATAGCTCTGGTTGAGCTCGTAGATAGGAGGTGAGAAAGAATTTCTTGAGACCACTGTCTCTCAGTGCGTTCATACATCCCTCATCTGCGATGGCTAAGGCATCTATGGCACCGTGCTCTCGTTCTTTCCATTCCACCGGCATTTTTGCGTGTTTCCTACACCCACAAGGATGAATAAATCATTAATGAAGCCTTGGTAAGCATACACACCGGACAAATTTCAAAATTGATGGGAAAATCTAAGTGAAAACCTAGGACACGCGGTTGGCGCGACTGTTTCTAAAACAGTCGCGCCAATGGCGCAACACCTTTGGGTAAATCACCCCATTGGCGCGGACCCGTGCCGGATACCTGCGCCAATGGGGCACAACCCTAAATTTTGAAATCCCCCTTGTAGAGGCTCAAATCAGGAACAAAATGCATAAAATCAGGAATGAAAATGAAGCTTAAGAGAGCGCCTCTTACCTGGAGCTGGCGAAATCTCAAATGGCTGTCCAGATTGCTGGTAATCGCTGCTCGAAGTTTGCACTCCAAATGGACCACTACCACTATGCACAAGGTAAAAAAGGTAAAAGTAATTTTGTTTTTACATTTTCACCACATTTATAGACTTTTTGACTTGTAATAAGGTTAAAAAGTTGATTTTTGAATATTTTAATGTGCTTTTGGTCGAAAACAGGTTTTACGCTTGTTTCTGGTGCTATGACAGGTCCTTTTTGCAACTTCGATGGTGAAGTGAGTTGTGTTTTATGCTTTTTCGGACTCGGTAAATACACGAAAAAGTCATGATGGAGTTATCTTTCAGCTCTTTTCTAACTCATTAAAAGTGAAAAAATTGCCGAGTTCCCTCTTGACTCATTAGATGGAAATAAGAGGTGGTTGTCTTTAAACCCTTTTCCCGACCGTGTAAAAAACGAAAAGATCATCGGACCCTTGTCGTTTCCGGTTCGTAAATGGTTACGAAACGACGTGATGTTGATCGCTTTTCTACTTTTTCGGATCGATGTCACTATAATTGAAAAGTACTCCTCGATCATAACGGTCGGGCGGTTCTTTCGAGCATTGTTTTATACTTTTTCGGGCTCGAGAGACACAACTTTACGAAAAAGGACCCCCCTGGAGTTTTCTTTTTGCCGTCTTTTCAGACTCTCTAAATAGGAAAAGACGCCGAGTTTTTCCTTTGTCAGGCTCGTTAAAACTTAATGACATCGGATTCCGTCGTAATGACGCTCACAAGCACATGCTATCCCCATCAAGCTTGTTAAAAATAACTGGGGTACTCGCCAGAAATGGTGGGGAAAATGGACCCATAATTGTCATCGTGTCGGAAGTATGTCGCTCTTGAACATGGCACTTGTCTGCATTCGTGTCGGGGTGGGGACATCTCATCTTGTTTTACACTAGCTTCCATGGGTTTGGGTTATCCTATTCGACCTCTCATCTGCTCATTGTTTTGTCACCATGACCTCTGCACATTTGATGTCAAATATTGCCAAATCCACTGTCGTGCCGCCGATATGTTCAAGAGAATTTGACCTTTGCATCAATACCACCTCCTCTGATACCTCACATAATTTTACATCACCACAACATCTTTCCTCTGTCTCGTGTCAATGATGTGGGAAACATTATGGCCCACCTTTGATCAAGGTCACTTCCTGTCGACTTCAGCTCATTATCCAGGAAGCTGATCTAGAGACTCCCTTTGGTGCCTTGGAGCCTGCATGCCTCAATGGCAGGTTCTTCGTGTTCGACGAGAGGTTTTCCTCATTGGCCTCCGATCGAATGATTCTATGGGTGTTCGACGCCAGCTCATTCATTCACACGCCGTAGATTGTACCTATAGTACCTTGAGGGCCATTGTCATTATTGGTGGTACCTCTCGCGTCTGTTAACAGTTTTCATTATTGACTGGTAATCAGACGATGTTCATGCATGTTCGACTTCAACTCATACATTCGCATGCTTGAACTTGTACTTTGAACGGGTCGAGATGGAGCGCAAGACCCTGGATTTTGTCTATTGAGATCCAGGCTGCGATTTGTGGATTATTATGATTACATGACTCATTTACTGGATGGCTGCGACCATGCCTGAGTCTATTCATTGATCCTCTCCAGATGGCTGCGTCCATACCTTGGATCTAGATTATTATGTACTCTGTTACGGATGGCTACGCCCATACCACACATATATCATGTACTTGAGATATCAGTTGTACTTCTTTACGAAGGTTCTCCGACGGCCGTGTTTTCAGTCACGCATGTTCTTGTAAAGCATTTCACCCCTCTCTCTCTCGGGCCTCATGCTTTAGGGGGCATCTGTTACACAACAATTTGTCACCGTTTGTCACCGTCCCTGTTATCCCTCACCCGCATAATGGAGAACTCATTTTGGGACCTGTGAGAAGTGACATGACCTGAAATCACTTGCATCATATTCCTCTTAGTATGAGCTTCATTTGCCCTGAAGACATCTCCTGCAAAATCCTCATGAAAACAGCTCTTTTTACATTGGCGCGGGTTCACAGTTCACTGCCCGCGCCAATGAGGGAAATACTCTATAAAGGGCGCGCCATTGGCGCTCTGTCCCAGAGTCGCACTCGCGCCAACTGAATTGAGTAAAGTTTTCAACGACCAAAATCCCGAAAGTTCTCTTCAACCCATTCACCAACTGAATCTATGTTGAGCTAGGATGGTTTGGCTTCAAATCTCCATAGAAGGGAAAGTGGTTTGCCACCTTTCATGGAAGTTTCCAAATGATAAATCCAATCCCATGAATAATGTGGTTGATCCTATCTCTTTCCCTCTCTATTTATAAAAGCTTGCCTCTATGCCTTGAGCAAGCTAGTTACAATCATAATACTCATAATTCCAGGAGTTCAAGAGTTTGAAGCTGCAAGAGCCTTCTTTGCACCCATAAGGCCAAATCTAAGTAAGGAGATTCTTGTCACCCAAAGAGAGAGAGGCTTGTCCCTCATCCCAACAAGCTTTGCAAGACTTGTGTAGCTGACTACCCAGCCAAAGGAGGATTTGACGTCAGAACAATGGTTGTATTCTTCTTTGTTATTCATTAATAATAGATGTATATCATTATGGTTCCACTCTCATTGCTTTATGTTTTATGTTGAGTTATATCTTTTCTGACCGATATATAATTGCATCTACTAGATTTTACGCTTGTTTTCGTGTTGTTCTTTGCATGTGCAGGTATCCTATCACGGAGATCGTGTGGATCGTGACCGGCCAAGGCAAAGGAACGAAGGCGAAATCTCTTCGACGAACACTAGCGTTGGAATCCAAGTAGGTTCTCACCATCTACTTTGTATTTGCAGTTAGGAACTTGCGTGATAGCATTGTGTGATTGTTGCTAGACCCAGTCTGGGCTAGTAGGGATCGTCTCTGTCCGCAGAGAGGATTTACCTCCACAACAATGCCCTTGATAAAGTTTTTCCTAAGTAAAATCCTATTTTACTTAGGAAAATTACAACATTTTCCATAAAAACTCTCATTTTCCCGTTAGCCTAAGTTTTGAATACACACATCAAGATGTTTGAAACTTAGCGTTTTTTCCATTCAATGTCATATTAATTACTAACTTATATTATATAGTAACTCCCTTATCAAAATTTACCCATTCCTGTACTACTTTAACTATGTAAAAACCCAGAAATATTAATATCCCGCCCCTTTGGTTAAAATATAACCATAATATATCAATAATGGGAATTAATTAGTTAATCCGTAACTTATTAAGAACCCCGACCCCCCGCTGCATTAAAAAGGATTAATTAACCCTCATGTTTAATTAACAACTTCAATAACCAATCCTGCTACTCCCGATGTGATTAAAAAACCTTTAATTACATTGGGCCCGCCCTCATTAAACTCCCATCACCTAGCATCCCTGACAGTCATTTGATCAAGCTTCCCAGATCCGATGACTGTCATGCATATCGCACGACCCTTCGTGACTGAATGTTAGCATGCGATTGCACAACGCTTTTGTGAACATTTCCCTTTCCATGTGTCATTCATCCTATGGTATCACGCGGATGAACCCAAATACTGCCCCCCCCAATAAGCGGTGCGATAAAAACGCTAACCACCTCCCACTAAACGACAAAACGTCAATTCCTTCCACTGACGCCACCCATCCAAATTCCGAAACCCGCCAAATTCTTGACTTTGTATAAAAAACAAAACAAACCTTTTCGTCGTTCTATTCTGTGAAATTGTACATCCATGCAAATATAACGATGAGGTCAACTAGCTCGTGCTCCCAGCCACCAACCTGCTTCAAAATTTGCAGCGGACGCGACTCGGAGTCCTCCATTCACACCCATTGTACCTGCATACCATTGCCCGTCCCTAAAAATAGGTATTTACCAATTCCCGTCAAGAAACCCTCTAAATACTTGCTTTCACTACAAATTTAATTTAAAAGAATCCCAATTCACCATAATTCAGTTTCCATACTTGAAATTCAAGTTCCTAGACCTGCTATTTCATCATTTTCACCTAATAAACCTCAGTTTCCTTTCTGAATCCACAAGAACTAGTATGGAAACCCTGGTAGCCCTAAATATTGCACCCATTACCACCCCTCACCGTGATTTAGACTATCTGCCCCTGGCAGATAAGGATTTTCAAATAAAAGACCTAAACACTGATAAAGACCATCTGAAAGTTTTCTGCCAATGCCGAGATAACCACTTGAATGGCTATGATGCCTTAGGACTATGGGAATCCAATCTCCTAATATACTTTCTCCCCTCTGTGCATGTTTTCACTAACATAATACATCAGTGTCATGCAAATTATGATCCCAATCGCAGAGCCGTGATGTCTCCCAACCAAACATTCCTCTTCATAATAACTACTGATTCAATCAATGAGATGCTGCAATTTCATCCTAGTCAAGCCCTCACCCCCATCTCCCTTGGAAATTTGCTTGAGAAATCAACCAAATTATCCCAAGCTGAGCTCAGTCACCTCTACCAAATTTTCTTCAGCTTTCTTCACACATACATGAAAAATCATAGTTTATATGATAGCTGCAGTCATGGGATTCAACACTAGTGAGTATGTAGATGAATTGACCCTAGTGTTGATGTCTATCTTTACCCCTGGTCAGCCCCCTGCTGTCAAGTATGATTATGGTTTGTTTATTGCTGAGAAAATTCATGACCAGTTCATGAGACTGGAGAATGAAAAGGTTTTCAAGTATTCCACCTTCATATATCATCTTATCCTTTACTATCAGTCTAACAAATTCCCATTTTCTGTCAAGAAACTTGATACAAAGGGTAATCCAAGGAATGTCATCTTTTGGTCTTCTATCTTCCATGAATCTTTTGCTTGCCTTATTCATATAATGAGTTCATTGACCTGTTTGTCCACCCAGCAACTACCTTGCTGACAGGAAATCCTCCCCCAAGGATTAGTGATGAAATCAAAAGGATCCTTCAACTATCCAAACAGTACAAAGTAGGTGACTGGTACTTGTACCAGAATCACACAGAGATCAGGGTATATGGGTGTGAGCTTCCCCCATTCAAGCTACCTAAATATGTTCCAATGGGACTGTTTGCACTGGAGTATTATAGACAGATGATAAACTCAGATTTGATTCATTTTAGTAAGGCCAAGAAGAAAGCACAACTTAGAATCAAAGATCATCTAGGCCCATTTGTTTGCAATAATAAGGAAGCATGGAAAGCAGCAGAACAAATCCTAGAAGACCACATGAAATTAAACAAAAGTTTTAGTTGGACTCCATACCTTTCAGCTTTCTTCAGACATACAGGAAAAATCATAGTTGATATGATAGCTGCAGCCATGGGATTCTACACTAGTGAGTATGTAGATGAATTAATCCTAGTGTTGATGTCTATCTTTACCCCTGGTCAACCCCCTGCTGTCAAGTATGATTATGCTTTGTTTATTGTTAAGAAAATTCATGACCAGTTCATGAGACTGGAGCATGAAAAGGTTTTCAAGTATTCCACCTTCATATATCATCTCATCCTTTACTATCAGTCTGACAAATTCCCATTTTCTGTCAAGAAACTTGATAGAAAGGGTAATCCAAGGTCTATCATCTTTTGGTCTTCTATCTTCCATGAATATTTTTCTTGCCCTTATTCATATAATGAGTTCATTGACCAATTTGTCCACCCAACAACTACCTTGTTGACAGGAAATCCTCCCCCAAGGATTAGTGATGAAATCAAAAGGATCCTTCAGCTATCCAAACAATACAAAGTAGGTGACTGGTACTTGTACCAGAATCACACAAAGATCAGGGTATATGGGTGTGATCTTCCCCCATTCAAGCTACCTAAATATGTTCCAATGAGACTGTTTGCACTGGAGTATTATAGACAGATGATAAACTCAGATTTGATTCATTTTACTAAGGCCAAGAAGAAAGCACAACTTAGAATCAAAGATCATCTAGGTCCATTTGTTTGCAAAAATAGGGAAGCATGGAAAGCAGTAGAACAAATTCTAGAAGACCACATGAAATTAAACAAAAGTTTTAGTTGGACTCCATACCTTTCAGTTTTCTTCACACATACAGGAAAAATCATAGTTGATATGATAGCTGCAATCATGGGATTCTACACTAGTGAGTATGTAGATGAATTGATCCTAGTGTTGATGTTTATCTTTACCCTTGGTCAGCCCCCTACTGTCAAGTATGATTATGCTTTGTTTATTGCTGAGAAAAGTCATGACCAGTTCATGAGACTGGAGAATGAAAAGGTTTTCAAGTATTCCAACTTCACATATCATCTCATCCTTTACTATCAGCCTGAAAAATTCCCATTTTTTGTCAAGAAACTTGATACAAAGGGTAATACAAGGTCTGTCATATTTTGGTCTTCTATCTTCCATGAATCTTTTGCTTGCCCTTATTCATATAATGATTTCAATGACCATTTTGTCCACCCAACAACTACCTTGCTGACAGGAAATACTCCCCCAAGGATTAGTGATGAAATTAAAAGGATCCTTCAACTATCCAAATAGTACAAAGTAGGTGACTGGTACTTGTACCAGAATCACACAGAGATCAGGATATATGGGTGTAAGATTCCCCCATTCAAGCTACCTAAATATGTTCCAATGAGATTGTTTGCACTGGAGTATTATAGACAGATGATAAACTCAGATTTGATTCATTTTACTAAGGCCAAGAAGAAAGCACAACTCAAAATCAAAGATCATCTAGGCCCATTTGTTTGCAACAATAGGGAAGCATGGAAAGCAGCAGAACAAATCCTAGAAGACCACATGAAATTAAACAAAAGTTTTAGTTGGATTCCATATGATCCCCACAATTTTATCTGTGATGGGAGAATGAAAAATAGACTATCACCATATCTTCATCATAGAATTCCAGAGATTGAACAATATGCTAACATGGATGAATGGAGAGAAGGGACCCTTGTAGAAATGGATAGTGATCAGGTTAATGTAGAGAATGTAATGAAAGATCTGGAAAAGACACTTGACCTGGATTCTTTTGGACAGGTGCAATTTAAGACTTCTCACAAGTCAACATCAGGGACTAGTGCCTCAACAGCTGATACCTCTCAAAGGCATTCATATGAGACTAGTGTACCAATTGCAGAGACATCACAGGGAAGAGAAAAAGAGACCAGCACTCCAGCAATAGAACAATCAAGCATGTCAAAGCAGCCTCAAACCTCTTAGGAGTAGGCTCAAACACAGGCCCACCCAACTTAAGTCAACATGGGAGACCCCCCAATTTTGTAGACTCCTCTGAATGAGGAAAAGAGCTTAAAGAGAGACACGGAAGTAGCTACCCCTGCCAGTGGTCCATCAGATAAGCTTGGTGCAAAGAAGCACTGGCTAAATCCCCATTTAGAGGAGGAATTTTTTGAAGAAACAACAGAGAGTCAGAGAAAAGAAGGTGCAGACAGTCAGCACACTTTTCCAGTAGGTGGGACACCTTCTATCTCACAAAGACAAGAGCTGGAAAGACAACAAAGTGCTGAAGTATCATCCTTTAGGTCTTCAGGTAATAAGAACCTAGACATTAAAGAGAAATTTAAAGAGATAAAGACTAGAAATGAACCATTAAGGGCCCAAGTCTACAATCAATACATGAAGATGGCTCCCACCAATTAGACTAGGTTGATGTCAGCCTATGACATCAAGGAGGGAAAAATGCAGATGAGCTTCTTTAAGCCCAAAATACAACAGCCTCAGTCAATAGCAGATTACCTCAAGACTTAATTTGAGGTCATGGCTAAGGACATCGACCCCCTAGACCAGATTGAATTACATAAGAAAACAGGGGAGATGGTATATTCAACATTGACTACTAAAGCTATGATGGCCCAAAGACTGGAAAAATCATTAAACAATACCACTACTCAACTACAGCTAGAAAGATCCTCCTCACAGGCTAAAGACAATAGAATTAAATCATTGGAAGAGTTGGTTATTGGGCTGGGTCATAACCCAAAGGATGTAAAGGCAACAGAGGCCTTGATAAAGAAGAATGATGAAGACATAGCTACATTAAGAAAGCAGTTAAATTTGCCTACATCAAGGCATCCACAAACTACTGAAGTGATTCAAAAGAAGTCTGAAGAAGAGCTTATGGACTTAGTCCTCAAGCTTAATGAACAGTTGAAGGAGACTGAGCAGGAATTGGAAAAAACATTGAAAAGCAGGCAGGGAGAGTCGACCTCTCAGCCTCAAAATGTAATACCAATGGTCTCCACGGCAGTCCCCTCAACACTTGCAACAGCTCTGGCACCAAATGTCCCCTTGGTCACAACAAAGACAATTACAGGTACAAGCACAGGAACAGCATAGGCAGGAACTTCAGGTTTGAGTACAGAAGAGTTAATCAAGTCAATGGAGGAGATGAAACTCCAAGTTTCTGAACTCCAAAAGGTAAAAGAGAAATTTGTCACCTTGGAGTAGAAATATGATGTTTCAAAAATTAATTTTGCTGAAGAAGTAAGGAATAATAAAGGCTTGGCTCAACAAGTCAAAGCATTGGAGAAGGACCTCAGATTTGAAAAACCTTTAACGGATATAAGAAAGATTCTATGGACCAACATCACTCAGTCAATAAATGATGTTTGGTCATTAATACAGATTATTTTTTAACAAATTGAACTGGAGAGAGTTGCTCTTCAAGAAATTCAGAAAACTAAGGAAGAGCTAGGAGGGAAGCCTGAGGAAGCTATCAGGCTGATAAACTTTGTGAACAGCGGGACTAGGCACCAGCTAGAAGAGCTGAATATTGAGGATAGAACTAGAACTATCCTAGAAATTAAGAAGGTCTTAATTAAAAGAGCTTTAATGTAGAACCTAGAAAGAAAATGCCAAAACATGCAGGAGGACATAGATGAATTTATGGAGAAGTTTGGCATTTTACAGAGTAAAGGACTCCCTATTCCTTTAGTTATTAATGTTAAATTGATGAGGCATGAAGACTATGTTGAAAAATTTGGTCAATATGCTAATAATCAAGCTAGTTCATCAGCGAGTGCATCTGGACCCAAGGCACTACCTACAGGCAGAGTTCTCTATGACAGCGTGGAGAACCTTTTCTATGTGGAGCATGAATTAAAACACTTGTTTCCTGTTCAACCCAATTTTGTAAAATATACAGAGGCTGATGAATTCTTCAAGAAGCTGCAAAGGACAAGGATACCAAAGGATGATTGGTGGGAATTTGTGATTTACCTTGGTAAAATCAAGTATTTACTATGGTCAATTTTGGTAAAAGAAGATGAATGAAGATAAAGCAGGTAAAGAGTATCAGATCATGTTAAAGAGTATTAGTTAAAAGTCCAAAGCAAGCAGCTAGCACAAAATTATGAGCAGGAAAGCAAGATGCTCAATCATAGGACCTGCCTTCAGCTCATTCACAAAAACAGGAACAACAAGCCATCAATTCATTTTTAGTTTCTATCTTCGAGACCATCTGTCTCTATTTTTATGTAACATATAGTTAGTCTTCCTAGATTATATCTCTCTCAGTTAAAGAGATATTTTGTTGTAAATTTTTGTATAAGTACTTCCTCATTCGGAGTACTTAGGGTGGATTCTTAGAGATTTCTGTAAACTTATTATTTTGGAAAAGAAGTGCTATTGGAACAACTCTTGTATGGCTGGCTAGAAGAAGGAATAAATCAAAGGACTTTCACAGGATTCTCGTGCAAAACAATGGTCAAATAAGTATTCTATATCTCTTGTTTAGTATTGTTTTTTCCTCTGTTTATTAATAATCATATGTGTTTTCATGAAATCTGAATGATAAACGAAATAATGATATCTCAAAAAGTGCTTTATTGCAATCTGTTTTAAAAGGTTTATCTTTCGTAATGTTTTCTTCAAAACTATTATAGACAAGGAATTCTTAGTTGCTCCTTGTTTCTTAGTTTTTCATCGTGGTCATTTAGTAAGAAATTCTTAACTGCTTTTTATTAGTGATCACCCACTTTCCCTCCCTTCGAAATTTGTTGAAGGATTCTTAACTGCCCTTCCTTCCTTTTGAGACCATTTCACCCTCTCTATTTACCATTTGCCTCTTGTTTTGCTATCTTTCCCTTTTGTTATCAGGAAAACTAGTGTCTATACAGAGCTTCTAGTCCCACTAAGGCTGGTAGCTACCTTAGAAACAAACACACTAAAAACTACTTTCATTTTCCTTTATGAGAAATAGATGAGAGAAGAATAAGGAGACCAACCTTTGTCTTACACTTGGTTCCTTGCTCGTTTCCTCTCTCTTCTGATAGGTCTTTGCCACTCGCTTCCTTGTCTACCCATCTTCAAAGAGTACATGTAGAATCAAAGTAGCATAACACTATCCAAGAACATAGATCTATTATCATAAACAATATAGGACCAGATGTATATTGATGACACAAATGCATAAATCGTCAATCATACAAGAATGTGGAGGAAAACTTGAATAGCTTTATTGATAATCAAGAAAGAGAAAAGAGGATTACAACCAATTGTTCTGACCCAGCATCATCCTGTCAGCAAGAAATCCCTTCTTCACCTCATGAAAAGCTTAGATCACCCAACACTATGATGTTGCACCAAGAAACCAATAGCACTTCCTTACAAGATACAAAATTCCAGCCTCTGGATCTTTGGGATGAGGGATCCATATATAGATGTCTGAAAGGGAGGTGAGTCAGCTTTTGAGATTTGATTAGTGACTTCTCTCTGATAGTTCTTGATTCCACTTGGAGATTGATGATCTCTTACTCATCCCTGGTCGAATGCAGAGAGGCAAGTGTCACAGGAGAAGTTTCTGGAAGATTCCATGCTCCTACACCTTGCAGATTGACCCTGCCATTTTTCCCTTCTCACCCATCGCACCCCATAGAAGGGATTTTCAACATGCATTGCACCTACTGTGTGTATTCAGGTGGGATGCAATGCACTTTGACTATGGAGTAGGTGAAATGGTCCAGTTTTGACCATTCCTGAGTAGTTTTTCATGGAGAACTTCTGGGAGATGCTGCAATCAGTCGACCTTGTTCTTTTAGGGGTTGGAACAACACCTTTAGGGACTTAGGAGCCCTTGGTTTATGGACATTTATGCTTGGTGTTGCAGTGCCCAAAAATGTCTATAACAGTTGCCCCCTAAAGCATGAGGTCGTTAATCTTTTGATGTCGGGTGAAATGCTTTATCATAAGGATCCGAAGTTTTTTGAAGCTGGAAGGTGACCTGTAATAAGATACAATACAATACATTATCTTCATCATATTTTCATGATCTAGTTGAGGCGGGCATTCCCATGCTCAGCGTTATAAATTCATTTTCATGTACATAGGATAGATAATTGTCTGAGTGTAGACTGATGATTCTGGTAGAGCCATCATCCCTTAAATTGGATGATTATCTATGCAGCAATGATGTACATTTGATGTCTTTATTTTCCTGAATATATATAACAGCCCGGATGGATGAAACTAGATCCGGAGTCTTCAATCTCGCTCGATCTTCACTCAAAGTACAAGTCGATCCACGTGAGAGATGTTCTGGAGTCGAACATGGAAAGACATCGCCTGATTACCAGCCAATGATGTAAGCTGTTAACAGGTGCGAGAGGAATCACCGATAATGATAATGACCCTCAAGGTACTGCAGTACAATTCACGTGGTGTGAATAAGGGACTTGGCGTCGAACACCACGCAAAATCTTTCGGTCGAAGGCCATTGATGTAAACCTGTCGCCGGAAGTGAGAAACTTGCCATTGAGGCATGCAAGCTTCAAAGTACTGAAAGGGTTGTTCCTAGATCGACTTCTTGGATAATGAGATGATGTTGACAAGAAGCGATCCATCATAGGAGGGCCTTAGTGAATCCCACATCAATGACATGGAACGGAGCAAATGATTTTAATGGAGGTGAAAACGATCTGGTGATATAAGGTTCAGGGTGGCGGTCATGAAAGAATGGAGCGAAAATGTATTATAGTGGGTGAGACACAGGTGAATTCTCTAAGCGACTTCTCTTGAACATATCGACAACACTGACATGATGGATTGGTAGCATTAACCCCAAAAGTGGATGGTGTGATGGAAACATGGTGATGTGACTAGTGAATGGAACAACCCAACCCGACTCAGATGCGGAGTGAAAGTGTCATGTTCAAGAGTGACTTGCTACCAACAAAGTTTCTTCAAGTTTTCTTCTCAATTTTTCCCCAGTCATTGCTGACCAGTACCTCTTTATTTTTGTCAAGCTTGAGGAGGATAACATATGCTTGTTCTATAATTTTCCCTTCGGGCAAACCCATCGCTATGTTTTAACAAGCCTAGCGATAGTGAAACTCGTTCTTGTCTGTTATGGACAAGTTTGTTGCTATTAGGTTTTAACGAGTTTAACGACAAAGATAACTCGGTCCTTTTCAATTTTAGAGAGTCTAAAAAGGGACGTAAAGGAAACTCCAAAAATCATTTTTCGTCATTTGATCCCTTAAGTCCGAAAAAGTATAAAATAATACAAAAAGGATGAATTTTCGGTAATTTTAACGAGCCAAACAAAACAAGCACTCGATATTTTTGTGTAATAACCCCTCAGGTCCAAAAAGATTAAAATCTAAAGGAGGGATAACACTTCCGGTCACTTTAACGAGCTGGAGAGGCCAATGGCTAGACAATCTTTTCATATTTACGAGTCAATTGAAAAGAGCTTAAAGGAGACTCGTTTTTGAGGAACGAGTGGTAGACTCGGGTAGCAGCTGATTCCATGTAAAGTTTGGAATTTTCCAATCATGGCAGTGTCACAAGGATGGCTAACAAGATCACTCTTCGCAGCTGTTCCTCAAAAGGGGTAAACAATCAAGTGGAGGTGAATGATCGACCAATACAGAGTGGAGGTGATGATGAGAACAAGACCAAGGCTTCAAAGGCTGAAGTAATACATTCACGATGCTTATTTACTAGAAATTGGTTCATTTTTTAATGAGCTTAAACACTGGGGGAAACACTTTCTCATATCTTATGTTTATATTTTAACGAGCTTGAATTCTGCGTTAAAACTGCTCGATTTAATGGTCATTTCTTTACTTTACCATTAATAACTTTGTTCCTTCAAAGATTGTACTACATGCTCAATTGCTCCATCAAACTAGTTAGAAATGAACAATATATGTTTGAAAAATGAGTTAAGACACTAATATTTTACTTGAATTACGTAAAAGTAATTTAAAAGTGCTTTTACCCCTCATTTTACCATTTCATTTGAACTTTGGTCTGTTGGAGCCTTGGAGGTGCTTTCCCCCTTGATTTTCACCAGCTGATTATGGGAGATTTTGTGGACGATTTTTGGCGTCGTTCGGACCAGGTAGGAGCTAAACCCGAGCTCTTTCATTTCATCCTTTCCATTTTGCATTCTGAGCCTGATTTCTGGTTTTTCTGAGCCTCTGGGGTTTGAAAAACTTGCTCTGGCTCCATCGCACCCTTTCTATATCGAAAGGTGCGTTGCATGTTGGCCTACCCATTGGACAGTTGGCATGCAACACACCTAGAACACTGCTGGGGGTGCGATGGGCGCAAGGAGGGAAATTTGTGCACAGTTTTCAATGGAAATTTTTTCTTGTTTTTCACCAAATCAGGATCTAACTCTTCTCTTGTTTGTTTTCAGAGATTCATTGGAGCAAAATGCCTGTTACATGGCGAGAACATGAGCATGAAGAAGAGGACATGCTTGCTTTACATGATTCGGTTACGGTAAACGCACTGCGGAGCTGTGGCTTGTTCAAGTTTTTCCGCATCTCTAGCATGAGGCAACAAATCAACTTGTTGCAGTATTTGCTCGATGCCTGGGACCCTACCAGCCAAGTGTTCCAGATTAGGGGCAAATCCATCCCCTTGACTGTCGTGGACATCTATTTTTTGACCGGCTTATCGAGGCGGGGTGCCCCTATCTCATTATCAGGTTCGGCCCGTGGGGGTGAATCTGTGAGAGATTACATTCGCAGGTATTGTAGAGAGGGATCTCAGCCGAGTAAAGACGGCAAGATCATCATCTGAGATGTCACTGACAGGTCCCTGAGGACCATTCTATTCACCTTTGGTAGGATGGCTGGTAGTGCGGCTCTTCATGTGGCCAACCGGTCTTATATGCAGTATGCCTTAGAATGCCTCGAACCAAAGGTGTTAAACTAGTGTGATGCAGTACTCTTTGTGATGAAAGAACAATTGACCAAGGTGAAAAATGGAAGATTGAAGAACTTTGGATATGGTTCTATTTTGACCGCCTTTGCCTTGGAAAAGATCCCGCTGATGCAGCCGCAGTATATTTCACTCGGTTTACCTCCACCGACTGAGCCACGAATGCAAAGATGGGTCGACCATATGTCCAGCATGCTGGTTAGTCTCAGGTTTCCTTTTCTGATACCTTCTTCGGGTGGTTCGATTGTCAAGAGATGGTTTTTTCCAAGTATCCATATGCTAGTATGGACTTCCGGGGTGACCCGGATTTGGTACTGTTGGCTGGCGAGCAGTGGGGTGCCATTGGTAAATTCTTTGACCATATTTTTGTTTATCGTTTCTCTTTATAATGTCCTTGTGCTTTATTCTGTCAAGACTAATAAGAACTCATGTGCTCATGCAGATGTTGGTCCCGTTCAGCCAGTAGTACGCCTGAGAGTGCCAGCTGCCGCTCCAGCAGGAGAGGTTGTGGGAAGGGCTATCCTTCGCAACCTTGAGGTGGCCGAGACTCTTTCAGCATTATAGGATCAGGTCAAGGGCCTCACTCTCGGTATTCCAGGTGTGAGGACTGACGAGCTGCCTCTAAGGTTGCAGTGACATACTACTGGCATGCCAAGTCGATGGACTAGGCTTTTACGCATGATTGCACAGGCGGTGACTTGTTATCACCAGCATCATTAGATTAGGGTGCCCCCTAGCATTTTGAGTTTTGGATCATTTGACCAATTTTGTCTTGGTTACAGAACATTATGTGTAAACCATAAACAATTATATATATATTTTTGATTTTTAGAGTTTTATTTTGGTTAAGTTACATGATCCGAATGCAAATATTGATGAAATGCTTCTTTTTATAAATGTTGCAAATGTCTATCTAACACATAATTTTCCAATGAGTCAGTTAATGTGTTTAAGCTTATGGAAATATGCTGATATTGAATAAAATCAAATTGCCTTTCCAAAATATTGACCCTTAGGAACATGCGATAGATAGCTGGATTTCGGACGTAGTAGATACCAGTGAATTGTAGTATGACGAGCTGTGAGTCTAGCCTGACGACAAGTCGGCGTATGCCATGTGTGATGGCATCAGAGAGCAGTTCTATCAATGCACTATATTCAGCGATGTTATTCATTGATCGACCAATACATACCCCTCTGAAACTTACTAACTCACCGCTTGGATCAAAAATGGCCCAGGCCGCAGAAGATAGGTTCCGCGAACTACGACTTGCTCCATCGGCATATCCAACAAAAGATTCCAATAGGTTTGACATCTGCGACAAATGTAAAAAGTGGATTTACTTGAACAAAATGATTACCCTTAGTGAAAACAAAAATGTAACAAAAGCATATGGGTTACCACACTGAATCATGCATAGTAACGCTTAAGGTACAACCCATTACGGGGTTGTGCCAGTGGAATTCCGTCGTAATCCATTAACTCGTAGGCTCCTTTTGCTAATACACGTTTAACAATATAGGGGCCCATCCATAAAGACTTGAATTTACCTACTCCCAATTTATCAGATTCTTGGTCGTAAAGTAAGACCAGGTCACCTTCTGAGAAGACACGAGGTTTGACATTCTTGTCGAACTGCGCCTTGACTCGTTTCTTATGGGTTTCGTTAGCCAAAGCGGCATCACGACGGGTTTCATCCAATTGGATTAGTTCCAAGAAACGAGCCTCCTCTTCTGAAGTTCCAGGGAGAAGGTCGATTGCAAGTTTGAGGGACGAGATTTCACACTGAACTGGTAAGATTTCTTCTAGGCCATACACCAGTTGGAAGGGTGTAAACCTGGTTGCATTCCTTACCGATGTTCAGTATGCCCACAAGGCCGAGTACAGGATCAGGTGCCAACTCCTTTTCTGGACTCCAATCATCCTTTGCAGCATGCGCTTCAGGACTTTGTTTATTGCTTCAACTTGTCCGTTGGCCTGCGGGTAGTATGGAGTAGAGCTGTTGTGGGACAACCCTAATTTGGTAGCTAATTAGGCCATCATGTGATTGCAAAAATGCGATCCATGATTTGTGACTATAGCCTGTGGAACGCTGAATCTGGTGACTACATGATTGAAAAAGAAAAGGGCATCTGTTTCACCAGTGTTATCTAATGTAGGCATCGCCTCGGCCCATTTGGTAAAATAGTCCACTGCGACTATGATATACCCATGCCCCCCGGTCAAGGTGGGGTTACATGTCATGAAATCAATGCCCCATTTGGCGAATGGCCCAACAGCAACTATTGGCTGCAGAGGTGTGGGTGGTCTTCTGGTTTTGCTATCGAAAATTTGACAGGCATGGCAACTTCTGACTGTGGTTATGCAATCTTTGAACATTGTTGGCCAGAAGTATCCTGCTCGTAAAAATTTTTGTGTCGTAGCATAACCAGATTGATGCCCCCCACACGCACCTGAATGGCAATCATTCAGGAATTTTTCGGCTTCCTCATGGGTGAGGCACCTCCTCAGAACTGTATCGACACCACGACGGTAAAGTGTATCACTGTCGATCATGTAGTCTTTTGATTGGTATCGAATACGTTTTTGTTCGGAGCGGGAGGTATTAGGCCTATATTTTTGGGTTTGGAGATAGATGATTATATCTCCATACCACGGATTGCTTGAAGATATCAAAAACAAAGATTCATCCATGATTGTTTCATCTGATGTTTCATCGTTGGACGATGATGGGAGATTGCATAGTAATTCTTCGAAAACCAGGGCTTTCTTTGACTTGGATTTTACAAATTCCAGATCAAACTCTTGTAGAATTGCTATCCATTTTGAATATTTGCCCCCCAGAAACTGTCGCGACAATATATAAGTCATGGGGTTGCAATCTGGCAGAATGGTAGTTTTTCGAAAGAGGACATAGTGTCGAAATCTCTGTATCGCTTGAACAGCCGCGAGCACCAGCTTTTCAACATCTGATGTTTCATCGTTGGACGACGATGGGAGATCGCATAGTAATTTTGCGAAAACTAGGGCTTTCTTTGACTTGGACTTTACAGATTCTAGATCAAACTCTTGTAGAATTGCTATCCATTTTGAATATTTTCCCCCCAGCAACTGTTGTGACAATATATAAGTCATGGGGTTGCAATATGACAGAATGCTAGTTTTTCGAAAGAGGACATAGTGTCGAAATCTCTGTATCACTTGAACAGCTACGAGCGCCAGCTTTTCAACATAGGAATATTTTCTTTCTGTATCATTTAAGTTCCTACTTAATTAATATATAGGATGTTTAGTTCCGTTGTCTTCTTGAACTAAAACCATTGCGATGGTTGTATCCGCTGCAGCCAGATACAGGTTAAAGTCTTTTTGATAATCAGGAGCATACATTAATGATGCTTTCATTAGGGATTCTTTTAAAGCATCAAAGGAGGCTTGCGCAACCTGATCCTAGACGAAGGGCACTTCCTTTTTCAATAGACGTGTATAACCTTTAGCAAGTTCGGCATAATTTGGAATGAGCCTCCTCAGAAAGTTTTCTTCCCCTTGGAGTTTCTGAATCTGAAGCAAATTTGAAGGTGGAGGCAAATTTATGATTGCCTGAATCTTACATGGGTCGAGACGAATCCTGTCCTTTGAGACTACAAATCCAAGTAAACGACCAGAACTGACACAGAACACACATTTGTGTGGATTGAGTCATATTTTGTAGTGTCGGCAATGTAGAAATATCGCTCTCAAATGTTGCGGATGATCGGTCCGCTTTCGCGAATGAGCCGGAAGGTCGTCGAGATATGGTTGAACGATGTTTTTGATGTCATGGAAGGCATAATTCATTGCCCTTTGAAATGTTGCCCCTGCGTTCTTTAAACCAAAGGGTAATTTGTGATATGCGAATGTGCCCCACGGACAAATAAATGCAGTCTTTGACTGGTCCTGTGGGTGGATATTTATTTGATTATACCTGGAGAATCCATCCATGAATGAAAATATTTCGCATCCAGCGCATTCATCAATTATCTGGTCAATAAAGGGTGTAGGGTAGTTGTCTTTTGGACAAGCTTGATTTACATCCCTATAATCGACGCACACTCTAATCGTTCCTTGTTTTTTCATAACAGGAACAATGTTCGATACCCAATCGGTTAGAGGAACTGGGTAAATGAAACCAGCATGGAGAAGCTTTTCAACTTCTACCTTGATGGCAATGGCTTTCTTGGGGTGCACCTACCATAGCCGTTGTCGTACCGGTTTGACATCTGGATACATCTTGATTTCGTTTTCAACTATACTCGATTCAATGCTTGGCATTTCATCATATGACCAAGCAAAGACATCTCTAAATTCGCGAAAAAGAGCGTTGTATATTTCTAGTTCTGAAGGAGAACAACATTTGCCAACATAAATATTCTCTACAACATTTGTTTTGGTCGAGATATTTATGGCGATAGTCTCTTCAATGTTGGACAAGTTTCGCTCGGAATCCACCGTGTTTACAGTATTTGATAGGAAATCAAAAACTGAAGGATGATGAAGGTCATCAGGAGTATCTTCTTTACAATCCGGAAGATGGGAACGATGGTGGTAATCTTCCCATGGCGCCCCTTCAATTACCATTGATTGAACAATTCCTTCGTCGGTGTAATGCACTTGCGACCAAGGATCTGAAGGGGTGCCATATTCCTTAGACCTATCTATCCAAACGCTTGATGAGTGTTGATTCGGGTCTGCCTCCCATGCCGAAAACATTGATTGCTACAATATTTCTATTAGGCTTGGAGGCAATACCTGCGTATGATCCATGTTTATATCGTTTTCTGAGATCTTTTGAATCGAAGATATCATATTGCAGGTTCCTACCGTCGCTACTTCCGCTAGATTGATTGGAGGCGGAAGGGCAAAAGTCCCCATTAATATAGGGTCTTTTAGTAGGCCTACTTTGATATTTTGAAGCGTATGGGGGCTTCCATGGATCATCAGAATGCTTCCCGTAACTTGGGAAATATTCGGGAGAAATGTTTGTTGGTCGACGATCGTAATTCCTCCTTGAAAAGGAAATGCAGTCTTTCTAAAGTAGGTCAAAACAACTGCAGCCATAGCATATATCCATGGTCTTCCCAGTAGTATGTTGTAATTGAGGTTTCCGTCGATTACTTCGACATCTCTTTCTACTGTTTTCCCTCCTAGTTCAACTTGCAAGTTACTTAGAATACCATAAGGAGTATACGTTCGTCCGTCAAATTTTTTAATGTTGTCAAAGATCGCGACAAGGTTGGAGATCCTAAAGTTTTCCAGCAACTCATCGACATAATACATGTAGATGCCCCCTCATATAATTATTCGATGAACAGTTTTGTTGAGGGCTTTCACTTGAATGAGGAAAGCTAGTTGAGCTGGTAACTGAGGATCATATCCTTTATGATTAAAGGACACAAGATTATAATCCTTTGGGTCTATCCCACAGATAGCTGATAATAAAACCTGCTTTTGGGATGGGCAATTTTGCAGTACCTCAAGTGTCGACACAGCAGATGGCGATTGGGCCAGATCTTCCACTATATTATAATTCTGTGCTACTCTGGCACGAGGATTAAATGTTGACTTGTGTACTACTCCCTTTGGCGGTTTTATTGTTAGCTCTAGAATGATGGGTGGTGCAACTTCTGTTGAAGTTGTTGTCGAACTACTAGGTTGATCTTTATCCTTGTTGTTTGACAGTTGTGGATTCCCGTAATCTTTGTTCCTTGTTGATATCAAAGCATCATTTTGCTGTTTCGAAATCGACAACATCAATACTTGGGATGAGGAAGCATTTTCACTAGCAACCAAATTTGTTCTTGGATTTGGAAACAGATCAGTCAATATGGCCGAGGTTTTTGAATTCTTGAAGAATCTTTTAAGCTCAGCCTTATGTGGACAATCCCTTGTCCAATGATCCTCATCACATATTATACATGGATTTTTTGATTTCCTATCTCCAGGAGGGTTTGCAGAATAGTTTTCAGGTGATGATTCCTCCTGTTTCTTCTTCTTCCCTTTGTTTTTCTTCTTGCCTCCCAGTTTCTTGGTTTCTTTGCCTTTATTTGTTGAGACAGAATTTACTTCCGAGGCGAGAAGTTCTTCTTTTGCATTTTGACTGGAAATATTACGGGCCTTTTTAGATGTAGCCTTTGTCGATTTCGTGTCTGTCGTACCAATCACGCCATCGCCGACATGAGAGTCATTGTTCGATTTAGGAGGAGGGGGGACGGAAAATTCCGGTCTGGGAGCGTCAGGGATTTTATCGTAGAGCATGCCAGACTGAGTATAAATCAAGTCTAAATATTGTGCACGAGCAATAACTTGCTCTTCAGTGACGACTCCTCCTTTTGCCACATCTTCTGTAATGGAAGGTAATAAAGACTTAATAAACCATTCAGCTAAAAGCTGATCAGGAACATACGTTTTTACCATTCTACGACGACGTCGCCACTCATGAATATGATCAGATATGTGAGTGGCCGTTGTTTTCTTGAAATTGGTAAGAAGTTCTGTTCCCGTTTCGTACCTTATCGGTAACTGAAAATGGGTTAAAAAGGTTGTGGCTAGGGTACTGAAGTTGTCAAACGAAGCTCTGGGTAACTCGATATACCATTTTGCTACTGGACCAGTTAACGTCCTCTGGAAAAGGCGAAGCCTAATCGAATCATCGTTTAGGGTGTTTGATGAACACCACAGATGAAATGTCATGACATGATTCGATGGGTCTTCACCTAGATTTCCATTAAATTTAGGAATATCTGACGGAAGTTTATGCAGAATCGCTGGCCACCAAGGGGCATAAGCAATTGGATCGTTTTTTAACCTATTTAGATCCGGTAACTCCAAAGTTGCCACGAAGGGTAACTGTTGATTCAGGTTTGGCGAAGCATACCCAGGATAAGATGGGATTGCCTGAGCAGTTGGTCTCTGCATACCAACATAATGCATTTGATGTTGGTAACTTTGGTAAGGTTGATGGGCATAACCATTGCAGAATGGTTGATTTTGACCGTTTTGAATATACGGCTGCCCACTATTTGCAAAGATTTGTTGTTCAAATCCTTGGTATACTTGTTGGAATTGCTGTTGTTGGTATTACACCAGCCATGGTTGCGAAGCCATGTGCTGTTGTCCAATACTGACCGTTTGACCAAGATGAGGGGTAATTGTACCTGTTTGGGCCTGTGTCATTCCACTAGTTGGCGATTGTGGTTGAGTCGTAGGGACAAGAGGCTGTTGCATTACAAGTTGAGAAACCTGAGGTTGGTATACAATAGGCAACGCTTGTACTTGTGACACCGTCACAATAGCCAGCGTAGTTGGTATATTTGACATAGGTAAACATTGTTGCATTGAATACACAACTCTTGGTTGTTGAGGCAGTGTCGGCACCCAACCGCTAGATGTAATTCCCGCATAACCTGAATTTTGTTGTGAACTCTCGTATGGTTGTCCTCCCGGAGGAGATAATGAAAGGGTATTTTGTCCCCCATATGGCGGTAATCCGGTATTTAAGGGAATTGTTTGCCCTTGAGGACCGGACTGCCCAAATTGACACCCTGAAGGATCAATTTGCTGAGACTCAACATAAGAGTTTCCGAATACTATTCCGGATGAACAAACAGGAATGGACCATACTGTCGAAATAGCCCCTGAGTGGGCCATGTCTAGCGATTGAGAGCTAGTTGGGACAGATGGTATGCCGGCGAACATTGTTGGAGTGACAACAGGAAGTTCTGTTGTCGCTGTGTCGGATGACACAGTCCTAGATGTCGACGGTTGTTCAGACATTTCTAGTCTATCCAAAAGATTGCCTAGAGATTCTACAGGAGCTTCCGATGGCGGTAGACTAATTTCTAACGAAGAAGGATATAGAGTGATCCCGACTCCAAATCGTGATGGAGTACTAGATGGAGGATCCTCCACAATCTCTTCTATAGCAATCAGACCAAGTGGAAGAGGTAGACCGTCATGTCCGTAAAATATTTCTGGTGCCGAAGAAGGTATAGAATCTACAGGGACAGATGTTTGGGGAATAACACCTTCTAAATCAGTTGTAGATGGAGTTGGCTTAGTAACACAAGTGTTTACCTTCACACTAGGATTAGTTCTACTGTCCTTTGGTGGTTGCTGAACTTCTTCTGTAAAGGCAGGGATACCAGAAATGTTTGGAGTAACCGGAGTCTCCGATGGTGTTGGAACACTTGTTCTAACTTTACCAGGGGATTTGGAACCAGTTAAACGAGTTCGCTTTGTCCGTAACAGTTTCGACTCTGGAGACAAAGACAGTTGACTCGTAAGCCTCCGCGAACGACGGGGTTTCAATTAACTTTCTTCCACGACTGTTGATTACTCGATCAACTAAAAATCAAGGGGAAGTATGTTTCCGAATTAGATGAATTTTAGACGCTTTGACACAACTTGTTTTTTCAATTTTTAAGAGTCGAGAAAAAACAAAAGATGACTCTAGTCGCCTTCGATTTTTAATGAGCCTGAAGTGACAAGTGCTCAGATGGACCTTTTTCATTAAGGAGTCCAAAAAGGAACGAAAGGGACTGCTCTAGAAATATAGACAGAGGGATTACCAAACCAATCGCAAAACTGCAGAATACTTTTTACAGTACGGCAATCAATCTTCCCGAATGTTGTGTTCAGTGCATTGCGATTGATAGGGCGGTAGACACGGCTTCCTATGGATAAAGGATAAAGCCTATTATGGTCTCCCAAAATATACTCGACGGTACGTGGGAGCACAAGTCTGTACTGGCACTTATCGTCTCAAAGTGGAGGAATCACCCAACCAATAGTGAAAACGACAGTTACCAGGCTTTACGACACCGGAATACGTCTCTAGCCTAGACTTCTAGATGTTGTGCGTTAGGTTCCAAAGCGTTTTTAGATTCATTAAATTTATTTTATGGTTGATCTTGCTTAATAAATTTGCCTTTCAGGTTCACCGCGTGATGTAGATGTACAATTCCTAAAATGCAATTTAAGATGATAAATAGTCATTTAATCTTCTTTTTGCAATGAAAATCCTAGCTACTAAGGAAAGAGATATGGCGTTCTTTCAACAAAGAGTAGAGAGCACACACTATATGCATTGTCCTAAATCAAACCAACAAACAGTCTAAATGCAAATGCACATGCATGTATTTGTTTTCAGCCTTCTTAATGTGTGAATGATAAAAATAAAGCTAAGCGCAAATCTGAATTATTTTTCAAAGCGACAATTACTAATCAAGTTTCTTTTCAAAACAAAATGAGGACAATGACGACACTTTGTTATTTTGAATTGAAAACTTGCTTTCGACACTTGAAAAACTACTAATTCAAATCAAATACAAGAGTAACAATGTAATTGACTATCAAGAACAATCAGATTCTCTTCTATGACTGAAAATGACACTTGCGACACTTTCAAATCAAGAAACGACAGTACAATTACGCTACTTCTTTGTAAAGGAGAACTGAAAATGACTCAAAAATACATAAAAACATTTACAGTTCTTTGCACAATGGAGGCAAAATAACAACAAGGAAAGGGGTTTCAACCGAGGTGTACTGACTACAGGCAGCAAAACTCCTGAATAGAGCTAGAAAGCGTGAACACAGAAACCAAAATTTAGGAACAAGGCCTTGTCTGATCAGCGCACCTGTAACACAGTGAAACTGAAATGCAACGCACCTACTATACTCGGAAAGTGTGATGCATTTGACGTTCACAGAATAGACAGTGCGCTGGACCAGGGACGAGACTTTAATTGGATTCTGGATCACATTTTGCAGTTCAATTCAGGGATTTAGGCCGAGCAAGTGGTAATCAGTAAATCAATCACAGGGGTAGATCTAAGGAGGTTACTAGAGCCACCATGAGGGCAATTAGAGAGCTTGTAAATAAATCGTTTAATTCATAAACAAAACCCAGAGATAGACTGAAGCAGTGTTGATCTACTTTGCACTTGCATAGCAAATGCAGTTCGAAGGTTAGCTGGCTTGACTTAAGGCTCCGTCTGTAAGTTTATAAAGTAAACAAATGTAGATGAACAAACAATCTATTCGCTCCCCAGCGGAGTCGCCATTTCGTTATCGGGAAAACTAGTGTCTATACAGAGCTGCTAGTCCCACTAAGGCTGGTATCTACCTTAGAAACAAACACACTAAAAACTACTTTCGTTTTCCTTTATGAGAAATAGATGAGAGAAGAATAAGGAAACCAACCTCTGTATTGCGCTTGGTTCCTTGCTCGTTTCCTCTCTCTTCTGATAGGTCTTTGCCACTCGCTTCCTTGTCTACCCAGCTTCAAAGAGTACCTATAGAATCAAAGTAGCATAACACTATCCAAGAACATAGATCTATTATCATAAACAATATAGGACCAGGTGTATATTGACGACACAAATGCATAAATCGTCAATCATACAAGAATTTGGAGGAAAACTTGAATAGCTTTATTGATAATCAAGAAAGAGCAAAGAGGATTACAACCAATTGTTCTGAACCAGCATCATCCTCTCAGCAAGAAATCCCTTCTTCACCTCATGAAAATCTTACATCACCCAACACTATGATGTTGCACCAAGAAACCAACAGCACTTCCTTACAAGATACAAAATTCCAGCCTCTGGATCTCTGGGATGAGGGATCTATATATAGATGTATGCAAGGGAGGTGAGTCAGCTTTTGAGATTTGATTAGTGTCTTATCTCTGATAGTTTTTTATTCCACTTGGAGATTGATGATCTCTTACTCATCCCTGGTCGAATGCAGAGAGGCAAGTGTCACAGGAGAAGATTTTGGAAGATTCCATGCTCCTCCACCTTGCAGATTGACCCTGCCATTTGTCCCTTCTCGCCCATCGCACCCCATAGAAGGGCTTTTCAACATGCATCGCACCTACTATGTGTATTCAGGTGGGATGCAATGCACTTTGACTATGGAGCAGGTGAAATGGTCCATTTTTTACCAGTTCTGAGTATTTTTTCATGGAGAACTTCTGGGAGATGCTACAATCAGTTGACCTTGTTCTTTTAGGGGTTGGAACAACACCTTTAGGGACTTAGGAGCCCTTGGTTTATGGACATTTATGCTTGGGGTTGCAGTGCCCAAAAATGTCTATAAGACCTTTGAAGCCATCCTTTGCTAAATCAACTCTATCCAGTTAAGCCATCTGCAGTTGACTCCATATCCCAATGGCCTGAAATACTCTGTTTTACCCGTCTGCTTCTGAAATTCCACCACCCAATCAAAAGCAAAACCCCCAAGCTTTCATACCTAGCCTAATACCTTACTAAGAAAAGCTAAATCTTAAAGAGAGAGCCCTCTCTGAGTACAAATTGGCTAGATTCTGTACTTAAAAGTTGGTTTGTGGTTACCTCGGACCCCTTTCCTACTCCTGACAACTTCTATGAAAATCTGAGTGATAACAAAGCCCAGGTGCGATGACTGACTGAACCTATTTCCATTCTTGAAATTTTGGTTTTTGTCCTTGTTTTTAGTTCTGTTTAGTTGATTTGCTGCTTATGAATAGTGCCTCCTTACTGAAGCCTGCTTGCATCACATAGATCAGCCTCCATTGATTAGGATTAGTAAATTTTTTTATGTATTTTTCCATCATTTACAATCCTTTGTCAAAAAGTTGCTTAAATCGATCTATCATTTTGGTACAAAAAGTGTCGTAACTGTCGTTTTGTGTCAAAAAGAGAAGTGTCGTTGAGTCTTCCTTCCCTGGATAGTCGATTGAACTTTTTGTCATGTACTTGATTTTATTTGTTGATATTTGAAGTGTCAAAAGCATTTTCTATTCAAAATTAAAAAGTGTCGTCTAGTCTTCCTTTCTATTTTGAAAAAGAAATTGTCGAAAATGTCTCTTTGAAAGAAATATTTCATATCTTTGCTGCATTTAGTTTTCTTTTTTGGCATTTTTCACATTAAAGAGAACGAAAACAAATACATGCATTTGCATTTGCATTTGCATTTAGTTTGTGTGTGAAAAATGATTTAGGAAAATGCACTAGTGTGTGCTCTTTGCTCTTTGTTTGAAAGAATTGTAATCTTCTTTCCCTAGTAGCTAGGATTTTCATTGATCGAAATAAACAAAGATTGTTTATCATTATAGATTGCATTTTAGGAATTTCAAATCATCATCACGCGGTGAACCATTGAAAGGCAAACTTTAAACAAGATCAACTTTAAAATAAATCTCAATGAACTTAACAATGCTTTGAAACTCAACACAACATATCTAGAGGTCTAGGCTAGAGACATGTTCCGGCGTCGTAAAATCTAGTAACTATCATTTTCATTAAAGGTTGGGTGATTCCTCCTCCTTGATATGACAAGTGCTAGCATGCACTTTTCTCCCCGTACCATTGCGTATATATTGGGAGACCACAATAGGCTTATATCCTTTATCCATAGGAAGCTGAGGCTCCCACCCTTTTGATCGCAATGCACTGAGCACAACATTTAGGAAGATTGACTGTTGTACAGAATTCCTTGGTAATTTCTTTTTAATTTATCACCAAGGTGTATTTTGCAGTTTTGCGATCGGTTTGGTAATCCCTCTGTCTAGATTTCCAAAGTAGTCACTTTCGTTCCTTTTCGACTCTTTAAAAGAAAAGGTCCATCTGAGCACTTGTCACTTTAGGCTCATTAAAAATCGAAGGGGACTAGAGTTACCTTTAGCTTTTTCTCGACTCTTAAAAACTAAAAAAGAAAAGTTGTGTCAAAGTGTCATTAGAATTTATTAAATTCGGAATAACATTATTTTCCCCTTAATTTTGAGTTAATCAAGTAATCCTCAATCGTGGAAGAAAGTCAATCAAAACCCCGTCGTTCGCAGAGACTAGTGAGTCAACTGTCTTTGACTCCGGAAATGAAGCCATTCCAGGAAAAACAGTCTCGTTTAACTGAGTCAAATTCACCTGGTTTATTTGAAACTTTTGTTTCAACATCATCAGAGACTATAGTTAGTCCGATCATTTCTGGTACATCTGCGTTTAGAGAAGAAATTCCGCAGTTACAAGAGGACATTAGAACTGATCCTAGTGTAATGGTAGACACTTCTATACCTAAAACAGCTCCATCTAGAGTCGATCCAAAGACTGAAGTTCATTTACCTGAACATGGAAGTCGAGTTCCAGATTTCAGAAGGTGTCACCCCTCTGGTATCTGTCACTACAAAAGCTATACCTTCTTCGGGTCCAGAAATATTTCACGGACCTAACGGTCTACCTCTTCCACTTGGACTAATTGCTATAGAGGAGATAGTAGATGATCCTCCATCTAGTACCCCATTACATTTTGGAGTTGGGATTCATTTGTATCCTTCTACTCCTGAAGTTGGTCCTTTTAATCATCCTTCATCGCAAGTTCCTGTCGAATCACTAGGAAATCTTTTGGATAGACTAAACATGTCTGAGCAGCCATCAACATCTAGGACTGTGTCATCTGATACAACTACAGTAGAACTTCCTGCTGCCATTCCAACAATGTTTGCTGGTATACCATCTGTCCTGACTAGTTATCAATCACTAGTTGGAGTCCACTCAGGGGTAGTTTCAACGACATGGTTTGTTCCGATTTGTTCATCCGGAGTCCCGTCTAGTATTTCTTATGTTGAAACTCAGCAAATTGATCCTGCATGCCAGTATCAATTTGGGCAGACCAGTCTTCAAAGACCAATATATCCTTTGAACACTGGACTGTCGTCGTATGGAGGGCAGTTTGCTTTTTCATTGTTCTCTCCAAGAGAACAACCATATGAGAGTTCACAACAAAATTCAGGTCAAACTGGAATTATATCTAGTGGTTGGGTACCAATACTGCCACAACAACTAAGGGTTGTATATTCAATGCAACCAATCCAACCTGTGTTGAATATTTCCAATACACTTGCTATTGTGACTATGTCGCAAGTACAAGCACTGCCTGTTGTGTCTCTGTTATAGACATATTTGGGCACTACAACCCCAAACTCATATGTCCATAAACTAAGGACTCCTCAAGTCCCTAAAATTGTTGCTTCATACCTTAAAGGATCATGGTAAGTTGATTACATCATTTACCAGAAGTTCCACCTGAAAAACTACTCAGAACTGGCCAAAACTAGACCATACAGACTGCTCCATGGGCAAGGTGTGATGCATACTGACTGCCTAACTGGTCAGGTGCAATGCATACTGAAATGGCCTTCTGTGGGGTGCGATGAGCAAGAATAGACAAATGGAAGAGACAATTTGCAAGGTGGATGATCATGGAATCTAACTTCTCCTGTGACACTTGCCTCTCTGAATTCGCCCAAGGATGAGTAAGAGATCATGAAATCTCCAAGTGGAACCAAGAACTATCAGTGGAATGACACTAATCAAAAACCTAGAGCTGACTCACAACCTTGCAAGACATCTGTATATGGATCTCTCATCTGAGAGATCTAGAGGCTGGAATTTTGTATTTTGTAAGGAAGTGTTGTTGGTTTGTTGAGAAGAGACATTGCATTGTTGGGTGATTTGCTTGTTCATGAGGTGAAGAGGGCTTCTACAATTGTTGGGTGTGGAGCCTGATTATCTTCTATATTCAAAGGTATCGCCACATTGGACCCCAGTTCGAAATGGGGGCGGCAACGCCGCCCGTAAAATATTCGCTGCAGGGGGGCTCCGGGGGTGGCTGCGACCTTTGGGAGCCCCCCCCCTGGCGGGGGGGTTTCGGGGGCGCTGCCCCCAAAGCTAAAAACAGTTGTAAAATTGCCTTGTAAAAGTATGGTAATTTCTAGTCAATCTGGGCCGTTCATTAGGCGGATGATCTGACGATAGAACTTATGTTTAGTTTAGGGTTTTTTGCCCTAGAAGGCAACCCCTCTCTTTGTATGAGGGTATTGTATTTGAGGCTGTGTGATAGATGTGTATTCTGTGAGCGGGAAATAGAGAGGTGAGACTGTGAGAGAAAACAAAGGATATTACAGCGGATCTGTTGTAGGTTGTGTCTCTTCATTTTGCTGGATAATAGAAAGGAAGGACTGGCTGTTCGGGGTGGACGTAGCCCAAACTGGGTGAACCACGTATATCTGTGTCTCTCTTGTTTTATGTGTTTTCTATGTTTATATTTCTGCAATATTTTATGTGTTCCATTGCTCCATAATATATAATTTCTAACAACTGGTATCAGAGCCGAAGGTCTATTTGGCTGATAAACTCGCAGGAAAGAAGGGTTCCTGGTTCGAGTGGGAGCAATGGCGGAAGATGGTAAGTTTAGGGTCGAGAAATTTAACGGCCAAAACTTCTCGCTGTGGAAGATGTAGATGGAAGATTATCTGTATCAGAAAGATCTATACCTACCATTGGGCAGAAAATCAAAGATGCCGACGGGTATGACAGATGAAGAATGGAACCTTCTCGATAGAAAGGCACTCGGAATAATATGGTTGTGCCTTGATGCGTCAGTTGCCTTCAACATTTCGAAGGAAACCACGACAGAGGGTTTGATTCAGGCATTGTCGAAACTATATGATTCAGCCTCAAACAAGGTATTTCTTATGAAACGGTTATTAAATATGAAGATGTCAGAAGGTGGATCTGTTGCAGACCATTTAAATGATTTTAATACAGTTACAAGTCAGTTAAGTTCTGTAGGGGTAAACTTTGATGATGAAGTTAGAGCTCTTTTATTCTTGTGCTCATTACCAGAAAGTTGGAATGTTTTGGTAATGGCCATTAGTAACTCTGTTTCTGGATCTAGTACTTTAAAGTTTGATGATGTTTTCGATGCTATCCTTAGCGAGGAAATGCGACGGAAAAGCTCCGGTGAGACATCGGGAAATGCTTTGAGTGCAGAGTCTAGAGGAAGAAAAATGGAAAGAGGAAAGAGCTCAGGATATCACAGTAAATCAAGGAAAGGCAGATCCAAGTCCAGATCGGGGATAGTGTGTTGGAAATGTGGAAAGAAAGGACACCTAAAGAAAGACTTTAGATCTCGGAAGGGAAAAGAAGGAGATGCATAGCAAGAAAACAATCATGAAGAAAATGTGACAGGTGAGGTGTTACAAGATGCTTTGATTCTTTCTTTCGAAAATATTACTGATTCCTGGGTGGTAGATTCAGGGGCTTCATTCCATGCCACATTTGATAAGAAATACTTTCATGACTATGTTCAAGGATATTTTGGACCAGTTCGTTTGGGTGATGATAAACCCTGTAAAATCGTTGGAATGGGTAAGGTTCTTGTAAAACAGCAGAATGGAAACCAATGGCTATTAAAGGAGGTAAGGCATGTTCCAGATCTAAAGAAAAATCTAATTTCAACAGGGCAGTTAGGCGGTGAAGGTTGTGTGACAACTTTCACAGATAAATCTTGGAAGGTCACCAAAGGAGCCCTGGTAATAGCAAAAGGTGAAAAGGTTGGTACATTGTATTTATGCAATGGTATTTCTAACTCTGTTAATGCTTTAACTTCCAAAGGAGAAGATGCAGCATTATGGCATCATAGGCTCGGACACATGAGTGAAAAGGAGATGAAGATTCTTCACTCAAGGAATTTGTTGCCGGGTTTGAAGAATGTTGATTTGGACTTCTGTGGGAATTGCATTTATGGAAAACATAAGAGAGTCAGATTTCTCAGAGTTGGGAAAGAAAAGAAGAATGAAAAATTAGAGCTTGTGCATACAAATGTATGGGGACCTGCTTAGGTATCATCTCTCGGTGGCTCTCGTTATTATGTTACTTTTATTGATGATGCAATTAGAAAAACTTGGATTTATTGTATTAAGAATAAATTTGATGTATTTGATACTTTCAAGAAATGGAAATCTTTGGTTGAGATTGAGACAGGAAAGAAATTGAAGTGTCTTAGATCAGACAATGGAGGTGAATATTGCAGCAAAGAGTTTGATAGGTACTGTTCATAGCATGGAATTCGCAGAGAGAAGATAGTTCCAAGAACACCACAAGAAAATGGTGTGTTAGAAAGGATGAACAGAACAATCATGGATCGTGAAAGGTGCATGAGATTGCATGCAGGATTGCCTTTACAGTTTTGGGCAGATGCTATAGATACTGTTGTTTATCTAATAAACAGAGGGCCTTCAAGTTCCTTGGATGGTGGTGTTCTAGAGGAAGCATGGACAGGTAAAAAGGTAAACTACTCTATTTTAAAGCCTTTTGGTTATGAGGCCTTTGTCCATATTGATAAAGAAAATAGAACAAAGCTTGAGGCAAAGTCAAAGAAATGTAAGTTTATTGGATATGGTGTTAATGGTTTTGGTTATCGCTTATATGATTACGAAAATCACAAAATCATTAGGAGCAGAGATGTAATATTCAATGAAAAGGTCTTGTATAAGAATCAGTTGCAGGAAAAGAAATAGGAAAAGGAAAACAAGGAATACGCAGTTCTTGATGAAATCACTGAAAAAGTAAAGGTGTCTGAAAATAATAATAATTAACAACAACAACCACCACAACAACAACAGGCACCCCAAACACCTGAAAGTGGTGTTAGAAGATCTACCAGGATAAGTAGACCCCTTGAACGATACTCTCCTTCATTATATTATTTATTATTGACTGATTCCAGTGAACCCGAATGTTATGAAGAAACAATGCAGGTTGAAATCAGGAAGAAGTGGGAGGTAGCCATGGAAGAAGAGATGGACTCCTTAATGCATAACCAGACTTGGGATTTAGTCAGGTTGCCTGTAGGAAAAACTACATTGAAGAATAAATGGGTTTACAGGCTGAAGGAAGAAGATGGAGGAAAATAGAGGTATAAAGCTAGACTTGTGGTGAAGGGGTTTGCACAGAAGAAAGGTATTGATTTTGATGAAATATTTTCTCCTGTTGTTAAAATGACTTCAATCAGAACTATTTTAAGTCTTTTAGCAGCTGAAGATTTGCATCTTGAGCAGTTAGATGTAAAGATAGCCTTTCTCCATGGGGATTTGGAGGAAGAGATATTTGTGCAGCAGCCACAAGGAAATGAGGTGAAAGGGAAGGAGAAACTAGTGTGCAGGTTGAAGAAGAGCTTGTATGGCTTAAAACAGGCTCCAAGGCAGTGGTATCTAAAATTTGACAAGTTTATGTCTGAACAAGGTTATACTAGATGTCACTCTGATCATTGTGTTTATTTGAAAAAGCAAAATGATGGCAGCTATATTATATTGTTATTGTATGTAGATGACATGCTTGTTGCAGGATCTAACACGCAGGAAATAAATGTGCTCAAAAGAAAATTGGCAAATTCATTTGCAATGAAGGATTTGGGAGCTGCAAAACAAATCCTTGGTATGAGAATAACTAGAGACAGGAAAAATCATAAATTAACATTGTCTCAGAATGAGTACATACAAAAGGTGTTGAAAAGATTTAACATGCACAATGCAAAACCAGTTAGTACACCTTTTGCTAGCCATTTCAAACTTAGCAAGGAAATGTGCCCAAAGACCCAAGAAGACATGGATTATATGTCTAAAGTTCCATATGCATCAACAGTTGGAAGCTTAATGTATGCAATGGTCTACACAAGGCCTGATATTGCACATGCAGTGGGAGTTGTAAGCAGGTACATGAACAATCCAGGAAAGGAAGATTGGATGGTAGTGAAATGGATTCTCAGATATTTGAAAGGTACCACAAATCAAGCATTATGCTTTGGTGGTTCAAACATCTCCCTACAAGGATATGTTGATGCAGATATGGCAGGTGACAGAGATAACAGGAGGAGCACTACAGGATATGTATTTACTGTTGGAGGAACAGATGTCAGTTGGGTTTCAAAAATCCAAAGTGTTGTTGCACTTTCAACAACAGAAGCAGAGTATGTTTCTGCTACAGAGGCTAGTAAAGAAATGATTTGGTTACAAAGGTTTATGGGTGAATTGGGTAAGGAGCATGATATGGGCATGTTATGTAGTGATAGCCAAAGTGCTATTCATCTTGCAAAGAACTCAGCATTTCATTCCAGGACTAAACACATACAGCTCAAGTACCATTTCATGCGATCAGTGTTGGAAGATGGAGAGTTGAAGCTGGAAAAGATACACACTAGCCAAAATCCTGCAGATATGCTAACAAAAGTTGTAACCAGAAAGAAACTGAGAATATGATCAGTTTCAATTGGTCTTCAAGGATGACGATGAAGATGAGAAACAGCCAGGTCCAAAGAGGAGTCATTGTCCAGCAAATGGAGCAGCGGTGGAGTTGCTACAATCAGTCTCCAAGTGGGAGATTGTTGGGTGTGGAGCCTGATTATCTTCTATATTCAAAGGTATCGCCACATTGGACCCCAGTTCGAAATGGGGGCAGCAACGCCGCCCGTAAAATATTCGCTGCAGGGGGGGTCCAGGGGGGGGCGGCTGGGACCTTTGGGAGCCCCCCCCCCCCTAGTGGGGGGGTTTCGGGGGCGTTGCCCCCGAAGCTAAAAACAACTGTAAAATTGCCTTATAAAAGTATAATAATTTCTAGTCAATCTGGGCCGTTCATTAGGAGGATGATCTGACGGTAGAACTTATGTTTAGTTTAGGGTTTTTTGCCCTAGAAGGCAATCCCTCTCTTTGTATGAGGGTATTGTATTTGAGGCTGTGTGATAGATGTGTATTCTGTGAGCGGGAAATAGAGAGGTGAGACTGTGAGAGAAAACAGAGGATATTACAGCGAATCTGCTATAGGTTGTGTATCTTCATTTTGCTGGATAATAGAAAGGAAGGACTGGCTGTTCGGGGTGGACGTAGCCCAAACTGGGTGAACCACGTATATCTGTGTCTGTCTTGTTTTATGTGTTTTCTGTGTTTATATTTCTGCAATATTTTATGTGTTCCATTGCTCCATAATATATAATTTCTAACAAAAACTGGGAGGATGATGCTGGATTAGATAGCTGGGTTGTAATCCTCTCTTACATTACTATTAATAAAGTTCTTTGAGTTTTCTTCCATATGATCTTGTATTTGTGAATCTTATTATCTATGAATGCAATTGTATGGTCAATGTGTTTCTGATTCCGCATTGTTTATGATGTTTTAGATAGAGATGCTTTGATAGTTTGTTGTTGCTTTGACTCTACAAGTACTCTTTGAAGTGGGACAAGTAAGAGAGGAGTAGCAAATTCTATCAAGGGAAGGAGAAATCAAGCTAGGATCAAAGCGAAAGATCCAGATTGGTCCTCTGTTCTTCTCTTCCATCTATCACACTTAAAGGAACTCTCGAAAAGCTTTCATTGTTTGTTTCTAAGATAGCTACCCGTCTTAGTGGACTAGCAGTTCAAATCGACACTAGTTTTCCCTGAGACAAAATGGCGACTCCAGTGGGAGAACAAATAGTTTGTTTTTTTTGTTTATTGTTTTCTTTATAAACTATAGACGGAGCCTGAAGTTAAGCCAGCTAGCCTTCGAAACGCCTTTGCTATGCAATTGCAAAGTAGATAAACATTGTGTCAGTCAATCTCCAGGTTGGTTTATGAACTAAACATCTGACTTACAAAGCATCCTAAGTGACCTTGTGGTAGCTTAGAACCTCATCAGATCCTACCCTTATGCTTTGTGTTTACTGTCCATCATTACTCAGCCTAAATCACTGAACTTCGTTGCAAGTTTTGAGCAAAAACCAAGCTCAGTTTCACTCCCTGGCCCATCGCACTGTCTGTAACTGTGCAACCTGGATGCATCGCATGTGTTGCAAGTGAGATGCATCCCTGTTTCCCTGTGTTGCAGGTGCGATGATTGAGTAAATTGTGTTTTCTTCTCTGAAATTTGGTTTTTTCTCTTTGTTTTCAGCTTTATTTAGTAGTTTTGCTGTTCATGATCAATACCTTCTTGCTATAACCATCTTCCTTCACATTATTTCAGCCTCCATCAGTTAGGAATTGTAAATGTTTTTTGTGTATTTGTCGACCATTTGCAATCCTCCTTTGTCGAAAGTATCCTAATCGAACTGTCGTCTTTGATGAAAGTGTCGTAATTGTCATTTTGGATCAAAAGAAGAATGTTGTAAAGTCTTCCTCTTCTAGATAGTTTATTGTACTTTTCTCATTGTACTTGATTTTGAAATTATTAGTATTTCAAGTGTCGAAAACAATTTTAAATTCAAAATCAAAAAGTGTCGTCTTAGTCTTCCTTTTGTTTTGAAAAGAAAAATTGTTAGTACTGTCACTTTGAAAGAAAATAGTTCAAATCTGTACTTAGCTTTCTTTTTTTCATTCACACATTAAGAAAGCGGAAAACAAATACATGCATGTGCATCTGCATTTTGACTGCTTGCGAAATTTGGTTTAGGAAAGTGCATTTAGTGTGTGCTCTATGCTCTTTGTTGAAAGAAAAATCGTTATCTTCTTTCCTTTGTAGCTAGGATTTTCATTGCTAAAAGAACATAAACGACTGTTTATCATTTTAGATTGCATATTTAGGAATTTCACATCTACATCACGTGGTGAACCTTGAAAGACAAACTTCTAAGCAAGATCAACCATAAAATAAACCTCAATGAACATAAAAACGCTTTGGAATCTAACACAACACATCTAGAAGTCTAGGCTAGAGACGTGTTCTGGCATCGTAAAACCTGGTAACTATCATTTTCATCGAAGGTTGGGTGATTCCTCCTCTTTGATACGATAAGTGCCAGTATGGACTTGTGCTCCCCGTACCGTCGTGTATATATTGGGAGACCACAATAGGCTATTATCCTTTATCCTTAGGAAGCTGTGTCTTCCGCTCTATCGATCGTAATGCACTCAACACAACATTCGGGAAGATTGACTGCCGTACATAAGTCCTTGGTAATTTCTCTATCATTTATCACCAAGGTGTATTTTGCAGTTTTACGATCGATTTGGTAAAACCTCTGTCTAGACTTCCAGAGCAGTCACTTTCATTCCTTTTCAACTTCTTAAAAGAAAAGGTCCATTTGAGCACTTGTCACTTCAGGCTCATTAAAAATCGAAGGCGACTAGAGTCACCTTTAGCTTTTTCTCGACTCTTAAAAATTGAAAAGCAAGTTGCGTCCAAGTGTCTTTAATTTTTTTTTTAAAAGGAATAACATCCTTGTTCCTACGTTGATCTGAGGTTGAGATAATGGAGTCTACCAATTAAGGAATTCTCCTTGGCGGGAATCCTAGTCCTTTCTCCTCTTGGGGAGATATTGGTTCTCCATATATGGCTACATTGTCCCTTCTAGGAATCACAATCAGTCTGCCAGTATGGCTTTTCTCGACCTCTATCGTTCAAAACACCGCAGTTCCTCAACAATCTAATCAGTAACTAGATGATACTAAAGTTACCCCTTCGCCTTCTACTTCATTTGTTTCTCCTTCCCCTTCTTCCTCTTAGCTTGGTGAAACTAGTGACACTAAAAACCAAGTAACTGAGAAGAAAAAGAAAGGGAAGGAGAAGAAGAAGAAGCCAGCTAAACAAGGGACACCAAAGCATCATCTGGCGAAAATACACACACTAAAGTTTCCAAACCAAAAACTCCATGTGAAATTTGTAAGGAGAACCATTACCGTCGAGATTGCCCTTGCATCCCGCGGATCATGAGAGAATGGTCTCCCCGGTTGCACCATTTGGTGTCATCAACCCCTGACAGTCAGGTTGACAGCGCATCATCAACTAGTGAAAAAGAAGCCAATTGACAAAAAGGAAAAGTTAGAGTTCCATGTAGGTTATGTGAAGGTGATCACACTCTTTACCATTGTCCTTTTCAGGATAAAGCCAAAAGCATTTTGGATAACCATCCTGCTTCACCACAACAAATTCCACCTGGATACAAGAAACTCTTACCAAGTCCTTCACTAGTTGAAAACCCGATTGACATAACTCAATTATCGATTGAACCAACTATCATTGAAAGTGAACCTTCTGAGTCCATACTAGATCAAAGTCAACTGGTCGAGATGGCAGTCGACCCAGTCTTGCCTTTAGAAAATCCACCTTCAGATGATATAGTTTCCAAAGAGGATGAGAACGACACTATTCAAATTCTTTTTGTTGATATAGAGTTTAATGAACTTGGGGGCAATCCGTCCATTCCTTCACCACAGAAAGGTACCTTCCCAGTTCTTGAAACTTATCCGGACATTTATCTGGTACCTCCTCCAAGCAGTCTGGTTGTTTCCTTTAACTGGAATCAACTAGTGAAACCTCGCCTTCCATCTAATTTACCATTCTGAATCATAGTACAAGTTTACAAAATGATCGTGTCTGGCACAACCATAGATGAAGGGGATTCAGTGAGTATCCTTTCCTCAACTTCTTGGAAAGCGCTTGGTTCACCATCGCTTTTCCCTGAAAAACAAAATTTGTCGGGCTTCAACAAAGGAACCAGTAGACCATTAGGGATCCTTCCAAATTTTCCTATAACTTTGAGAAATAAAACCATTTATGTGAACGTGATGGTAGTCCAAGGTCCACTAGATTACAATCTACTCCTTAGACGTGATTATATATATAGCATGGAAGCCATTGTTTCCACATTCTTTCGAATGATGTGTTTTCCACATGAAGGCAGACTGGTACAGCTTGTCGAACAACTTTCATTTCTTGGTTGAAACACAGCTATAAATAAATCATCATCCCTAAATGGTCTCTTCGCATCAACAATGTCTCTTCCATCTTCATCCCATCCACCTAATTACCACGAGTAGTTCTGTAAGCGTGATGAAGATTAGGGGGCATGCACCCTAGTCGGCTTCGGCAGGTGAACCTAGAGGAAAAGAGAGATTTTCTTGAAAGGTCATAATACTTAGACCGGATAACATTCTCGTATAGGTTATGTGATCAGTCTGACACGATTATTTCCTTTGTACGATTGTGAATGGAAGCTCATAGCATTCACCTTCGTACGTTATGTGATTGGAAGCTCACAGCAATCACCTTTGTCTATTTCGATGGACATCGCAAAGGAAGAGTTTTTGTCTCCCAACAGAAACGATCCTGCCTAACCACAAGGACTTCCATTTGATAACCTGGAAACTCTCCTTTTACTGAAAGACCTGGGGGCATGTAAACCTTTGCATGCAAGTGAAAAGCGACCTTTGATTTTCTTAGTTTGTAGGTTCTTAACCCTTTAACCTCGTAGCTCGGTCATTTCTAGCTTACATGAAAAGGTCATGAGCACATGTTATAGTAGTGATCAAGCTCATTAAAAAATAAATCTACCAAGAGACATTATCAAAAGACTGGCAAGAGCAATGTTCCCTCAAGGTTCAAGCTCGTTAAAAAATCAACCCGCACTAAGCACATGTTGGCACAAGGTTCAAGCTCATTAAAAAATAAACCCGCCTCTGGTGAATAACCTTTTGTGATCGCTTTACTATCTGCCCTTTTGAACTTTGTCTGTGTTCCTTCCGTCACCTCCATTTCATTCGGCCGACCATACACTTCCACTTGATTGTTTACCCTTTTAAGGAACATCTACGACAAGTGATTCTGATTGCCACCCTCTTCACGCTGCCATGTTTTGAAAAGTTCCAAACTTACCTGGAACCAGCTGCTACCCAAAAACATCACTCGTTCCTAAAAAATGAGCCTCTTTTAAACTCTTTTTAGACTTATTAAATATAAAAAGATTGTCGAGCTATTAGCCTTCCTAGCTCGTTAAAGTAAGGGGAATGTTATCCCTCTCATATATTTTAATCTTTTTGGACGTGAGGGATTATTAAACAAAAAGATCAAGTGCTTGCCTTTGTCCGCTCATTAAAACTATCGAAAAGTCCTCCCTTTTGTATTATTTTACACTTTTTCGGACTTAAGGGATTATGCCACGAAAAAGGACTATTGGAGTCCCCTTTTTGTCTGTTTTTAGACTCTCTAAACAAGAAAAGGACCAAGTTATCTTTGTCTTTAAACTCGTAAAAACAATAGCGACAAACTTGTCCACCCAGACAAGAGCGAGTCTCACTTATGCTAGGCTCGCTAAACACAAAGCGACAGGTTTGCCTAAAGGGCAAATTATAGACCAAGCATATGTTATCCTCCTCAAGCTTGTCAAAAATAAAGAGGTACTGATCAGCAATGATTGGGGAAAAATGGGAAGAAAACTTGAAGAACTCTATTGGTAGCAAGTCGCTCTTGAACATGACACTTTCACTCCATCACCGTGATTGAGTTGGGTTAGGTTTCCGTTCACCGTCACCATTGGTCCCCTGTGCCACCCATGGAGTTAACACTACCAGTCCATATCAGTGTCGCCAATATGTTCAAGAGAAGTCATTCAGAGAATTCACCATCTAGCAAACGCGTCATCCACTGCATTACATCCACGCTTCATTTTTCATGATCGCCATTCCTGAACCTCATATCATCATATCGTTTTCACCTCCACAAAAAATCATTTGCTCCGTTTCATGTCGTAGATGTGGGATACACCAAGGCCCTCCTACGATAGGTCACTTCTTGTCGACATCAGCTCATTATCCAAGAAGTTGACTTAGAAACAACCCTTTCAGTACTTTGAAGTTTGCATGCCTCAATGGAAAGTTTCTCACTTCCGGCGACAGGTTTACATCAATGACCTTAGACCAAAAGACTTTGCGTGGTGTTCGACATCAGCTCATGTATTCACACCACGTGAATTTTACTTTAGTACCTTGAGGGTCATCATCATTATCGGTGATTCCTCTCACGTCTGTTAACAACTTACATCATTGGATGGTAATCAGGCGATGTCTTTCCATGTTCGAGTTCAGAACATCTTTTCACATGGATCGACTTGTACATCAAGTGAAGATTGTATGAGTTTTGAAGACCCTGGATCTAGTTTCATCCATCCGGGTTGTGATATATTCAGGAAAATAAAGACATCAATTGTACATAGAAGCTGCACAGATAGTCATCTAGCTAGGGAAGATGACTCTTCATGTGAAGAATCACAAGTCTACAACAGCAGACAATTGTATGTCCTATGTACATGAAAATGAATTTATAAAGCTGAGCATGGGAATGCCCACCTCAGCTAGATCATGAAAATAATATGATGATGATGTATTGTATTGTATCTTATACAGGTCACCTTCCAGTTCAAATACCTCGGATCCCCATGAATAAAGCATTTCACCCGACATCAGAAGATTTACAACCTCATGCTTTAGGGGGCATATGTTATAGACATATTTGGGCACTGCAACCCTAAACTCATATGTTCATAAACTAAGGACTCCTCAAGTCCCTAAAAGTGTTGCTTCATACCCTAAAGGATCATGGTCAGCTGATTACATCATTTCCCAGAAGTTCCACCTGAAAAACTACTCAGAACTGGCCAAAACTGGACCATACAGACTGCTCCATGGGCAAGGTGTGATGCATACTGAAATGGCCTTCTGTGGGGTGCGATGAGCAAGAATAGACAAATGGCAGAGACAGTTTGCAAGGTAGATGATCATGAAATCTAACTTCTCCTGTGACACTTGCCTCTCTGAATTCGCCCAGGGATGAGTAAGAGATCATGAAATCTCCAAGTGGAACCAAGAACTATCAGTGGAATGACACTAATCAAAAACCCAGAGCTGACTCACACCCTTGCAAGACATCTATATATGGATCCCTCATCTGAGATATCTAGAGGCTGGAATTTTGTATTTTGTAAGGAAGTGTTGTTGGTTTGTTGAGAAGAGACATTGCATTGTTGGGTGATTTGCTTGTTCATGAGGTGAAGAGGGCTTCTACAACTGGGAGGATGATGTTGGATCAGACAGCTAGGTTGTAATCCTCTCTTAAATTACTATAATAAAGTTCTTTGAGTTTTCCTCCATATGATCTTGTATTTGTGAATCTTATTGTTTATGAATGCAATTGTATGGTCAATGTGTTTCTGATTCCGCATTGTTTATGATGTTTTAGATAGAGATGCTTTGATAGTTTGTTGTTGCTTTGACTCTATAGGTACTCTTTGAAGTGGGACAAGTAGGAGAGGAGTAGAAAATTCTATCAAGGGAAGGAGAAATCAAACTAGGATCAAAGTGAAAGATCCAGGTTGGTCCTCTGTTCTTCTCTTCCATCTATCACACTTAAAAGAACTCTCGAAAAGCTTTCATTGTTTTTTTCTAAGATAGCTACCCGTCTTAGTGGAACTAGCAGTTTGAATCGACACTAGTTTTCCCTAAAACAGTCTCAACCTCAAGTCTCTCAGGTTGCAATACAACAGCCTCTTGTCTCTACGACTCAATCGCAACCTCAAGTTAGTACTTCCTTACCTGGAACGACTCAGGCTCAAACAGGTATTATCACTCTACATCTTGGTCAATCTTCCAGTATTGGGCAACAACAAATGGTCAAATAACCATGGCTGGTACAATACCAACAACCGAAATTCCAGCAAACCTAACCTCAGTTTGGGCTTGGTCAATATCAAACCTACCGAGTGTTGGGTATACAACCAAAGTCCCACATTGACGAGAAGTGGGAAGGATCATGGGTATATAAGGATGGACAAATATCTCCATTGGTATGAGGCCTTTTGGGGTAAAGCCCAAAAACAAATTCATGAGGGCTTAGGCCCAAAGTGGACAATATCATACCATTGTGGAGATATGTGGTGTCCAGAGAATCCTTACAAGTGGTATCGGAGCCAGATTCAAAGTTAGCCAAGTGGATAAATCCTCGGAATGCCGAACGAAGGTGGTGAACCCCTCTAATATCACAATGGGATCCATGGATGAGCTGGGTTAGAGCAAGCTCTCGACGCAGGTGGTGCTTCCATGTAAGGCGTGTGCTTCCAATGCATTGGAGTGGAGAATCCTGGTTGGTAGAGAGTGGACGGATGGATAATCGTTTCAGGGTAGGCTCGATGGTCCTTTGTTCGAGGGGAGGATTGTTGGGCATACGACCAAAGTCCCACATTGACGAGAAGTGGGAAGGATCATGGGTATATAAGGATGGACAAATATCTCCATTGGTATGAAGCCTTTTGGGGTAAAGCCCAAAAACAAATTCATGAGGGCTTAGGCCCAAAGTGGACAATATCATACCATTGTGGAGATATGTGGTGTCCAGAGTCCTAACACCGAGGACCTGAGCAACAAGGCTTTGTAGGTAATGGACAACCGTATTTTCAAAATGGTTATCAACAACCACACTATACTAGTTATGTCCAACAACCTTATCAAAGTTACCAGCATCAGATACATTATGCTGGTATGCAAAGACCTACTGCTCAGGCGATTCCATCTTATCCTGGGTATGCTTCACCTAACCTGAATCAACAGTTGCCTTTTGTAGCAACTCTAGAATTACCAGATTTGAACCGGCTGACAAATGATCCAATTGCATACGCCCCTTGGTGGCCAGCAATTCCTCATAAACTTCCCTCCGATATTCCTAAATTCAATGGAAATCTAGGTGAAGATCCATCGAATCACGTAATGACTTTTCATTTATGGTGCTCATCTAATACCCTGAATGATGATTCGATTAGGCTTCGCCTTTTTCAGAGAACGCTCACTAGTCTGGCAGCGAAATGGTATATTGAATTTCCTAGAGCTTCGTTCGATAACTTCAGCGCCCTTGCCACCACTTTTCTAACCCACTTTCAGTTACCCATAAGGTATGAAACATGAACAAAACTTCTTACCAACTTTAAACAGACCACATCCACTCACATATTCGATCATATTCATGAGTGTCGATGTCATCGTCGAATGGTAAATACCTATGTTCCTGATTAGCTTTTAGCTGAGTGGTTTATTAGCCCTTATTTCCATCTATAACTAAGGACGTGGAAAAAGGAGGAGTTGTCACTGAAGAGCAAGTCATTGCTCGTGCCCAATATTTAGACTTGATCTATACTCAATCTGGCACACTCTACAACAAAATTACTGACACTCCTAGACTAGAATTTTCTGTTCCACCCCCTCCTAAATCAAATAGTGAATCTCATGCCAGTGATGGCGTGATCGGTGCCTCAATCACGCAAACCGCAAAGGCTCCATCTAGTAAATCCCTTGTAGCTTTTAGTCAAAAAGCAAATGACAAACCTCTTGCCTCAGAGATTAATGTTGTGTCATCTGACAAGGGCAAAAATCCAAAGCAACTAGGGGGCAAGAAGAAAGGGAAAAATAATAAGAAGAAACATGAAAATTCAACTCCTGAAAAATCTTTTGAGAAACCTACTGAGCAAAAGAAACCTCGTGATCCATGTTACATATGCAACGAGGAGCATTGGACAAAAAATTTTCCACATCGAGCTGAGGTTATGAAATTTTTAAAGACTTCAAATACCTCAGCAGTGTTGGCTAATCCGTTTCTGAACCCAGAAACTAATCTGGTTGCTATCGATAATGCTTTCACATCCCAAGTGCTTATGCAATCCGTCTCAAAACAAAAAAATGATGCTTTGATATTAACAAGGAATAAATAATATGGGAATCCATCGTCGTCGAATAACCAGGCTAGATATCAACCTAGTAGTTCGACAACAACTTTGCCAGAAGTTGTTCCACCCATTATTCCTGAATTAACTATAAAGTCGCCAAAGGGAGTCGTACATAAATCGACATTTAATCCTCGTGCTCGAGTTGCACAGAATTATAATATAGTGGAGGATCTGGTTCAATCGCCATCCACTATGATGACACTTGAGGTACTGCAAAATTGCCCCTCCCAAAAGCAGGCTTTGTTATCAGCAATAGGTGGGATTGATCCAACGGATTCCAATCTTGTGGCCTTTAATCATAAAGGATATACACCTCAGTTGCTGTTCCAACTCGCTTTCCTTATACAGGTAAAATCCCTCAATAAAACTGTTCATCGAACAATCATTGATGAGGGGGCATCTACCTGTATTATGTCAATGAGTTGCTGGAAAACTTTAGGTTCACCACCCTTGTCGTGATCATCAACGACATTAAAAGCATTTGATGGAAGAACATACACGCTGTATGGGATTTTAAGTAACTTGCAAGTTGAACTGGGGGGCAAGACAGTAGAGATTGAAGTCAAGGTCATTGATGGAAACCTTGATTACAATATTTTACTGGGAAGGCCTTGGATTTATGCTATGGCTGCCGTTGTGTCTACATACTTTAGAAAGATTGCATTTCCCTTCCAAGGTGGAATCACAATCGTCGACCAACTAGCCTTTTTTCCCAATAGTTCACAAGCTACTGGAAGCATTCCATTGATCCATGGAAGTCATCAATCACTTCAAAATATCGGAGTAGGTCTCCTAAAATACCCTTCCTTAATGGGTACTTTTTCCCTCCCACCTCCACCTGGACTTGCAGAAGTGGCCACAATGGAAACCTGTCATATGATATCTTCTACATCCCCTGAAATTAGAAAGAACTCTAACAATTTTCATACTGCTGATCACCACGAGGTGTTGCCACCAAGCCCCATAGAATCTTTGTAGCAATCAATTTTCTGGGCCTAGGCGACAAACCCGAATCAGCACTCAACGAGTGTTTGGATAGATAGGTCTTTAGAGTATGGTACCTCTTCCGATCCTTGGTCTCATATACATTCTATAGATGAAGGAATCATCCATTCAATGATGATAGGAGAGACGCCATGGGAAGATTACCACCATCGTTCCCACCTTCAAGATAACAATGAAGATTATTCAAGCGACCTTAATTATCCTTCAGTTTTTTATTTTTTATCAAATACTGTAAATACAGTAGATTCCGAGCGAAATATGTCCAATATTGAAGAAAATATCGTCATTAATATCTTGACCAAACCTAACGTTGTAGAGAATATTCACGTTGGCAAATCTTGTTCTCCATCAGAACTGGAAATTTACTGCACTCTCTTTTGCGAATTCAGAGATGTCTTTGCATGGTCATATGAAGAAATGCTAGGCATTGACTCGAGAATTGTTGAACATGAAATCAAGATGTATCCAGATGTCAAACCAGTACAACAATGGCTTCAACCTGTCCATTCGAAGAAAGTCGCTGCCATTAAAGCGGAAGTTGAAAAACTTTTGCATGCTGGTTTCATTTACCCTGTTCCTCTCACTGATTGGGTATCGAATATTGTTCCTGTAATGAAAAAACAAGGAACAATTAGAGTGTGCGTCGATTATAGGGATGTAAATCAAGCATGTCTAAAGGACAACTATCCTACACCCTTCATCGACCAAATAATTGATGAATGTGCCGGATGCGAAATCTTTTCATTCATGGAAGGATTTTCCGGATACAATCAAATCAATATCCGCCCACAGGACCAGTCAAAGACTGCATTTATATGTCTGTGGGGCACATTCACGTATCGTAAATTACCTTTCGGTTTGAAGAACGCAGGGGAAACTTTTCAAAGGGCAATGAATTATGCCTTCCATGACATCAAACACATCGTTCAACCATATCTCGACGATCTACCGGCTCATTCACAAAAGCGGACTGATCATCCGCAGCATTTGAGAGCCATATTTCTATGTTGCCGACACTACAAGATACGACTCAATCCGCACAAGTGTGTGTTTTGTGTTGGTTCTGGTCGGCTACTTGGTTTCGTAGTTTCTAAGGACGGAATTCGACTCGACCCATTTAAGGTTCAGGCAATCCTTGACATGCCTCCACCTTCAAATTTACTTCACAGTCAGATGAACTTGGGGGCAATCCACCCATTCCTTCACAATAGGAGGAAAACCCCCCACTTCTCGCTACTCAAGGGGTTAATTCAACCATTTATTTGGTACCCCCTCCAAGCAGTCTAGTCACTTCCTTTGATTGGAATCGACTAGCAAGATCCTGCCTTCCATCTTACATACCTTTTTGGATCATAGTACAAGTTTACAAAATGATCGTGTCTGGCATTATCATAGATGAAGGGGCATTAGTGAGTATCCTTTCCTCAACTGCTTGGAAAGTGCTTGGTTTGCCATCGCTTATGCCTGTTACACATAATTTGTCAGGCTTTAACAAAGCAACCAGCTGACCATTAGGGATCCTTCGTAAGTTACCGATAACTTTGCGAAAGAAAAGCATTCACCTGAACGTCATGGTAGTCCCAGGACCGTTAGATTACAATATACTCCTTGGACGTGACTACGTTTATAACATGGAGGCTATCGTTTCAACACTTTTTCAAGTGATTTGTTTCCCGCATGAAGGAAAAATTGTCACCATTAACCAGCTTTCATTTCCCGGTTCAAGCATAGCTCCAAGTCAATCATCATCCCTAAATGGTCCTTTTATATCAATGGTGTCTCTTCAACCTTCATTCCATCCACCTAATTACTGCAAGTAGTCTGGTGAATGTAATGAAGCTTAGAGGGCATGCACCCTTCTCTATTTGGTGGACGAACCCAGCTAAAAAGATAAGTTTCCCTGTAGGTTATGTGATTGGTCTGACACACCATTCATCTTTGTCTATTCTACGAATGAAGCCAAGGAAGTGTTTTATCTATTCTGTGGACGAAACCATCCTGCATAACCGCAGTAAGTTTCCATATAACTACTGGAGACTCACCTTTTCACCACGTTGGGGGCATGCAAAATTTTCGTTTCTTTTTTCAAATTTCATTTTCTAGCTTTTTAGCTTTGTCATTTTCTAGTTTTTTAGCTTTGTTGTTTCTAGCTTTTTAGTTTTGAGCTTGCGTAGAAATAGAAACTTACCAAGCATATGTTTGTTCATTTCAAGCTTGTAAAAACAATGAAACCCACACTGAGCATAGTTCCCCCCATGGTTCAAGCTCGTTAAAAAATGAACCCACCTTTAGTAAATAACCTCTGTGATTGCCATGTTGTCAGCCTTTTGAGCCTTGGTTGTGTACCTCTCATCACCTCCATTATTTTAGTCGATCATACGCTTCCACTTGGTTGTTTACCATTTTGAGGAACAACTGTGACGAGTGGTCTTGTTAGCCAACCTCTTCCCAGAAATCACCCTTTTTGAGAAGTTCCAAGCTTACCCAGAACCAGTTGCTACCCTAAACACCACTCGTTCCTAAAAAACGAGCCTTCTTTAAACCCTTTTCAGACTCGTTAAATATGAAAAGATTGTCGAGTCCCCGTTAAACCCTTTTCAGACTCGTTAAATATGAAAAGATTGTTGAGTCCCCGTTAAACCCTTTTCAAACTTGTTAAATATGAAAAGATTGTCGAGCCTTCTTTAAACCCTTTTCATATTCATTAAATATGAAAATATTGTTGATTAATTGGCCTTTCCAGCTCGTTAAAGTGATCGAAAAGTCATCCCTTTTGTATTATTTTAATCTTTTTCGAACCTAAGGGATTATTCTACGAAAAAGAACCTCTAGAGTTTCCTTTTTGTCCCTTTTCAAACTCTCTAAACATGAAAAGGGCTGAGTTATCCTTGTCGTTAAACTTGTTAAAACAATAGCGACAAACTTGTCCACCTAGACAAGAACGAGTTTCACTGTCGTTAGACTCGTTAAAACATAGCGACAGGTTTGCCCGAAGGGAAAATTATAGAACAAGCATATGTTATCCTCCTCAAGCTTGACAAAAATAAAGAGGTATTGGTCAGCAATGACTATGGGAAAAGGTAAGAAAACTTGAAAACTTTATGGTAGCAGGTCGCTCTTGAACATGACACTTTCACTTCATTTCCGTGATTGAGTTGGGTTGGGTTATTCCATTCACCGGTCATCTCACCATTGGTCTTTCACACCATCCATTTTTGGGGTTAACTCTACCAATCCATCTCAGTGTCACCGATATGTTCAAGAGAAGTCATTCAGTTGAGAATTCACCATCCAGTTAATGCCTCATCCACTGCAATACCTTCAACCTCTATTTTTCATGACTGCCATTTCTGAACCTTGTGTCTTCAGATCATTTTCACCTCTAGAAAATCATTTGCCTCATTTCATGTCGTAGATGTGGGATACATTAAGGCTCTCCTACGACGAGTCACTTCTTTTCGACATCAACTCATTATCCAATAAGTTGACTTAGAAACACCCCTTTTTAGTACTTTGAAGCTTGCATGCCTCAATGGCAAGTTTCTCACTTCCGACGATAGGTTGACATCAATGGCGTTCGACCGAACGATTTTGCGTGGTGTTCAACATCGGATCATATATTCACACCACGTGAATTATACTATAGTACCTTGAGGGTCATTATCATTATCGGTGATTCCTCTCACGTCTGTTAACAACTTACATTATTGGCTGGTAATTAGGCGATGTCTTTCCATGTTCGACTTTAGAAAATCTCTTCACATGGATCGACTTGTACATCAGGTGAAGATTGAATGAGTTTGAAGGCCCCGGATCTAGTTTCATCCATCCGAGCTGCAATATATTCAGGGATATAAAGACATCAAATGTACACAGAAGCTGCACAAATGGTCATCCAATCCAGGGATGATGACTCTACATATGAAGAATCACCAGTCTGCAACTGCAGACGATTATATGTTCTATGCACATGAAATGAATTTATAAAGCTGAGCATGGGAATCCCTGCCTCAGCTAGATCATGAAAATTATATTATGATGATGTATTGTATTGTATCTTATATAGGTCACCTTCCAGTTCGAAACCTCGAATCCTCATGATAAAGCATTTCACCCGACATCAAGATTTACGACTTCATGCTTTAGGGGGCAACTGTTATAGACATAGTTGGGCACTTCAACCCAAATCTTATATGTCGATAAACTAGGGCTCTTTAACCCCTAAAATTGTTGTTTCATACCGTAAAATATCATGGTCAACTAATTACATCATTCCCCAAAAATTCCACCTGAAAAACCATTTAGAATTGGCCTAAGCTGGACCATACTAACTACTCCACTGTCAGGGTGCGATGTATACTAACTTCTACACTATCCAGGTGCGATGCATACTGATGAGGCCTTCTGTAGGGTGCGATGAGCGAGGATGGACAAATGTCCGAGACAGTTTGCTAAGTGGATGCTCATGGAATATTCTAGAAACTTCTCCTATGACACTTTCCTCTCTAAATTCACCCAGGGATGAGTAAGAGATCCAAGAAATCTCCAAGTGGAACCAAATGCAAAAAATAGAATGACACTAATCAAAAACCCAGAGATGACTCACACCCTTGCACACATCTATAGATGGATCCCTCATCTAAGAGATCCAAAGGCGGGAATATTGTGAATTGCAAGTAGGTGCTGATAGTTTGTAATTGAGGAAAGAGTATTGTATTGTTGGTGTGATTTTGCTATTTCATGAGGTGAAGAGGGCTTGATGCTAGGAGGATGATGTTGGATCAGACGACTTGGTTGTAATTCTCCCTTCTATTTAATAAAGTTCTTTAAGTTTTCTTCCATATAACTGTGAAATTGTGAATGTTATTATTTTTTAATGCCATTGTATGTTCATTATACTTCTGATTCTGTAATGATTATGACATAATAGATCAAGATGCTTTGACGGTTCTTTGTTACCATGTTTCTACAAGTACTCTCCAAGTGGGATAAGTATGGAGAGGAGTTGCAAGTTCTGACAAGGGGGAGAGAGATCAAGCAAGGAGTTAAGTGGAAGATCCAGGTTGGTTCCTTTGTCTTTTTCTTATCTATTATACATAGAAGAAATCACAAATTGCTTTAAACTGTTGTTTCTAGGATAGCTACCAAACCTAGAGGGCTAGTCGATCGAAAGACACTAGTTTTCCCAGAAACACCAAGGTCCAATACTCCTCCAAGGTATCTAATGGATCTCATACAACATGCCCCTCTAGGTCCACTTCCCTTACATGATTATTGTCACATGCTCCCAAATCAACTCCTAAACTCCACGCAAACATCTAAACAACCTAATGTTGTCTAAGGATCAATTACCTCAATATGTTGAATGATCCTTTAACACAACATGTTTTTCAAATGATCAAGCGCCTCCACATGGTCAACATATAGAATACCACCAAGATATATCCAATACTCCAATATAATGACAAAGAGAAGCACACAGTGTCGGAGAATGTAGTAGGGTAGTTATTAGTTCAATCCTCCTCAACCTTAATAATTTCTTGTGAAGTTTAGTTATCTTCTTATGATTCTTTATTAGATATTCTCATCAAACAATTATTAAGAGAAAAAACAATAAAGACAATGGACATAAGAAGTAGGCTCCAAGCCAGGGAAAAATCCCCCCAAGGGGAAAACCTAGAAAGAATATCTTCTCTTCTTATAGAATCTAATTTAAATGAGAAAACCAAGAGCCAAAACATTAGACCAAGTCCTCCTCCAAGCACCAAATCAACCCTCCAAGAATCTCTTCCAAGCAGGTCAAAGATCAACCAAGTCAACAAGGGTGAATCCTCCTTCAACCTACTTCTAATCTTATCTTTGGCCCCTAGCTTCAAATTTGCAATCTCCTCCTGCAACTTTCAACCCTGCAATAGGTGTAGAAACCCTACACATGTGGGTAGAAGAGATCAAATGTATGTCTCCTTACTTTGCTTTTGACTTGCTCCCTTTCTTCTAGAATTCTGGCTTCAAGTCTTGGCCTTCTTTCAAAGTTTCAGACATGCAATTAGGTATGCAATTTCAGCCTTGAAGTTTCCACATAAACCCTAGATCCTTTGCACGTGTGAGAGAAATATAGTCACAAAAATAAGATTTTGGTTTCTTCCCTTAGATGTTATCTTCTTCTACACCTTCGCTCTTGCTTTCTTCTTGTTCTTAGCTTCAGATCGAACTTATTTCTTGTGTGACCTAATTGATACTAAATGAGGTTGAAGTTGCTTGTATATATACCAATTTGAGGAGGTCGAATAGCCTCTTCTATTCCAACTTGTCACTGGTAGGGTCGACTTATGCTTGGAGGATGATACAAACTTTCTAAACTCAAAATAATTTTTTTTCAAGATACAACTTTCCCAATAGGATTTTATACAAATGATATTGACTCATGATAATAAATCTTATGACATGACAAACCCTAGAAGCATGAAGAACATGATTTACCTAAAAGATCAATCAAAAGAAGCATGAAACCCATGATAGAAAATAATAATTTTTCTTTCTTCTTTTGCTTGTTACATAAGATATACATAATGACATGAGTACAATGACAATTATGAAGACCGAAACTAGTTCCATTTTCCAACACTCCCTCTTAAATAGGGAGGTATTCATAATTGTACACTTGGTATAATTATATTCTCAAATTGAAAAGTTCTCTAAGAAGAGTCGGATTGGTAAGCCATCTTTAAGCATCAACATCATAACCAACATTGTCAACATAGTAAGGTATTAGCTTGACAATCTCTTCTCATATCAGAGCATAACATTGGGAGGCTTTACATGAGATACCACACAACCTCTTCAAGGTACATACCCCATCTAGATGTTCACTAGGTATGTCCTTTTAGGACTATTCTTATCTTGGATTCCCAATCCTTAAAGAATATCGACCTCTTCGACCACTCTTATCTTGGATACTTGTCCAATCCTCAAAGAGTGTCAGTCCACATCCTATCTTGGATTTTCTATCCTCAAGGAAATTCCAAATGCTTATCCAATCCTCTATTTTCCCTATCATGGCCTCCACTTAGACATACGATTGTTAGTACTGACCTAGTGCATGACACATGACAAAAGAGAATACAATGTCCATCATCACTCCCTCTCAACTAGGGATCATTCCCACTTGATTAGGGAATATATTCTTTCTCCTTTTTAATTTAAGGAGACTCATTTACTCCCTCTTAAGCATAGAGGAAATTTCTTTTACTTCCTTTCAATTGGGAATTCATAACCACAAAATTTATAGCTTGTCTTCATAAGTGTATCAGCTACCAGTTCTTCATGGAGATAGTTGCATGGATCCTTCTTTCTTTTGTATCTCATCATATTGAGCTTCTTTCTTCCTGGATGTTGTGGAGCCATCTTATTCCTTTAATATTGTGACAAGGTTCAGGCCATCAACCTTTCGTATCACTTTCCTCTAGTCATTATCAATGAAGCCATTGTATTGTGCCTTCCAAAATAGAGTTAGCCATATCTCCCTCTAAACATGAAAGTGATCTTCATGAACTTCAAGTTATATTCTTATACTACTACCTTTCAATCCCAAGATGATTATGTAATCATATTGACTACATAATCCTTCAAGGATTGTCAAAACCATTGAATCAATCCATATTTTCTTTGAATCGAGTTCAACACCAATAGTTGCACTTCCCCAATTGTTATTACGTATTTATGAAATATATATATATATATATATATATATATATATATATTTTTTTTTTTTTTTTTTTTTTTTTTTTTTTTTTTTTTTTTTTTTTTTTTTTTTTTCAGGTAGAAAAACAATATGTCAACTAGATAACCAATACCAAAATATTAAATATCATATTTACCTTATCATGATGACCCTTTCATAAAAGTATTTTCTTATTTGAGTTCGTTGAGATCAACATCCTTTTGTATGATCCATCTCCACATTGTACAAGAATCCTTATCCATGCATTCACTTTTAATCAAGGTGTCCATGGATCGAATTTGATTAGCAAGCTACAATATCTTCATTGGACTTGTCACTATTAACTCCCTTTCTTTCTTCCAGAGACTATACTTGATGTTGATCAATATTGCTATATTTATGCCATGTAATCTTGTATGAGAGTCTTGTTCTCTAGCCATTTCAAGGCATGCCAAATTTATTCTTTCAAGCATCATGTGACCCTATAGGATACTTTGCTTCCATACAACCATCATCCATCCTTTCTTGAACGTGCTTGCTCCTTATATGTGTCAAAGATAGGTTTTTTTCCCAAGAAGAGAAATACTTTCATTATCCCTTTCATACTGCAATTTGACCATTTGCATTTTTTCATCCTTAGAGAGTATTGTTTCCATACTAGATGAAATATATACCATTCATGTCATAATGCTTCTTCCAAGAACATTCCAAAATGATGGTTCTTATAGGATCTTGATGATCCCTCTTTGCAAAATGACTACCTCTAACATTATGTTAGAAAATGATTGGATGAACTATAATATGAAATATGATCCCATACTTCTCATTCTTTGACAACTAGAGACTTTTCAAAGCAACTTGATTATGTAGACTATAATCCCTATACTATCATATGCTTCTATTTATGATGCCATGCTTTTACAAATATCAAGATTCTTCAAGAGAATGCAACAATGCATGTTATTCTACTTTCTACTTGATAAAATAAATACAAATTTCATAAATAACCTGATAGAGATGGAGCTCCCTTCAATAGTAAATACCCATGGGATCTTCTTCTTTTGACTTCTTCTTATATTTTCCCTTTTCTTTAGCTATGTGAGCTTCACTTCTTTCCTTTCTTTTGTTGTTCATCTTGTTTGGGCATTCCCTCTTAAAGTCCCCATACTCATTGCACCCAAAGCATTGAATATTAAATATGTTTGGCTTTCCTTTGGACTTTCCAAACTTACCTTTCTTCTTCTTCTTGGACTTTGAAATAAAGGCTTGAGACATTTCATTTGATTCAGTGTCAACCTTTTCCTTTATTCTATATTCTTCCAAGATACATTGAGCCCATAACTCATCAAAAGGTGTAGTATCCTTCTTAGAGTAGATACTAGTTGCAAAACTACTCCAATCAGAATGTAGAGCATTTAATACAAACGTAATCATTTCAGAATTAAAAACAACTCCCCCAAGCCCTTGCAATCGGTCCCTTTTTTGTGATATCTTCATAAGATAAGCAACCATGTCTTCATTATTTGACTTCCTTATTCTATATAGTTGATTCCTCAAGGAAATATTTTGACCTAATGTACTTATAGAGTAAAACTTTACTAACTTATCATATATAGCATTGTGTTGATCAGTGGTTATCATTGATGTCAACCCAAGCAACACCAGGGGTTGCCCCGATCTTGCATGGACATTTTGACTTGACAAATTACTCTATTCTAAGTCAAATATATTCTAGATGGATTCTACTCGTCAATATGTTTCCATTGATATATGACATGTCACGTAGTTATTCATGGTTTGAGAGATATTCATGTTTGAAGTTAGTAACCTAAGTTAGTGGGCTAAAACCCTATGGGGTTGTGGCATGGCACCCATAATTGCTTATGGTCATTGAATAGTCAATAATTAATAATGTTTTTTTTTGTTCCTAAAATCCGTCCAACGTTCACTTGTTGAGGACCCTCTCAACTCAAGACATTCATATAAATAGTGACCCTCATATCCTCCTCTAGTAGGGATTTTCTGGCTTCAAACAGACCATTGTGGAATTTTCGATATAAATTTTTTTTCTGCGAAGCTTCAGAATTTGAAATTAAAACTAATTTGAGCTGAAATCTTGATGAACCTCGTGACCGAATTTCAGATCTTGGTCCATTATATTTTCGAAGATATGATTTGAGGAAGTTAGGATTTTTGCAGGCTCCTGAATTCCATGTCAAACAAGTGACGTTGAGAAAATCATCATAACTTTCTCTCTGAGCATTGGATTCAAATTTCATAAATAGTGATAGAAAGAGGACGGATTTTGGTTTGTGGGTATCATTTTCAGGGCCGAAGGTCACAACAATGACACGTGGCACTTCGTACAAGTTTGCTCTACTGAACTGATATGTAATTTTAATTTGTATTTATTCATTATTATGCACTTACAAGTGTTTTGTAGGCAGATGTAAGCTGAAGGGTATTTTGTTTTGTTTTGGGATTGGTTTCGCCGAGAAATTTTTTCATGCAGGTAGAAGAAGATTCAAGTACAACATCAAGCAAGAATTCAAGAGCGGAAGTATCAAATCAAAGGAAGCATTGCAGCGGGACATCTTTGAAGACATGACAACCATCTAGATATCGTGAAGCATTGTTAAGGCCAATATTCATCATTGTAAAGTTGTAAAAGAGTCATTATTGTAAAAGAGTCATCATTGTAAAGTTGTAAAAGAGTCATTTTAAAAGAGCCATCATTGTAACGGTTGTAAAAGAGTCATTATGTCCAGAGTCGAAGAGGTAGTGTTGGGAGGTATGGGAGTCACTGTTGGGATGATGTCATGGTTGGGTTACAGGTCATAGAGTGATTGGATATTTGGTCAAGTACACAAAAATAATTGTACATCTTATTATATCATGGATTGTTGTCCCTGGTTTGGGAATCCACAATCTTATCTTATTTCAGTCATTATAGAGTTGTGGGGAGGTGTTAGGCAGGTGTATGAAGTCACCTACAAGTTGGGGCCTGTGAACACTTCAGGGTTGTAGGATGGTGCTAGGGCGAGTTGTGGCTCGCTAGGGTGTTGGGGCATCCATTCAATTGATTACTGAAGAAACTAGGGCGTTGGGGCATCCTTCCAGTGGGAGCTGGAAAAGAATAATTTTCTAGAATTCTAGGAAGTTGTTGCTTTCATTTCAGTTGGGGCTGAAGATTAAAGAATTTATTAGAAAAATGTTCGGTGGTTTTTGACCCAGGGGGGTTTTCCACCTAAAATTATTGTGCCTATTTTGTTATTTTATTTACTGTTATTACTACATAAAAATTAATAATAATTAAAGATTAACTAATCCTCTGAAAACATTTAAAGGTGCTAATTGCTAAGGAATATTGATTCACCCACCCCCCCCCCCCCCCCCCGCCCCTCTCAGCATTTCCAACAATTGGAATTAGAGCTTGGTTCCTTCAATAGCAGTCTAACAACTAAAAGGAGATCATGGAGTATACTAAGAATAAAGTTCCTTTGTTCAATGGAAATAACTATGCACTTTGGAGTGGAATAACGTAGGTTCATTTGCTGGCGCAAGGATACGAAGTATGGGAAATCGTTGACAAAGGCTTCACACCGACCCAGGATGAACAAGGTAAGAAAAATATGGTATATGATGTAAAGGCTAAAGATATTATTATCAGTGGGCTTATCGAATCTGTTTATCTTAAGGTATTTAGTTATAAAACTACTAAATAGGTATGGGGCAAGCTTGAAAATATATATGCAGATGACTCAAAGGTGAAAGAGGCAAAGCTTCAAATTTTCAGGGCAAAATTTGAGAAACTCAAAATGAGGGAAGATGAAGATATTGTTGCATAATTTCAGCGTGTTGATGAAACAACAAATACATTGGAAGGTTTGGGGGAACCTGTTGAAACGAAAATTGTTGTCCGAAAGATCCTCAGAACCTTGCTAGCAAGATTTAACCCTAAGGTATCTATCTTGGAAGATAGATTGAATCTGACCAATCTCAGCATAGATGAATTGCATGGAATTCTTATGACATATGAAATGAGGATTGAAGAAGAGGATGGCACATCTCACCTAGAAACAACATTTTCCACATCCAAGAAGAATAGTAAGGACAAGTAGAATCCAAAAGAAAAAACTTGCAATTGTAAGGATGATGAAAAGGAAGAAGATGAAGAATAATTCTCAGATAAAGAATTTTCCTACTTCACACGGAAAATGAGAACAGGTATGAGAAAATTCAAAGGTAAACTTTTAATATGTTTTGATTGTGGTGAGGATGGGCATTTTTCAACCAAATGTCCTCACAAAAATGAGGGTGTTACAAAAGGGAAGAAAAGTCCTAAGAAGTTCAACAAGCAAGGCAAGAAGAAATGGTTTAAGAAAAGTTTCTTCACCAAAGAAGATAGTTCCTCATCTAAATAAGATATTGATAATGAAGAAGAATTCAACGAAAAGGTATTATTTATGCCAAGCACATTAAACAAGAGGCACCTAACGAAGAAGGAGACAAACAAGAAGAAATGATTGAAGTTAGATTTCAAAACGAAGTAATCAGGGTTATCAAGGAGCTCAAGGCCGAAAAGAAGCATGTTAACACTATTGAAGATGAATTGAAGACAGAAAGGGAACAGGTCCTCAATCTTAAAATCAAGGTTGAAGAATACAAATGAATTGAAGAATCACTCAGGAAAGAAGTAAATGAAATCAACAAGGAGAGAGAAGCATTGGAAGATGAAATAGTTTCTCTACGAAAGGAAGTAAAAAGTGGGAAAACTCTTCAAGACTACACCAACAGTTCAAAGGCTTTGGATGAACTCATCAACAACCAGTGATCATGCAATGAAAAGACTGGTCTTGGTTACAAAGAAAAATCCAAAAATGAGTCAAGTCCTTCTATGACAACTAAAGAAGATGGATATGCCATACGGGTAGGTTTCCCTACTAGATCAAGAGATCAAGACTTGCAGGAAGAACCTTGGAAGACAGTTCCTCGAACAATATTTCCTCCCAAGTATCAACCTATATTTTATGGTCATTGTTATTCATGTGGAAGGTTTGGACATAGAGCTGTAGAATGTCTCATGTATGAAAATTATTCCAAGAGATCTTTCAGAAATGGATATTAAAGAACTCAGCATAATATCAACAAATTTGATCATTTGAGAGATGATGTGAAATGTTACAAATGTAACACTTTTGGACATATGGCTAGGGATTGTGAAGTTCCAAACTGGTACAACTATTATCGGCAAAACCCTAGAAGTAAATTTGCAGGATGACGAGATAAACACCAAACAAAATCTTCTATGGATAACATCGAATGTTAGAAATGTCATAACTATGGACACATGGCTCGTAACTGCAGGTACAAGATGGAATCAACCATGAATGAAAAGCTTGACGACAAGAATAACAAGGTTTGGAAAGGAAAATAGGTACAGGATGAACAATTACAAGATGAGCAAGAAAAGCAAGAATGTCATAAGGTCCCAATAGTTATGCTTTCACGATTTGTAATGGATTGTGAGGAATCAACAGTTTCTTTGGTTAATGACTCAAGTTAAGACGGTCCGTTAAATGACACACTATTTTGAACAATTCAGCTTATCGAGTCCTAGAAATTTGAAGATGAGGACTCTATGCAACAATATATGGCACAAGTCTACGATTGATAGACAGGTAGTTTGAACAAGATGGCAGTTTCATTACATGTTTAGAGGGAGAAGAATAGTTGAAATATTATAGATTCAAGAAAGGAAGCACTGACAAGCAATCTCCATGTGAAAGTGGATCAAGACAATCTAACGATTATCGAGATATCTCAGCAGGATAAAGGAATATCTATATATAGAATCAAGTACATCAAGGAAACGCTCAATAAATTCAAGATGGAAGATTGCAAGCCTATGTTTACCCCCATGGTAATAGGTTACAAGAAGATTCATCAAGGGATGTGGACCAAAGGTTGTATAGATCCATGATTGGTAGTCTCCTATATGTGACAGTCTCCTTGCCAGATGTGTTGCAAGTCATTGGACAAGTAGCACGATTCCAATAAGCACCAAAAGAATCTCATATTATTGGCATCAAAAGAATTCCTCGATACCTTAAGGGTAAAATGGAATATGATCTATGGTATCCCAAAGGAAATGATCTGGTTATCTAAGCTTATACAAATGCAGATTGGGTAGGAAGTGTTGATGATTGTAAGACCAGTGGAGCAGCATTCTGTTAGTGTCAGTCTTTCCAGGCTTCCTCCAGTGATCAAATATGCTCTTACAAAGTGATTTTGAAGTGTCAAGGTCAAATTTTGTCATTTCAAAGAGTTTTCAAGCAAAATTTGGTCACTAGGCATTAGGTCTAGGGTTTGCTTTAACTCCTTCTAAAGTTGTCCAAATGTCGGTCCATGTCACCATTCAGCTGAGTCTATCATCATTCATAGGGTTTTCATTATCATCTCAGTGTCTAATGAGTCATTGTACACCTTGTTCATGCTTCAGTGGCGCCTAGGTAAGGTCATTTTCCTCTCCTAGGGTTTTGAGGGCAATTTCTCTTGGACGGTCAAATCATCGACAAAACTTGTATCCTGATGTTCATACACCTTCCCCTATCCTTAAAGTACCTTATCAAACACTTCCCATCCCTTAGATCCGCCAAATTCCTCATTTTTGCACAAACCCTAGTTTCTAGCTACAACCTGGCAATTTTCTAGGTTTGACCTATGTTTTGCCCTTTTGGACCCCTTCCCCTCACTCAAACTCTGCGATTCCACTTTCCCCTGCTTCCTAAAATCCCTCCCTACTTCCAAAAATTTCCCCAAGAATTTAGAAGCCCCTTATCCCCTTCATTTCGCTCCATTTCGACAAAATTCCTTGTTTCACACATCGGGACAAGTCGCACTCAAATGATGTTCCAGAGCAATAAAAGATGAATTTTGGAAAACAGAGAGAGGTTTTTGTCCACAACATGCCAAGGAAGAAAAACCTCCTTCACTTTTTGCACAGGTGTCATGGTTTTAACGAAATGTCAAAAATACTGGCGAGAACGAAGGTGCTCCAAGGACGGTTGGCCAAAGCACAAAAACGAAGGAAAACGCCCGATCCACTCCAAATTTTGGCCAAAGCCTCTTTGACTGAGAATGGTACTTGATTGGGGACTCTCAGCCCAAATTTCAAGAAATTTGGAGAAAATTTTGTCATTTGTGAATTTTTTATGCCAAACACAGGTTTTCTCCATTAACGGGTCTCACCCCCCGCGCGACCCTTCATCATGGCAACTCCATTTTGCAAAAACTCAGCATTTCCAGATTTTTCATGCAAAGTTACACATGCTCATGGATGGACTTGAGATTTGGTGAAGTTTTGGGCCTCCAAAAAGTCAAAAAACTAGCAAAAAATGACTTTCTGCCACTTTTTTGAATTGCAGAAAGAAGTCTTGGGGGATTTGATTTTTGACAGGGCAAATGAACTCCAAATTCAAAAATTCCAGTTGAGTTGGAAAGTAGACTCACATACCTTTCCAACAAGCCTACTCTTTCCCAATTTGGACACCTGAAAGTGCCCAAAAAGTGGCTCCAAAGGCGCGCGACCCGTCAGGCAGATTTTTCCAAAATGCACTGTACAGCTCAGAAAAACGCAGTTTGACTCAGTTTGACTTTTTGGGGTGAATTATGATTCTCTTTGATGTAATTATTGTACTTTTAAGACACTTTTACTCTTATGTAACACTTCTAGAAGATTCATTCATGAAAAGGGTAAATATTAAATGAATGAATTGGTTTCCTAGCTTATAGAGGCAAGTTGTTTTGACTGCCTAATTTGTAGTGCTTAGTTTAGAAGTGGTTGAAACAGCTCCTAGGATAGTGAGCTCGACCCATGGAGGCAGGGAAAGAGGTTAGATCATCTATATTATATACTTTCTTGCTCATTTTCATGGTTGGACTCTTGATGGATAAGCTATCATTGTATTACTCACTGTATCTCTGCAATTTTTGGCTAAGGAAGACCAGGGTTTTGCAGTCCTTTTTGGGATTCTTGTGGTTACATGTATTGATGGTGTGTTTCTCTATGTACCTGTAAGTGTGTTATGTGAATCATTTCCTTTATTTTCCTTCTGCACATTAAACAAACGAAGTGTTAAAGTAAGAATTCATGACTGTCATGCTCTGCTTTTAAGTTTGTTTAATTTCAATGTTTTCTACTGTTTAAGGAGAATTCAAAGTTATTGTTTGCTCTCCTTAGCTCCTCACCTGTCATTCCTTACCATCCACCTCAAGTAAAGGCATCAATATTGTCTCCTACCTCGCCCCAAAGAACCCCCTGCAGAAACTGTGTCCAATCCCCGCAGCCAAAATTGCCATCCCCTCAATTTGCCACCAAAAACCCCAAATCAACCTTTTTGATCAGTTTACTAGCCTAAAATCAGTGTTACCCTATTGGTCATCTCATCCATTGAAGATTTCACCGAGATAGACTGGAGAGAGCCCTCTCCAGCTCCGTAGGGCTAGCTACGAGGCTAAGTGGTTTGATGTTGCCTTGAGGTTTACCTTTCTCAGCCTGAGGTGAAATTTCAAGCGCTAACATACTGGCAACCATACTGGGGAGAACAAACTTGTCTGTTGATTGATGTGTTTGTTTCATAAGTCTTAGACGGAGCCTGAAGTTATGCCAGGTAGCCTTCGAAACGCTTTTGCTTTGCATTAGTGGAAGTAGATAAACGCTGGTTCAGTCAATCTCCGTGAGCTTGTGAATACGACCACTTCATTTGCATTTTACCCCAGTACATGTATCAAGTTTAGATCTGATTGTTGATGGTGGACAACGATCAGACACTTGAAAGGCTGAAATCATTCACTTGGCGACTTCATTCACTGAAAAATCCAGAGATCAATGCTTCATGGTGACTTCACTGCAGGAGATCAGTGGCTTTGAGATTTTCAAGATGGATCGGATTGCAAGAAGATATGCTCCCTTGAGTCGAGATCGCATCCCCGGTTTTCCAAATAAAATTCCGAAGGTAGATTGTGTTAGCACTTGAAATTTCACCTCAGGCTGAAAAGGCAAATCTCAAAGCTACATCAAACCATTCAGCCTCATAGCTAGCCCTACGGGGCAGGAGAAGGCTCTCTCCGGTCAAACTCGGTAGATTTTCAATAGGATGAGATGACCAACAATGTAACACTGATATTAGGCTAGTAAACTGGTTATAAAGGTTGATTTTGGGGGTTTTTGGGGTTTTTGGTGGCAAATTGAGGAGCTGCAATTTAGGGTGCGGGGATTGGACACAACTTCTGCAGGGGGGTCTTTGGGGCGAGGTAGGAGCCTGTATTGATGTCTTTAGCTGAAGTGGATGATTAAGAAGAAAAATAAGAAGGCTAAAGAGAGCAAACAATGAATTTGAATTCTCTTTAGACAGAAGAAAACATAGAAATTAAACAAATTTAAAAGTAGAGCATGGCAAGCATGAATTCTGACTTTATCACTTCATTTGTTTAATATGCAGCAGTATAGAAAGGAAATGAATCACATAACAAAGCTTACAATAACATGAAGAAACACTCCATCAACACATGAGTCCACAAGAATCCCAAAGATGACTGCAAAACCCTGGTCTTCCTTAGCCAAAAATTGCAGAGATACAAGTGATAATACAATGATAGCTTCTCCCTCAAGAGTGCAACCATGAAAATGAGCATGAAAGTACATAATATAGATGATCTAACCTCTTTCCCTGCCTCCATGGGTCGAGCTCACTATCCTAGGAGCTATTTGAACAACTTTTAAACTAAGCACTACAAAATAGGCAGTCAAAACAACTTGCCTCTAAAAACTTGGAAACCAGTTCATACAGTCAATTTTACCCCTTTACATGAGAGAAACTTCTAGAAGAGTAAAACAAGAGTAAAAGTATCCAAAAAGTGCCACAAGTACAGTCAAAAGGACCACCATCGACCTCAGCAAGTCAAACTGGAGCTAAACTGCAAATTCTGGGCTGAACTGGTCAAATCTGGCACAAATTCCTCAACGGGTCGCGCACATCATCCTCAACGGGTCGCGCACTTTGGAGCCCTGTTTGGAGGCCTTCTCGGTGTCAGAATCAGGTGCAGGATAGCTCGTTGGAAAGGTCTCTGAGTCTAATTTCCAACCCAACTGGAATTTTTGGATTTGGAGGTCATTTGCCCAGTCAAAAGTCAATTCTCCCAAGACTACTTCTGCAGCTCAAAAAAGGGGCAGAAAGTCAAAATTTGGCTGTATTTTGACCTTTTGGAGGCCCAAAACTCCATAAAAACTCAAGTCCATCCATAGGCATGTGTAACTTTGCATGAAAAATCCAAAAATGTTGAGTTTTTGCAAAACGGAGCTACGATGACAAAGGGTCTCACCGGGGGTGAGACCCGTTGAGAAACCAAAACCTATAAATTTCCCAAAAATACCAAAATTACCCAAAATTCTCCAAAATTTTTTATGTTTGGTGTTGTGAAGAGGCTAGTGAGTGTCATGATGAGTGAGAGAAGCCTCAGCCAAGATGCGGAGGGGGTTGGTCTTCTTCTTCCTCTTAAGAGCCTCGGTCAACCTTCTTTGGAACATTTTCATCTTTTCTTTACAAACGTGCATCCTAGCCCAATAGTGGTTTTTCATATTCCTCAGCAGCCTCTTGTCTTGGTTGGCCTTCGCCAATAGCTTCTCCAAGTGTGCATTCACCCAGATGAACATTGACTCTCTCTCCTTAGGCAATAGGTCACCGGGCCTCCTACGGTTTATGACTCGGTCGCTGCGTATCCTCCATAGCTCATCAAGTTCCTTTTCCTCCTCTAATTGCTTGTTGCCCTGCTCAAGATAGTTGATAGTCCATTGAGCCATGTCAAGCTTTTGCTGTAACAAGCGGTTCTCTGCCTCTCTCTGCCTGATAATCTCATGAAGATCTGAATGTATATATGCAGGGATATGGGAAATAAGGGAAATACATGTGTGGACAAAGGGAAAATCATGGGGATTGTTTTGGGAAGTTTGTCCACAATGTCCTTTGCAATTTCATCAACTTTTCGTGTTTACAATATGCTTATAGTGAGGCCAGCTAGGGTTTACAGTTTTGCTGTTTTAGGAGGAGGTAGGGTTTTTGATTTTTTGGTGACTAGGGACAAGGGATGGCCTGCACTTTTATTTTCAACATGGCATGGGAAAATAGGGGCAAATGAACATGTAAGTGATAAGGGAAGGGAAAAAAAATGCGTAAAGGTAAATCTCTTGAAACCACATAAAACCCTAGCAAATTTCAAACATCAACAAGCAGCCACTGAATGATTTTTTCACTTACATCTTTGGAGGCTTTAAAACAAGTATGGAGGTCAATCATTCATCATCAACCAACAAAACAATTTGTAGAGAGCCTACCTCAACCCAATTTGCAAATTTGAAGAAGATTTGAGTGAGTTTGAAGTGAATTTGTAGCTTACAGCTCAACGGGTCGCGCCCCTCCCAACGGGTCGCGCCAGTTCAAAATTTGAACTGCAGAAGGGTTCTCAATGGGTCACGCACCTCTCAACGGGTTGCGCTTTTGCAGGAGGCTTTTGGAGGCCTTTCCGGTGTCGGAATCGGGCGCAGAATGGCGCGTTGGAAAGGTATTTGAGTCTACTTTCCAACCCAAGTGGAATTTTTCAATTTGGAGTTGATTTGACTTGTAACAAATCAAATATCCCAAGACTGGTCAAAAAGTGCCAAATGAGGCTGCCTGAAAGAAGAGTACTGTTGCAGTCAACTTTTGAATGCCTTCCTCAACCCCAAATTGAGCTCATGATAGCTCATTGGAAATCTATTTGTGTCTAGTTATCATTTTACCCATCAAGAAAATCATTTGGCCAACCCAGCTAGGAGAAAACTTGATTTTCCCAAGGTCACTTCAGAGGTGTCTTTGATTCTCCTGAGGCAATGAAATTCTTGACATTTCTCTCAAACCATGACACCTGTGTAAAAAGTGAAGGAGGTTTTTCTTCCTTGGCATGTTGTGAACAAAAACCTCTCTCAGTTTCCCAAAATTCATCTTTGATTGCTCTGAAACATCATTTGAGTGAAACTTGTCCCGATGTGTGAAACAAGGAATTTTGTCGAAATGGAGCGAGATGAAGGGGATAGGGGGCTTCTAAATTCTTGGGGAAATTTGTGGGAGTGGGGAGGGATGTTAGGAAGCAGGGAAAAGTGGAATCTCAGTGATTGAGTGAGGGGAAGAGGTCCAAAAGGGCAAAACACAGGCCAAACCTAGAAAATTGCCAGGTTGTAGCTAGAAACTAGGGTTTGTGGAAAAATGAGGAATTTGGCGGATCTAAGGGATGGGAAGTGTTTTATAAGGTACTTTAAGGATAGGGGAAGGTGTATGAACATCAGGAAACAAGTTTTGCCGATGATTTGACCGTCCAAGAGAAATTGGCTTTCAAAACCCTAGGAGAGGGAAATGACCTTGCCAAGGCACAACTAAAGCATGAACAAGGTGTGAAATGACTCATTAGACACTGACATGATAATGACAACCCTCTGAATGATGATAGGCTCAGTTGAATGATGACATGGATCGCCATTTGGAAAACTTTAGAAGGAGTAAAAGCAAACCCTAGACATAATGCCTAGTGACCAAATTTTGCTTGAAGACTCACTGAAATGACAAAATTTGACCTTGACACTCTGAGACCACTTTGTAAGAGCATATTTGATCACTGTAGGAAGGCTGGAAAGACTGACACTAACATTGGCTCCAATGGGGATGGTAGCTCCTTGGAGGTGCCAAGAACCTTAGACCTCTGGGAGAGCAGACCAGTGCCTTACAATTATTGGGCAATGGAGTCAAAAATTCAAGCTAAAATGCATGACTGAAAACCAACACAATCTTAACAACAAGACTGAAAATTGACTCACAAAGGACTCATGACTCAACTAAAAACTGACTCGATACTTAAACACAACCGACAAACTGAAAATGATGCTCAAAGTGGAGCTTATTCATCACAACCTACTCTAACAGTTTCATTCATCACCTGATCAAGTGAAATGAAACAACCAATGTAACCAAGTAAGTGTCCCATCTACTGTTCAAATTCTCCACAAGTGCTTGCTTATGAAAAACAAGAGAGAACTACTGAAAGGCAACTCCCATGACAACTTAGAAACAGATCCATTGAATGATATGGCTTCTCTATCCACCTCCAAAAACACTGCATAAGGATCTTGAAATTCAAGCACATTGGAACTTAGCTCATCCAATGGATTACTTCTCGTTTCCTCATACCATGAATGCAAACTTTGATCTAAGCCTTGTGACGATACCTCTGCTGAAAATGACAAAGAAACCGGCTGCTGGATCAAATTCATATCAGCACGTGTTTCAAGCTCACATGTAGTCAATGGAGAAAGACCTTGACTGCAAACCTCATCCGAAACATCAGCTATTGGATCATGAAAAACCTGAAAAGACTGCTGCAATGTATCCATTGAAAATGTATGACATCCTTCTAGCTGTTCATCTTTTTCTTGAGAGATTTTATGAGAATTCTGCCTTATAAACTGAAATGCTTCGAAACAAAAGGGTATAGAATCTTCCTGCATCATCAAATCATGTAATTCGTCCTCCACAACTTCATCTGTAATCTGCCCTTCAAGATGGTCTAGACCAAGACTTGTTGACAGCCGATTCCTAATTTCATGGAAGTTGTCTCTGATGAACTGAAATGAATCAAAACAAAGAGGCAAAGATCCTTCACTTACTTCAAAATTTGTTGCACTTTCCTCGTCACTGTCATAGCTGATATGTGATGGCTGAACATTGTATTCAAGCTGCTGAAAATGAACTTCTTCCTCCCACAAACTAGCTGCTGATTTGTCTGTAAGATTAGCTTTTGTTTAGAGAACATAATCATCATCATACTGATCAAAATGAGGCAAATCATCATCAAACATACACATCATATCAACAGCTCTCTCTTCTTCACAATGATCTATAAAACAATCACTATGACAACTGGGATCAGAAACAAAATATTTTGAATCAGCAACTTGTTCTTCTTCAATCAGCACGCCATGATCTTGAACATCATAAGCATTTCTTGTGTTGATCTTGTCCATCATCTTTTCCACTGCACTTACCAAAATGTCAAGCTTTACCTCTAGAGATGTTGATTCGGCCAGATCTATGTTTTTCATCTCTTCTTCCTTCATCCTTGCCCTTCGGATCAGCAAATGAGCCTCTACATCTACTGCATTGTTTTGCATCTCGTGAAGTGTTGCAATATCCCTTTCTCTCAGCTGAAACTCCATCTCCGGATCAAAGTCACCCGGATAGTGCAAGAGAGCAGATCTAGGAGAAGGTCTTATATCAACTGGCATTGAATAATAAACTTGGTTAAATCTGGCTTAAAATTGTTGTACTGTCTCCCCTGGCAATCTTTTCAGCTGGTTATACTCTTCTACAATCAAGAAAAGGTTCTGCCCGATCATCCACCTGTCGAGAAAAACTTTGACAAACTGCTGGAAATCTGAGATGCTCGTATCAGGCAGGGCTTTGAACCAACTCTTCACTTTGGCTTGCAAAGAAAGAGCAAAAAGCCTTATACTGACATCTTCATAATCAACTTCAAAAAGATCTAGAAAATTCTCAAAACTCTACACATGTTGCTCAGCGTTGACATTCTTACTTTCACCATCAAACATCGGCAAGTATAGATCATAGTTTTTGGGGAAAGCATGAAGAACAGAAGGTAAAACAAGAGGTTTATACCGATCTGGAATTTTACAAGGTATAGGGGTATGTACAGCAGGTATAGGATCAGTCTTGGTCTCTTGAGGTTCATCACAAAATTCGGAAAAAGGATCTTGATCAAGCTCAAAGGCATGCAAATCTTTGGTTTTTACAATCTTCAAAGGGAAAGAATCAACTGCAGGTCGAGGATCTCTTCTCAAACATAGTATACTTTGCAAAGCCTTCTTAACATTCTTGGGAAAAGAGAAGAAATAATTTATGACAAAGAACAAAATGTCTTGGATGAAATTCCAACTTGAGTACCTGATCTGTCCATGTTGTCCTTTCATGTTTTTGCTGGTCGGGATCATCCTCCAGTGGAGTCTTTGGATCTGATCTCAAAACTGATTTAAAGTCGCCAAGTGAATGATTTCAGCCTTTCAAGTGTCTGATCGTTTTCCACCATTAACAATCAGATCTAAACTTGATACATGTACTGGGGTAAAATGCAAATGAAGTGCTGTATTCACAAGCTCACGGAGATTGACTGAAGCAACGTTTATCTACTAACGCTGATGTAAAACAAGAGCGTTTTCGAAGGCTACCTGGCGTAACTTCAGGCTCCGTCTAAGACTTATGAAATAACACGTCAATCCACAAACAAGTTTGTTCTCCCCAGTATGGTCGCCAGTATGTTAGCACTTGAAATTTCACCTCAGGCTGAAAAGGCAAATCTCAAAGCTACATCAAACCATTCAGCCTCGTAGCTAGCCCTACGGGGCAGGAGAAGGCTCTCTCCGGTCAAACTCGGTAGATTTTCAATAGGATGAGATGACCAACAATGTAACACTGATATTAGGCTAGTAAACTGGTTATAAAGGTTGATTTTGGGGGTTTTTGGGGTTTTTGGTGGCAAATTGAGGAGCTGCAATTTAGGGTGCGGGGATTGGACACAGCTTCTGCAGGGGGGTCTTTGGGGCGAGGTAGGAGCCTGTATTGATGTCTTTAGCTGAAGTGGATGATTAAGAAGAAAGATAAGAAGGCTAAAGAGAGCAAACAATGAATTTGAATTCTCTTTAGATAGTAGAAAACATAGAAATTAAACAAATTTAAAAGTAGAGCATGGCAAGCATGAATTCTGACTTTATCACTTCATTTGTTTAATATGCAGCAGTATAGAAAGGAAATGAATCACATAAAAAAGCTTACAATAACATGAAGAAACACACCATCAACACATGAGTCCACAAGAATCCCAAAGATGACTGCAAAACCCTGGTCTTCCTTAGCCAAAAATTGCAGAGATACAAGTGATAATACAATGATAGCTTCTCCCTCAAGAGTCCAACCATGAAAATGAGCATGAAAGTACATAATATAGATGATCTAACCTCTTTCCCTGCCTCCATGGGTCGAGCTCACTATCCTAGGAGCTGTTTGAACAACTTCTAAACTAAGCACTACAAAATAGGCAGTCAAAACAACTTGCCTCTAAAAACTTGGAAACCAGTTCATACAGTCAATTTTACCCCTTTACATGAGAGAAACTTCTAGAAGAGTAAAACAAGAGTAAAAGTATCCAAAAAGTGCCACAAGTACAGTCAAAAGGACCACCATCGACCTCAGCAAGTCAAACTGGAGCTAAACTGCAAATTCTGGGCTGAGCTGGTCAAATCTGGCACAAATTCCTCAACGGGTCGCGCATATCATCCTCAACGGGTTGCGCACTTTGGAGCCCTGTTTGGATGCCTTCCCGGTGTCAGAATCAGGTGCAGGATAGCTCGTTGGAAAGGTCTCTGAGTCTAATTTCCAACCCAACTGGAATTTTTGGATTTGGAGGTCATTTGTCTAGTCAAAAGTCAATTCTCCCAAGACTACTTCTGCAGCTCAAAAAAGGGGCAGAAAGTCAAAATTTGGCTGTATTTTGACCTTTTGGAGGCCCAAAACTCCATAAAAACTCAAGTCCATCCATAGGCATGTGTAACTTTGCATGAAAAATCCAAAAATGTTGAGTTTTTGCAAAACGGAGCTACGATGACAAAGGGTCTCACCGGGGGTGAGACCCGTTGAGAAGCCAAAACCTGTAAATTTCCCAAAAATACCAAAATTACCCAAAATTCTCCAAAATTTTTTGTGCTTGGTGCTGTGAAGAGGCTAGTGAGTGTCATGATGAGTGAGAGAAGCCTCGGCCAAGATGCGGAGGGGGTTGGTCTTCTTCTTCCTCTTAAGAGCCTCGGTCAACCTTCTTTGGAACATTTTCATCTTTGCTTTACAAACGTGCATCCTAGCCCAATAGTGGTTTTTCATATTCCTCAGCAGCCTCTTGTCTTGGTTGGTCTTCGCCAACAGCTTCTCCAAGTGTGCATTCACCCGGATGAACATTGACTCTCTCTCCTTAGGCAATAGGTCACCGGGCCTCCTACGGTTTATGACTCGGTCGCTGCGTATCCTCCATAGCTCATCAAGTTCCTTTTCCTCCTCTAATTGCTTGTTGCGCTGCTCAAGATAGTTGATAGTCCATTGAGCCATGTCAAGATTCTGCTATAACAAGCGGTTCTCCGCCTCTCTCTGCCTGATAATCTCATGAAGATCTGAATGTATATATGCAGGGATATGGGAAATAAGGGAAATAAGGGAAATACATGTGTGGACAAAGGGAAAATCATGGGGATTGTTTTGGGAAGTTTGTCCACAATGTCCTTTGCAATTTCATCAACTTTTCGTGTTTACAATATGCTTATAGTGAGGCCAGCTAGGGTTTACAGTTTTGCTGTTTTAGGAGGGGGTAGGGTTTTTGATTTTTTGGTGACTAGGGACAAGGGATGGCCTGCCCTTTTATTTTCAACATGGCATGGGAAAATAGGGGCAAATGAACATGTGAGTGATAAGGGAAGGGAAAAACAATGTGCAAAGGGAAATCTCTTGAAACCACATAAAACCCTAGCAAATTTCAAACATCAACAAGCAACCACTGAATGATTTTTTCACTTGCATCTTTGGAGGCTTTAAAACAAGTATGGAGGTCAATCATTCATCATCAACCAACAAAACAATTTTTAGAGAGCCTACCTCAACCCAATTTGCAAATTTGAAGAATATTTGAGTGAGTTTGAAGTGAATTTGTAGCTTACAGCTCAACGGGTCGCGCCCCTCCCAACGGGTCGCGCCAGTTCAAAATTTGAACTGCAGAAGGGTTCTCAACGGGTCGCGCACCTCTCAACGGGTCGCACTTTTGCAGGAGGCTTTTAGTGGCCTTTCCGGTGTCAGAATCAGGCGCAGGATGGCTCGTTGGAAAGGTATTTGAGTCTACTTTCCAACCCAAGTGGAATTTTTCAATTTGGAGTTGATTTGAACTGTAAAAAATCAAATCTCCCAAGACTGGTCAAAAAGTGCCAAATGAGGCTGCCTGAAAGAAGAGTACTGTTGCAGTCAAATTTTGAATGCCTTCCTCAACCCAAAATTGAGCTCATGATAGCTCATTGGAAATCTCTTTTTGTCTAGTTATCATTTTACCTATCACGCAAATCATTTGGCCAACCCAGCTAGGAGAAAACTTGATTTTCCCAAGGTCACTTCAGAGGTGTCTTTGATTCTCCTGAGGCAACGAAATTCTTGACATTTCTCTCAAACCATGACACTTTTGTAAAAAGTGAAGGAGGTTTTTCTTCCTTGGCATGTTGTGAACAACAACCTCTCTCAGTTTCCGAAAATTCATCTTTTATTTCTCTGAAACATCATTTGAGTGAAACTTGTCCCGATGTGTGAAACAAGGAATTTTGTCGAAATGGAGCGAGATGAAGGGGATAGGGGGCTTCTAAATTCTTGGGGAAATTTTTGGGAGTGGGGAGGGATGTTAGGAAGCAGGGAAAAGTGGAATCTCAGTGATTGAGTGAGGGGAAGAGGTCCAAAAGGGCAAAACACAGGCCAAACCTAGAAAATTGCCAGGTTGTAGCTAGAAACTAGGGTTTGTGGAAAAATGAGGAATTTGGCGGATCTAAGGGATGGGAAGTGTTTTATAAGGTACTTTAAGGATAGGGGAAGGTGTATGAACATCAAGAAACAAGTTTTGCCGATGATTTGACCGTCCAAGAGAAATTGGATTTCAAAACCCTAGGAGAGGGAAATGACCTTGCCAAGGCACAACTGAAGCATGAACAAGGTGTGAAATGACTCATTAGACACTAACATGATAATGACAACCCTCTGAATGATGATAGGCTCAGTTGAATGATGACATGGACCGCCATTTGGACAACTTTAGAAGGAGTAAAAGCAAACCCTAGACCTAATGCCTAGTGACCAAATTTTTCTTGAAGACTCACTGAAATGACAAAATTTGACCTTGACACTCTGAGACCACTTTGTAAGACCATATTTGATCACTGCAGGAAGGCTGGAAAGACTGACACTAACAGATTGGTCAAGGAATTTGCCTATATTTAATGATGATGGTAAGAAGGATGCTGCTTTACATCTAATTAGATTTCACATGCATATTCGCAAGTTGAAGGTTGATTTTCCTGAAGATTGCTTGATGAAGGTATTCTTGGCCACTCTGGAAGGTAAAGCCCAAACATGGTATGAAAGTTTGCCACCTGCTTGTATTTACTATTTAAAGGATTTTCATGCTATGTTCATTGAAAGATATAAGGACTCTTATCCATCATTAAATTTGGTTCATGACTGTTGCAAGCATGCCTATAGTTTTATTGAAAGCCTTGAGAAGTTTTATGAAGATGATAATTTCATGGATGAAGAGATCATGGAAGCCCTGTATGAAAAGCCGTTTGAGCAGCACATAGAAATCTTAGAGGATACTTGTCAAGATCAGCAGGTTGAAGATGGCCATATGGCTGTAATTGATGAAAGAGAAGAGCTTGTTTCAGATCTGCCCACAGAAGAAGACAGCGTGCAGGGTAGCCAAGATTCAATTTTAGAATGTAATGCAGTCAACTCAGCTATTTCAAATCAAAATTCAGATCATGGTGACCAAGAATACCTTGTGTTGAATCCTATAAAGAAGAACTCGACTGTTGAGATCAGCTGGCATGAAGAAAACGAAGTTACAAATCTAAGTGCTCCCACCTCACCGGAACTAGATCTTCATGAGGAGGTCATTCAGTCAGCTCATGAACAACAAGGTGAGATCTTTGCTCAAGCAAGTGAAAAAGTTTTTCTGCATGAATTTGTGGTAGACGATATAAATGATCATCTTGTGCTTCAAGGACCATCTGAAGTTTCTTCTCTTATGATTGATGAATGTAATAAGGAACATGATAACCTGGCCCTCATGTCATATACAAATGACCTACAGCACATTCACACCACAAAAGATCAAAACATTCAGGATTTCCTTTCAGATTCTTCATATGTTTCATGTGCTGAAATGTCTTTCCAAGAAGAGATCTGCTCATCCATTTGTTCAGAGTTTTTTGAAGCCCATGAGCGTACTTTTACTGAAGCACATGATGAAGGCAAATCAGAAATTGAAACAAAGGACACCTTGATCTTTCAGCAGGAAGTGGCAATGGCAAATCTTCATGTTTTTCACGATCCTCTAGCAAGTTTGTTGCAGCCAGCAGTGACAGTGTTTATTGCGATGTTCAGTGATGAAGGAGATCATGGTCAACTATGTTTTTGGATGCCCAGTTACCAGTACCTATTGTTGATCATGAGATCTGATTGGGAGAACCAATCAAGAAGGCATCTGCTTGATTAGTTGCATTGGCATTATGATATAGTTTGATGGTAGGTTGTCTTGTAAGAAACATAGGCGGTTATGTACTGCCATCAAGTTTTAAATTTTAAGTTCAGGTCTTGAGTTAGTTTGTTAGAGTCAAGTTTTTCCATCATTTCAATTTGTCATCGAGTCGGTTTGAGTCAAGTTTCAGTTAAGTTTCAGTCAATAAATGAGTCAAAGTCTTGTATTGTTTGTCAAATAATGACTCCATTGCCCAATGGTTGGAAAACACTGGTCTGCTCTCCCAGAGGTCTAAGGTTCTTGGCATCTCCAAGGAGCTACCATCCCCATTGGAGCCAATGTTAGTGTCAGTCTTTCCAGCCTTCCTCCAGTGATCAAATATGCTCTTACAAAGTGATTTTGAAGTGTCAAGGTCAAATTTTGTCATTTCAAAGAGTTTTCAAGCAAAATTTGGTCACTAGGCATTAGGTCTAGGGTTTGCTTTAACTCCTTCTAAAGTTGTCCAAATGTTGGTCCATGTCACCATTCAGCTGAGTCTATCATCATTCATAGGGTTGTCATTATCATCTCAGTGTCTAATGAGTCATTGTACACCTTGTTCATGCTTCAATTGCGCCTAGGTAAGGTCATTTTCCTCTCCTAGGGTTTTGAGGGCAATTTCTCTTGGACGGTCAAATCATCGGTAAAACTTGTATCCTGATGTTCATGCACCTTCCCCTATCCTTAAAATACCTTATCAAACACTTCCCATCCCTTAGATCCGCCAAATTCCTCATTTTTGCACAAACCCTAGTTTCTAGCTACAACCTGGCAATTTTCTAGGTTTGACCTGTGTTTTTCCCTTTTGGACCCCTTCCCCTCGCTCAAACTCTAAGATTCCACTTTTCCCTGCTTCCTAACATCCCTCCCTACTTCCAAAAATTTCCCCAAGAATTTAGAAGCCCCTTATCCCCTTCATTTCGCTCCATTTCGACAAAATTCCGTGTTTTACACATCGGGACAAGTCGCACTCAAATGATGTTCTAGAGCAATAAAAGATGAATTTTGGAAAACTGAGAGAGGTTTTTGTCCACAACATGCCAAGGAAGAAAAACCTCCTTCACGTTTTGCACAGGTGTCATGGTTTTAAAGAAATGTCAAAACTACCGGCGAGAACGAAGGTGCTCCAAGGACGGTTGGCCAAAGCCTCTTTGACTAAGCATGGTACTTGATTGGGGACTCTCAGCCCAAATTTCAAGAAATTTGGAGAAAATTTTGTCATTTGTGAATTTTTTATGCCAAACACAGGTTTTCTCCATTAACGGGTCTCACCCCCCGCGCGACCCTTCATCATGGCAACTCCATTTTGCAAAAACTCAGCATTTCCAGATTTTTCATGCAAAGTTACACATGCTCATGGATGGACTTGAGATTTGGTGAAGTTTTGGGCCTCCAAAAAGTCAAAAAACTAGCAAAAAATGACTTTCTGCCACTTTTTTGAATTGCAGAAAGCAGTCTTGGGAGATTTGATTTTTGACAGGGCAAATGAACTCCAAATTAAAAAATTCTAGTTGGGTTGGAAATTAGACTCATAGAAATTTCCAACAAGCCTACTCTTGCCCAATTTGGACACCTGAAAGTGCCCCAAAAGTGGCTCCAAAGGCGCGCGACCCGTTATGCAGATTTTTCCAAAATGCACTGTACAACTCAGAAAAACGCAGTTTGACTCAGTTTGACTTTTTGGGGTGAATTATGATTCTCTTTGATGTAATTATTGTACTTTTAAGACACTTTTACTCTTATGTAACACTTCTAGAAGATTCATTCATGAAAAGGGTAAATATTAAATGAATGAATTGGTTTCCTAGCTTATAGAAGCAAGTTGTTTTGACTGCCTAATTTGTAGTGCTTAGTTTAGAAGTGGTTGAAACAGCTCCTAGGATAGTGAGCTCAACCCATGGAGGCAGGGAAAGAGGTTAGATCATCTATATTATGTACTTTCTTGCTCATTTTCATGGTTGGACTCTTGAGGGATAAGCTATCATTGTATTATTCACTGTATCTCTGCAATTTTTGGCTAAGGAAGACCACGGTTTTGCAGTCCTTTTTGGGATTCTTGTGGTTACATGTATTGATGGTGTGTTTCTCTATGTACCTGTAAGTGTGTTATGTGAATCATTTCCTTTATTTTCCTTATGCACATTAAACAAACGAAGTGTTAAAGTAAGAATTCATGACTGTCATGCTCTGCTTTTAAGTTTGTTTAATTTCAATGTTTTCTACTGTTTAAGGAGAATTCAAAGTTATTGTTTGCTCTCCTTAGCTCCTCACCTGTCATTCCTGACCATCCACCTCAAGTAAAGGCATCAATACTGTCTCCTACCTCGCCCCAAATAACCCCCTGCAGAAACTGTGTCCAATCCCCGCAGCCAAAATTGCCATCCCCTCAATTTGCCACCAAAAACCCCAAAAACCCCAAATCAACCTTTTTGATTAGTTTACTAGCCTAAAATCAGTGTTACCCTATTGGTCATCTCATCCATTGAAGATTTCACCGAGATAGACTGGAGAGAGCCCTCTCCAGCCCCGTAGGGCTAGCTACGAGGCTAAGTGGTTTGATGTTGCCTTGAGGTTTACCTTTCTCAGCCTGAGGTGAAATTTCAAGCGCTAACACATTCTACATAGGTGGTTGCCTTGTCTCATGGTTAAGTAAAAAGAAGTCTTCAATCTTGTTATCGACAATGGAATCAGAATACATTGCGACAACAACTTTTTGTACTCAAGTTCTCTGGATGAAGCAAACCTTGCAAGATATTCAAGTTAAGTTTGATGAGCCTATTCCCATCTTCTACGATAACACTAGTTCCATTACTATCTTAGAAAATCCTATGGTGCATTCCAAAACAGAGCAGATTCCGATCAAATATCATTTCGTTAGAGAGCAAGTTGCCAGAAAGAATATCAATCTTGAATATGTTGGCACAAAGGAACAAATAGTTGAAATCTTTACCAAACCATTACCTCGTGAAACATTTGAGTATCTTCGCCAAAAACTTGGGATTCTCCCAAGTTCTCATTAGAATCTTTCTCTTATCTAATTAAGTAGAAAGGGGGAGTGGAGGTGTATACAGGTCCACAGGATGATAGTTTGTCAAGGGGAGTTACCCTTTTCCATTGATGACAAAGGAGGATAGAAGGCAGTAGGAAGAGGTGTCATGATCATATGGGGGAGTACTTGTGTTACCATCAATTCCCAAGGGGGAGATTGTTGATCAGTGGTTGTCATTGATGTCAACCCAAGCTGCGCCAGGGGCTACCCTGATCTTGCATGGACATTTTGGCTTAACAAATTACTCTATTATGAGTCAAGGATCTTCTAGATGGATTCTACTCATCGAGATGCTTCCGTTCATATATGGCAAGCCACGTAATTCTTCACGGTTTGAGAGATATTCGTGTTTGAGAGATAGTAACACCCTAGTTAGTGGGCTAAAACTCTATGGGGTTGTGGCATGACACTCATAATTGCTTGTGGTCATTGAATATTCAATAATTAATAATGTTTTTTTTTTCTCCTAAAATCCCTCCAACATTCACTTATTGAGGACCCTTTCAACTCAAGACATTCATATAAATATTGACCTTCATATCCTCCTCTAATAGGGATTTTGTGGCTTCAAATAGGTCAATGTGGAATTTTCGCTATAATGTTTTTTTTACGAAGCTTTAGAAGTTGAAATTAAAACCCATTTGATCTGAAATCTTAGTGAAACATGTGACCGAATTTCAGATATTGGTTCACTATATTTTCAGATATATGATCTGAGGAAGTTAGGGTTTTTTCAGGCTCCTGAATTCCATGTCAAACAGGTGACGTTGGGAAAATCATCATAACTTTCTCTCTGACCATTGGATTCAAATTTCGTAAATAATGACAAAAATAAGACGGAATTTATCTTTTTGGGTACATTTTTCAGGGCCAAAGTTCACAACAGTGACACGTGGCACTTCGTACAAGTTCGCTCTACAGAACTAGTCTATAATCAGGGAATCGTGGGAGATTGGGCATAACGTTTTCTTGAAGAATCCAATCTTGATCAAACCTGTGGGGTTGGAAAGAGGACTTGGATGGATACCATAGGACGAAATTGCAGACCCTGGAGATTCGAAATTACATAGATACAACAGATTCAATATCAAGCTCCTAGAAGGCAAGAAAGAGAATGCATTCAAGGATCAGTGCAGTAAGGACCACATATCAATAGTCAAGTGTAAGTCTCCTACAACAAGGTATGTATGATTAGTGTTTACATTTCAATTTTGAGTATCATCTCTGACTTATGTTTTTGCAGGAAAATGTAAGTATATACAAGGTCTCGATTATATCTCTATGTCTCTATATGTCACAGTTAGTTTTGATACCACATTTCAGATGTCCTATTCTTGATACTACACATTTGATGCTACATATTCTTGATGCTACACCAAGTCTGCTAAATCTATATGATGTTGTAAGTTCATGTTACTTGCCTTTTCATAGTTGATAAAATGGTCTCTATTGTTGTACTTAGAACTTGGTCCATCACAAGTCTAGGGTTTGTCATCAGTTTTTATTGTATATATCTTTAGGTCAGTTTTGGATATAGTCTTGCATAGAGTCCAGACCTATATCAAGAGTGGGAGTCTTTTTCTACTGCTATAACAATTCAACAATAAAAGTGACAAGCACACTTTAGATACACATTTTAATTTGTATTTGTATTTATTCATTATTATGCAATTACATGTGTTTTGTAGGCAAAGGCAAGTTGAAGGGTATTTTGTTTTGTTTTGGGATTGGTTTCGCTGGGCAAATTTTACATGCAGGTAGAAGAATATTCAAGTACAACATCAAGCAAGAATTCAAGAGCAAAAGTATCAAATCAAAGGAAGCATTGCAGTGGGACATCCTTGAAGACATGACATCCATCCAAGTATCGTGAAGTATTGTTAAGGCCAAGATTCATCATTGTAAATTTATAAAAGATTCATTTATAAAAGAGTCATCATTGTGAAAGAGTCGTCATTCTTAAAAGAGACATCATTGTAAAGATTGTAAAAGAGTCATTTGTGAACGAGTCATTCCGCCTAGAGTCGAAGAGGTCGTGTTGGGAGGTATGGGAATCATTGTTGGGATGATGTAATGGTTGGGTTGCAGGTCATAGAGTGATTGGGTATTTGGTCAAGTACACGAAAATTATTGTATCGTGGATTATTGTCCCTTGTTTGGGAATCCACAGTCTTGTCTTATTTCAGTCATTATAGGGTAGCAAGGAGGTGCTAGGAAGGTGTATGAAGTCGTCTACAAGTTGGGGTCTATGAACACTTCAGGGTGGCAGGGTGGTGCTAGGGTGAGTGGTGGCTCGCTAGGGTGTTGGGGAATCCATTCAGTTGATTACTGAAGAAACCAAGGCATTGGGGCATCCTTCAAGTGGGGTCTGGAGAAGAATGCTTTTCTAGAATTCTAGGAAGTTTTTTCTTTCATTTCAGTTGGGGCTGAAGATTAAAGAATTTATTAGAAAAGCGTTTAGTGGTTTTTGACCCGGAGGGGGTTTTCCATCTAAAATTCTTGTTCCTACTGTGTTATTTTATTTACTTCTTTACTGCATAAACATTAATAATAATTTAAGATTAACTAATGCTCTGAAAATATTTAAAAGTCTAATTTCTAAGGAATATTGATTCACCCCCCTCTCAATATTTCGAACACATTGGATGTCTTCAAATCAACAAAAAATGAAAATAGATGATCCTTAATAGATTCAACAATGATTTTGTGTGCCCTTCTCCCTTCTTGTATTTTTATAACTCTTGAGTCTTCTCTTTGTTTGGTACAACCACTTCACCAAGGATAAATTCCATGACTTCATTTTTTGTGAGTTGCAAGCAAATACTCTTCTTCCCTGCTAGGAAGTTTGTTGATCCAACGAGTTTATTGTTTTCCTTGCAAAATGTAGCCATATATGATCTGTAGATTGAGACATAGAAGACAATATGATGCTTGTCAACCAAGAGTTTTCCCTTTTTGATGATGCCTCCAACTATCTTGATGTTGTTAAGACCTTCAAAGAGACTTCAACGATGCCCTAGAATGATGACCCCTTCAACAATAGTGTTTTCAAACAACTTCAATGATGATCCCAATATTCCTTGATGCTTCCTTCTCTTCAAGATGATGCACTAGAGAATATTCAACAAGAGCTTGATCCTTCTTTCCTTTAATGAGAGCTTGATCCTTCCTTTTGATGTAGTAACCTTCCTTCTAGGTGAATAGGTCTTCTTCTTCTTTTCTTGTGTCCTTTTTCAAATGATTCCCCTTGACAAGAAATCCCTTCTTATGTCAATAAGATGATCTTCCAGTTTCCTTCTCTTTGTTCACCTTAGCTCTGATACCATGTTCACGAATGTAGTAGGGTAGCTAGTAATTCAATTCTCCTTAACCTTAATAATTGCTTGTGAACTTTAGTTATATTCTTATGTTTATTTATTAGATATTTTCATCAAACAATTATCAAGAGAAAAACAAATAAAGACAATAGACACAAGAAGCGGGCACCAAGTCAAGGAAAAAACCTCCAAGGGGAAAACCAAGAAATAATCTCTTCTCTTCTTATAGAATTTGCTTCAAATGAGAAAAACAAGACCCAAAACCCTAGACCAAGTCCTCCTCTAAGCACCAAGTCAGCCTCCAGGAAACTCTTCCAAGTAGGTCAAAGTTCAACCAAGTCAACAAGGGTCAATCCTCCTTCAACCTACTTCCAATCTTAGCTTCAGCCCCCGACTTCGAATCTGCAATCTCATCCTGCAACTTTGGCCCCACAATAAGAGTAGAAACCCTACATGTGTGGGTAGAAGAGATCAAATATAGGTCTCCTTCCTTCACCTTTGACTGGCTCCCTTTCTTCTAGACTTTTGACTTCAATTCTTGACCTTCTTTCAAAGTTTCATACATGAAATTAGGTCTGCAATTTAAACCTTGAAGACGCAATACAAACCCTAGATCCTTCACACGTGTGAGAGAATGATAGTCACAAAAATCATATTTTAGTTTCTTCCTTAAGATTCTCTCTTCTTCTAGACCTTCGCTCTTTCTTTCTTCTTGTTCCTAGCTTTAGAATGAAGTTATTTCTTTAGTGATCAAATTGATGCTAAATGAGGTCGAATCTTCCTATATATATACCAATTTGAGGAGGTCAAATAGCCTCTTCTAGGCCGACTTGTCACTGACAGGGCTGACTTGTGCTTGGAAGCTCATATCGACTTTCTAGAAAAAATAAATTATTTTTCAAGATACAACTTTCCTAATAGAGCCTTGTACAAATTATATTGACTCTCTTGACTCATGACAATAAATCTTATGACATTAAAAACCCTAGAAGCATGAAGAACATGTTTTACCTAGAAGTCCAATCAAAAGAAGTGTTGTAGCTCAATTTTCATTTTTCCTGAGTTTCAAAAATCCAAAAAAAATAATAAATATAAGAATAATAAAAAATGCCAATGTCAAGTCATGTTTTCTTTTTGTATATAAAGCCTAACTTTTCAGACTGAACGAGGTTGAGTCTAAACTATAGAGAAGTGGTTCAAAGAACTGTAATATGTTGAGGCTAAAAAGCTCGCAACATCTAATCAGATCACGATCACTCTCCATAGGTGATAGATCTTACTATTTTGTGACTGGTCAACATGCCCAAATGTTAAAAGAGGTGGAGTGATGCAAAATGGATTATCAAAACCATCCATCACCAAATTGACAATGGGATCAATTGTGACACCCCTCCATCACGTTTTCTAAAACCACTACAGGAGGTGTCGCAAGATGGTAAGTGGAATTTTGAAAATCACTTCTGCCAAAGGCTATACAATTCATAGATCAAGTGAGCAAGATAGGCGAGCCAATATACATGTCATACACAACCTCACTGCCTCCATATCCCATCATTCACCATGTCATATTTTCCATGTCACCCTTCGTACCTGTACAAATAATGAATGACATTTTCCCACTTGTACCAAAGAGGTTAAAACGATGTTTTCTGTCGCTTTCCATTATGTCCTTTGAGGTCTTGAGCCAATAAGCATCGAGGCCATCAACTAGTAATCTCGTCTCAACGTTCCATAGTGTCGCATTTTCACCAGGTATTTATAACCCTATATTCTAACATGTTCCTTCAAAATGATTAAAATGAACAAAGCTTTAAAGTCTTCTTAGAAGCCTGTGACTCTTAACCCTTCCACCCAAGCACCTTTAATGGATACCAAACCCAAGATTTGTGACTCCTTCTACCCTCTTGACCTCAAGAATATTTGTTTTGACTGTTATGGTTGTTTCAATAATGGAGAAGACACACTTAGAATGGTACAATCTAGTTTATACCACATTATAACTCCCTTTGTTTATTACTTCCCCGAATTTATATCTTGGCTAGTGTCTTTGTTTGTTCCTCAAAGAAACTGTATCATTTCATCCTCAAGGGAGAAAATTCTTGAGGTCACACCTGAACTCATTCTCAATGATTTTAACTTTACTACAACAAAAAGTCCTAAGTAATTCGTTGATACTACATTTATCTTGACTTTTAGTCAACTTTCCTATGAAAATAAACAAGATTTGTTCAAGTTAATTTTTCTTCTGGGTTCCCAAATCCCTCCAACATCTGTAACTTACCTTATCTCCTTGTTTTTTGAAAGTGCACAAGTTTTGATCATAATCCTATTATTATTGGGCGAAGATGATACAAGAAATGTAAATAAATAAGCCTTAGGGTTCTTGAGTCTTATGTTGCAACCAGAAGTTTTCTTGGACATTCCATCCTATCTAGTTGAGTCAATTAACCTTCAATTTGAAAAATTTCAACTTGTCAACTATTTCAGACACCTTTTTTTCCTCACCTACTTGCTCTTTTATATGCATGTTGACAAATTTGATTATTTGGTTTTAAGTACATTTTATTCTCAAAAACAGAGGTATGTAGTTGAATGGACCAGTGTTGTCAAGAAGAAACCAAATAATGAAGATTTCTCCCAGTTTTTGTCTGAATTCATGGCTATTGTTTATACTATTTTGAACTATGAACAACCACTAAGGATTTTGCCTCAGAAAAAGCATTTGTTACAACTCAGCAAAGATACCAAAGTTGGATATTGGTACATCTTTGAGGACTACACTGAGATAATACTATATGGAGTTAAGGTGCAACCTTATCGCCTGCCCATTTCTTTTCCAAGAGGATATTCTCTTTGGAGTTTATAAGACGGAGTCTTCATGTGGATTAATTCCATTCTATTCCTGTTGAATTTCCACGATATTGGGTCTAGGATAGAATCTTAAAATCTCTTACGCTACCAAACCAAGAATCTCAATGATACTACTTTGCACAACATAATATAAACAATAGTAAATCACACATGCATAGAATATAGACAACTTTTTACAATTTTGTACAATAACCCAACTTCGTTATATTAATCCAACTGATATAATACAACAACCTAGGGCTCCTGTACGAGGGATAATGGCCCTCATACATCCACTAGTACAAGATACAAAACTAGGACTTTGTGTCAGTCCATTGAAAACCAATCTACCCTCAACAAGATACTCTGACCATCTAGTTGTTGCATGCTCTCTCAACTCCTATCGATCATACCCTGTACCTGCCTGGTCACGGGACTCCTGATTTGCAGCTCCTACCTCTGTCAATGCTCCAAGTCCATCTAGCCACTGAATCTCAGCTATCCAATCTTCTCACTAGTTGATCGTTCGTCCATCAATGCATCAACACATCGAGACTTCTATCGAGTTGTTAACAGCTCCACTTGTGAACAACTCTCGATTGCCCATTACTACTCCTTAACTACTCAAGGACTTCAGCCCATTATGGTCTTCCTACGTTGCACCGATGAAGACCAACATACGGCACAGAGGACTGACACCTATCACTGCAATATGTCCGTCTCCCACAATGAACACGGGATAGGAGGATTTCCCATCTTCTACTGTATATGTCCTTCTCCACACACAAGTCTCAAGCTCCATAACTGCTCCTCCGGTTGATCATACCCTTAAGCTCAACAACTGCCGCTCTCACACCTACCTTTGTCCATTAAGGTGTTTCTCACCGGGATCCAACTTGGACACTATCACACTGTCCTCTAATAAACCATAAGTGGACAATCTCGTCCACACTTGGTCTTCCCTCACGCTGCCCTCCAATCGTCCATAAGAGACCAAATCCATGTTGTAGCATATGCACCTAGTTAGGGCATCCCCACACTTAGAACACCCTTACACATGGCTACCCACAGACTCCACCGATATGGCCTTTGCTCTGCAATAGAGGAGCTATTGTACAAATCTAGGCACATCAATATGTCCTTCAACTAGGATCTCATCAAGACATCATCTAAGGGAACATATGTAACTCTCCTTGTTCTTGTCCTCTTGCCTCTCGTCTAATGTGCCTGCTGTCACCTTGGCTGCTTGGTAGGCTTCTCATCAGTCCACGTGGGCTCCTCCAAACAACTCCTATGGTCTCCTACAAATTTCCCATCAATTTGATCCAAAAATGATCCTAAACTAGGATCCAACACATCTCCAGCTCATTGTTTGAGGTCCACACCTATGTTGCCACTTAGGCCTAGTTAGGACATCAACATAGTTCGAAATCCAACCTTCAATCTGCCTAGTTTAGCTTTATAGGAGTGTGGCTTCCCATTCTTAGGTGGCTAACCCTCTTTGATGTAAGTATGGGCAATCTTTCCCTTACCAGCGCCTTAACCTACCCTCAACTGCTTGCAGCCTACTACAACAAGGCATTACAAGCTTGCGATAGCCTATTATGGGGTCTACCTCCCCTCTACTCGGCCCTCAAATAGTCTCCCTACCCTCGGCCTCCAAGAACAAGCCTGCAGCCTTCCAAATAGAAAATCTAACCTCCTGAAATGAGCTTCATACAACCCTATTCCTACACGCTAATATGTTCTCCCTTGCTGCAGCTAAGGCAGAGAAATTCTCCTCTCCAACGAGTTGTTCACATGTGTAAGTGTTGCACCAAAATGGATAATTGAATGAATTTCCTTCACCCTTTATTTATACACAACAAAGGGGCTCCATAAAACATCATAATGAGGGGTTGCCAACTGTCATGGGCCTAAAACGCCTTAGGCTGACCTACATACATACTTGCAAACCCATCATTAACCTTCAAAAATTCATAACTCCTCAACAACAACTCAGAATCAGATGATTCTCATTGCGTTAGAATTGTCTCACCGAGAGATATCATCCTCATCCATCACATGTCAAAAATCCATCACAGTTTTGGCCCAAACATCTATGAGTGAAAAACCCCAGGCTTGGGTTCTAATCCCACAAGCCTACTTTGGCGCTTTGACCTTCAACCCTCGAACACTAGGGCTTGGAGTACCTCCAAAGCTACACAAAAAATCAACACTCCTTCTTAGTGAGGGAGGTACTTCCAAGACTAGGAAGTAACCATCATCATCTGACGATGACACTAGCCCATATGGCATCCATTACTACAGCATACCATGTAGAATGAATCCGACAATATCAGTAGTGCCTTTGCCTCATCACATCCGAACCTGAATATCCCGAACCTCCATAAGGTTTCTCCCTCTGAGCCTAGACTCCCTCTGAACCTACACGATCTCCACTAGCTGAGTCCTACAAGCACTCATCCTCTTGGATCAAATACCACTCATGCAAATCCCTCCAATCTCGGATATACTACATCACAATCTGATGAAGACTCTAGCCTGACAACCTGTAGTCCATCAGATGAAGCCATCTCGATCAACCTAATCTTGTCCATGCCAAAGAAACCCTCATGTTTTCCCAACCATCCATGACAATGCATAGGAAGTCCACGTTCTACAAACCACCACACAACATATTGAAGTGCACCAAGTTCACCACCCATCCACTAGAACACCCAGCACATCTCATCATGTAGTTTATCGAGACCACATCTCCATGTCTTTAGTTGAACTCTCTACTCCATGATCCAGACACCCACAACTCCCTCTAAGTTGCTTCATTTTCACACTCTGATTCACTGTCCCTCAAAGTAGCTCAAACACACTCTAATACCATGTTGAATTTCCATGATCTTAGGTCTAGGATAGAATCTTAAAATCTCTGATGCTACCAAACCAAGAATCTCAACGATACCACTTTGCACAATGGAATATAAACAATAGTGAATCACACATGCACATAATATAGACAACTTTTTATAATTTTGTACAATATCCCAACTTCTTTATATTAATCCAACATATATAATACAACAATCTAGGGCTCCCGTACCATGGATAATGGCCCTCATACATCCACTAGTATAAGATACAAAACTGGGGCTTGGAGTTAGTCCATTGACAACCAATCTACCCTTGACAAGATACTTTAACCATATGGCTATCGCATGCTCTCTCAGCTCCTCTCAGTCGTACCCTATACCTACCCAATCCTACAACTCTCGGTTTGCATCTCCTGCCTCTATCAATACTCCAAGTCCATCTAGCCACTGAATTTCGGTTATCCAATTTGCTCACTAGGTTATCATTCATCCATCAATGCATCAACACATCAATACTTTTGTCATGTTGTTCATAGCTCCACTTGTTAACAACTCTCAACTGCCCACTGCTGCTCCTCAACTACTCAGGGACTTCAGCCCACTAGGGTCTTCCTATGTTGCACCAATGAAGACTAACATAAGGCACGAAGGGCTGCCACCTATCACTGCAAGATGTCCATCTCCTACAATGAGCATGAGCTAGGAGGATTTCTCATATTCTATTATAGATGTCCTTCTCCACACATAAGTCTCAGGCACCACAACTGCTCCTCTGGTTGATCAGACCCTTGATAAAAACAATTGCCTCTCTCACAACTACCTTTGTCCATCAAGTTGTTTCTCAACGAGCTCCAACTTGGACACTATCACGTTGTCCTCCAGCAGACCATAAGTTCCCAATCTTGTCCACATTTGGTCTTTCCTCACGTTGCCCTCCAACAGTCCACAAGAGACTAAATCCATGTTGTAGCATCTGCCCCTACTTAGGGCATCCCCACACTTGGAAGACCCTTACACATGGATGCCCATAGACTCCACTGATCTACCCTTTGCTTTGCAATAGAGGATCTATTTCACAAATATAGGCACATCACTATGTCCTTCCTAGGACCTCATCAAGCCATCATCCAAGGTAACATCTGCAACTCTCCTTGATGTTCTCCTCTTGCCTCTCATCTGATGTGCCTGTTGGCACCTTGGCTACTTGGTAGGCTTCCCATCAGTCCATGTGGGCTCCTCTAAACAGCTCCTAAGGTCTCCTACAAACTACCCATCAAACTGATCCAAAAGTGATCCAACACCTCAAAAACATATCTCCAACTCATTGTTTAAGGTCCACTCCTTTGCTGCCACCTAAGCCTAGTTAGGGCATCAACACAGTCCCAAATCCAACCTTCAATCTGCCCGGTTTAGATTTATAGGAGGGCATCTTCCCATTCTTAGGTGGCTGACCCTATTTGTTGTAAGTCTGGGCAGTCTTGCCCTTACCAGCACCTCGGCCTACCCTAAACTATTTGGGGCCTGCTACAATAAGGCATTACAAGCTTGCGGTAGCCTAGTATGGGATTTTCCTCGCCTCAACTCAGCGCTCAAACATTCTGCCTACCCTAGGCCTCCAAGAATAGGCCTGTGGCCTTCCAAACAGAAAATCTAACCTCCTAAAATGGGTTCCATACAACCCTATTCCTCCACATCGATCTGTTCTCCCTTGTTGCGGATAGGGCAGAGAAATGCTCCTCTCCAATGAGTTGTTCACATGTGTAAGTGTTGCACCAAAATGGATCATTGAATGACTTTCCTTCACCCTTTATTTATACACAACAAAGGGTCTCCATAAAACGTCATAATGAGGAGCTGCCAACTGTCATGGGCCTAAAACACCTTAGGCCGACCTACATACACACTTACAAACCCATCATTAGCCTTCAAAGATTCATAACTCCTCAACGACAACTTGGAATCAGATGATTCTCGTTGCGTTAGAATCGTCTCACTGAGAGATATCATCCTCATCCATCACATGTCAAAAACTCATCACGGTTTTGGCCCAAACATCTATGGGTGCAAAACCCTAGGCTTGGGTTCTAAGCCTACAAGCCTACTTGTGGTGCTTTGATCTCCAACCCTCGAACACTAGGGCTTGGAGTACCTCCCAAGCTACACAAAAAATTAACGTTTCCTAAGCGCATAAGTTACATGTTCAAATTGGAGAACAACGTGGGGCCATTTCTTGTGAATTATAGACAAGCTCTTTCCTAGGTTGAACAAATGATGAAGGAGTTTGGTTTTGAATAGGGAGAAAAATGGAAATATGACCCTAATCATGTGATTTTTGACAGAAGGGTGGGCACTAATTCTACACCATATTATCATGAAAGTATACCTGAAATTGAGAAGATGTCCAATCAAGAAACTTGGTTATTCAACTCATTGCAACAAGAAATAAATGTTGGAACTCCTTCAATCAAAGAGAAAAGTTTGAAAAGGAATATTATTGAAAAAATAGATATTGAAATGGAGGATGTGCATCCACAAAATAAAGAAAAGGAGTGGATTGTAGATGAGGAAGAAACACAAATAAAATTAAAGAACAGTCCTCCAGTCAGGCTGGTTTTCAAATGCATTTGGGAAATCTTAAGTGTACTAGTCCTTCTAACTCTATAGAACTAGCAATGCCTACCATTGAAGTAACCTCCTCTGTAGTGAATGTAGCATTGAAGAATTACCGAGCAACTAAAAAAAGAAGTCAAAAGGTGAAGAACCATATGATGTCTCAATTAGTTATACAAGGAACTCCCTCTTATCAAACAAGGTTACTCTCAGCAATGGATTTGGAAAGGAACTAATTGAAACTCTCCCTCTTACATCCTACTATTCAGTCACTTCCTTCAGGCTTTGAATTAAAATTAGTTGATTTGTCTCCAAATATAGTTGACATTCCATTGTATGATAAAATCAATTTACATAAGCAGGCAGGAGAGATGTTGTACAGTGATCTAAGTAAGAATTCATTGACAATTAATAAGGCTAAAAAATCTTGGAAAATGCTTCAAACAAAATTAAGCAAGAGAAAGCCAATTCCAGAGCTCTATATTTACAAAATGAAGGATTCGAAAAGTTTATTATCAAGCTAGGATTTGAGCCAAGTGACATAGAGGCGATCAAAACTTTGATGGAAAGCATAGAGTCCAAAATGAAATCATTAAGATAGAAACTGAAGATGCCTGTGACAAAACATGCTCAAACAGTTTAGCTAGTTCATGTAGAAAAAATAAAAGGAGCAATTGATGACACGGTTGATGGACAAGAACAAGGAGGTGGTAGCCCTTAAGGAAAAGGTCAAATATTTGGAGCAAACTATTAAGAGTCATGTATGTACAATTGTGGTATCCAATGAGTCAGAAGATCCTTCAGATAAATTGACAAAGGTAATGACTGAGCTCACACTATCAAAAGTAGAAATGAAGAAGCTCCAAGGCAATTTAGCTTTGTCTTGAGTGGAATTTAATTTTAAAGAAATGAAATTAAAATCAACAAATCTAGAAAATAATCAGCTCACTGAAAAATATAAATAAGCTCAAGAGGAGATTAAGGAGTTAAAGAACAGATTGAAAGGTAATATGTCTTTGATTGAGGCCAGATAAATTGTCTGGGATGATATAATTCAATAGGTTTTCTCTACATGGGGATATTTTCAAATTATTGTTGAAGAAAGAGTTGTTATCACAAACATTCAAATGATTGTGACTTCATGTAAGAAACAAGTGCAAAAAGAAGCATAGAAGGCTAGGAAGATCATCAAGTTTTTAAATGAAAAGTCTATAGCATAATTAAAGGCAATGCATATTGTTGACAAGGCTGCAGTAATCATGGAGATTAGTAAAATAATTGAGAGGAACCTTCTGTGTATTCAAACAGAAAAGAAACTCGAAATTGTAAAAAAGTTTGTGGATTCATTTTATTCTAACAAAGAACAAGAATTGGATTGCCAGGTTGTTGGAATTTGCAAGGTGATTTGCTTCCTTGGGAGACATATGAGCAAGAATTAATAGCAGCTAAATGTAGAATAGACTCTGCCCTTAAAAAGATTGTGGTACTGAAAGTCAAAACAATGGTCAATTTCCTACAAAGGGACTTTCAATTAGTTTGGTTGATGAAGAGATTATTTGATTCAACACCTAAATATATTAAATTTTTAGATTTGAAGGTTGCCTTTCAAAATATGGTCCAGTGTGCCTTCCCTGATGAAACTCTTTGGAAAATATGTGAAGACTTGATCAAGCCTGCTACAATTGAAGTCATGGAACCATGCACCGATCCCCAAGGTTAAAGTTCCACCAGTCACACAAGCATTCAGAAATAAAGACTTTATTTTGTAATATTAGGTAGGTTATTAATTAAAATATAGTTAAGTAGTTAGACCATTTTGACAATTACTCATAATTGTTTTTGATGTAATTTTCTTTAAAAAAGATAGAAGAACCACAGAGGGGGGTTCTGAGATTTTGCTTCGGAAACATTTTGCAAGTAAATTTTGTGTAACATTTGAGCCATTTTTGGAGATCAATCAAGTTTGTCCATAGCTTATTACACTATATTGGTGACTCACAGTATGTGGTTTTCTTTTGTAAAATTTCTATTTGTTTTCTTTTATTCAAAGCACGTGTGTAATACCAACGGGTTTTCTATTAAAGTAAGTAGATTTATCTATGTTATTTTATGGTTGCAGTAGATACCTGTGAATTTTACTTGTAAAAACCTTAAACAACGCTCATATCACTCCATTAGTTGTTGCATTCCATTTAAAGTTCCAATTGGGGTTTTATATATTGGATTTTGTATAGCCCATCATATTAAATCATCTTTCTATTAATTTCTTCTCACCACTCTATAACTTTATAAAAGTTGTTAGCATTTATATTTGGCCAATTTTGAGAAAGGTTTCTTATCTCCAAAAATACAATTTGCATTACATCGTATAAAGTTGTCTTTGGGAAAAGAATTTAAAATATTTGTATTAACTTTGAAACAGATGTCCTAGGCACTAGTTCCCTTTCAGCGAGGAGTTGTCTCTAGGGTAACAACAAGAAGCGTGAAACTCATGCTTGAAAATAATATTTTTTTTCTTCTTTTGCTTGTTACATAAGATATACATAATGACATGAGTACAATGACATTTATGAAGATTGAAACCAGTTACATTTTTCAACACACGGTGATATGAAAACAAAAAACAAGATAAAAATTCCATATTGTCATTCATCAATTAGAAGCCAAATTAAAGAGCTATCATTGTAGAACATCATCATGTTTATGTATTATCATAATATATAAAGTTGTAAACTATACGCATAAAAAATTAAAGAATACATGAATATTGCTAATAGGTTTCATATTATAATAGTCAATGTTCATACATTTATTACAAATTACAATTACATATCAAAACTATCTTCACCTACATAAGAAAGTTCTACATCATCAATGTCAACCTATGCAAAATTGGAAACATTCTTGTGATGTCCAATTGAAGGTGCTATTGTCGATGCATATTCATCCAATGAATTAAGATAATTCATGGCATTCAACATCTCTAAGTCATGCGACTCTAGTTCCATACCCCATAATTTGGTAAGCTAGAATTTATATTATTCATTTTTGTGTAGTTTGGTAAGCTAGAATTTATATTCTTCGTTTTTATGTTAAAGGGGAAAGCATTGGAATGAAAACATACAAGTCACCCATGAGTCTTCAATTTCAATATATTTTTTTCACAAAATTGATGAAGCTTGTATACTCCAACTCCTCTCCACTAAAGAGGAACTAGTTACCCATGATAAAACTTTTGTTCCCAAACTATATATATTTAGCATTTCCCCACTCTCAAGAAAGAAAAATGACTCTCCATGAAAAGAACAACACACAAATAATAGATAATCTTGAGCATATGTTGGTGTGCTTGAGGAAATCTCATGGGGTGTATTCATAGCTTAGGAAAATTATTTTTGGATTAGGGTCTGTCTTTTTAATTTGAGAATTTTTAATGATTTTTTTTTTAATTTTACTTACCAAAAATGAAAACTCAAGTCTAAAATGTTTTTGAAAATTGGAAAATATTTCCAACAAAAATAAAACAATTTTTTTGATGTGTCCCATTTTTGAAGCATCATTTCTTAAATTGGGAACACCCAAGAAACATTGTTGTGAAATTTCCCAAGAATTTGTATCAAAAACATGGAATGGTGTAGGCTATTAGAATTTTGGGTAGCTTGGAAGATATTTCTGAGAAAAGGATACCCACCAAAAGTATTTAGTTGGGAAATTTACCCAACGTTGGGGTTTTGGATCCAAAACAGTGGGTTTGGGACCTAAAGAAATCAATTGTTTATTCTAATGGGTTGAGTGTTGGAAATAATACTGAGAGGGGGGGTGAATCAGTATTATTAAGCAATTTACCAAATCTTCCTTATTTGATCTTTTGAATTATTCTTGCATATCAGTACCATAAAATAATGAGCTTGAATAAAGAAAATAGACAGTCACACCAAAGAACACAAGATGTAAGGTGGAAACCCAATGCGGGAGAAAACCACCTGCTGCAATATGTCTCTATCTTCTTTCAAGAAATTCTTTTACAATGATTTTGTACTGGTGCAGTCCTTTACCAGCACGCAGGCTGCAACCTGCAGAGAGCTACAACTCTCTCTCGTTTTCCAGTTTCTCCTGGAAGGGAGCTACAACCCCCTACTTCTTTTCATGAAGAATCAAATGATCAACAAGTATATAACAGATACAGTCCACTACAGATATCAGATCAGTAATTACAGAAATAACCCAGAACACTTTATGAACAGAAATATACAGTCAACAGATCATCTTAAGACAGGGACGCATATTTTCTTTCTGTGGCCTGCGACTGGACGCAGTCTACCCTCCGCTGTTCTGCGTGCAGACGCACTGTTCCTCTATGCTTTTCTGCGACCGGCGCACTCCGAAACACTATCGCGCCGCGTCTTTTGCTTCAGAGACGCACCCAATAACACAGTCGCACCGCGTCCTTTGCCTCAGAGACGCCCCTGAGCCTTTACTGTACTGCGTCCCGGCGCACTTGCCCTTCACTGAACCTGCGTCCCTTCAGATATAAAAGATATGAGGACTTCAGAACCAACCCAAACACTCAGATCCACAGATCTGATCATGCGCCATAGAGATCACAGTCCATTAGAAGATTCGCCCTCATAGATCTGGACTAGATCTCACCAAAAGATATTCAACCAAGATGATGCTTAATCCAAATGAACTCCTTTGCTTTATATAGGCAAGCTTCTCCCCAAAACATGGAACAATACCACGAGCCGACACCATAGAAACACAAAACCGTCGGCTAGATACCATGCAAGAAACCCCCACGTGCTTTTCTCTGCCTTGAAATGTGTGCACTGGGCGGACGCACCTCCTGAACGGCTGGCCGGTGTCCCTGGACGCGGGTTCTGTATGGTATACCTGCGGGGACGCACTTGCTGAACATATTTCCTGCGTCCTTCTTGATTTATCACCTGAATGGGTTTGCCATCAAGGACAACACCTGAATCATAATGCCAACAATCTCCCCCTTTGGACTTGATGGCAACCACATAATCTTCAGCTTCATTCTCCCCCTTTGTCATCAAGAGCAAAGGGTATGCTCCCCCTATGCTCATGCATCTCCAGATCTGTAACCAGAAATCCATCATGAAGGAGATAGAGACATATTGCAGCTATTTCCAAGATCTCCTTCTCCATAATGCCAACAATGCATTATGTGCTCCCCCTGAGCCTATACCACCAATAGGAAGATGATTAACAGTAAGATGATGCATCAACAACCCCCAGCTTTTGCCTGAGGTATTCAAAAGTGTCCCTGGGCAATGGTTTGGTGAAAATATCAGCAACTTGTTCCTTAGAAGGAACATACTCCAACTTGACCTTCTGTTCAAGTACTTGTTCCCGGAGAAAATGGTACTTGATTGGTATGTGCTTGGTTTTTGAATGCATAACCGGATTCTTTGAGATGCTGATTGCACTTGTGTTGTCACATAAGATAGAGATTGGAGGTGTACAAGTGATTTGATAATCCTGCAAAGTCTGCATCATCCAAAGGAGTTGGGTGCAACAAGATGCAGCAGCAACATATTCTGCTTCAGCTGTAGACAAGGCAATTGAACTCTGTTTCTTGCTGAACCAAGAGACCAGTCTGGGACCCATAAAGAACGCACCACCACTTGTGCTTTTCCTGTCATCCACACTTCCGGCCCAATCTGCATCTGTATAGGCATGAAGAGTAAGATCTGTATTTCTAGGATACCATAAGCCATAATTTTGAGTCCCTTGAAGATATTTGAAAATTCTCTTCACTGCTTGAAGATGAGTCTCCTTCGGATTTGCCTGAAATCTTCCAACTATTCCAACTGCATGCATGATGTCTGGTCGGGTACCTGTTAAATATAGTAAACTTCCAATCATAGATCTGTAGGTTGGTTGATGTACTGCTGCAGATTCATCATTTGCACTGAGACTGCATCTTGTGACCATGGGTGTACATACTGGTTTTGCATCTTCCATGCCATATTTCTTCAAAATCTGCTTGAGATACTTGGTTTGAGATAAAAGGATTCCTCCTTCCTTTTGTTGGATTTGCAAACCAAGAAAGTATGTCAGTTCTCCTAGCAAGGACATTTCAAATTCTTTCTGCATGACTAAGGCAAAGCTTTGACTCATAGCTTCTTCATTGCTGCCAAAAATAATGTCATCTACATACACAACAAGTATTAGCAATTTGTCATTTTCAATTTTTATATATAGATTGCTATCTGCTGAACCTTTTGAAAAACCTTGTTGATGAAGATATTTGTCCAACCGGTAGTACCAAGCCCTTGGGGCTTGTTTGAGACCATAGAGAGCCTTTTTCAATCGGCATACAAGATTTGGATCATTTTCAAGAATGAACCCATCTGGCTGTTCAATGTACACTTCTTCTTCCAAGTCTCCATTCAGAAAGGCTGATTTTACGTCCATTTGAAATACTTTGAAATTCTGAGAACTTGAGAGAGCAAGGAACATTCGGATGGCCTCAAGTCTTGCAACAGGAGCAAAAGTTTCTTCAAAGTCTATTCCTTCTTGCTGTGCATATCCTTTACAAACAAGTCTGGCTTTGTTTCTAATTACTTCTCCATTTTCATTCAATTTATTTTTGAAGACCCATTTTGTTCCGATAACATTCTTATCCTTTGGTCTAGGAACCAGCTCCCAAGTGTTGTTCTTTTCGATTTGCTCAAGTTCTTCATCCATTGCTTTCACCCAACATTCATCTTTGCATGCCTCTTTCACATTTTGTGGTTCAGTAGAGGAGAGTAATGCCAAATAACTTGAAGCTTCTGCAACTGTTCTTCTAGTTTGTATACCTGCTTCTTTCTGTCCCATGATCTGAGATTCTGGATGGTTCTTTTGAACATATCTGGATGGAGTCTTTTCTTCTATTCTTGTTCGTTCTTCTGCTTCTTCGTGAGGTTCTTCTTGAGATTCTTCTTGCGGTTCTTCTTCTTCATCATTCTGTCTTTGAGGGTGGCTTTCATCTTCTTCGATGTCTTCACGATGTATTTGCCTAGGAATGTATCCCTTCTCATCAACCACTACATCAATGCTGTCAACAATTTTGCCAAGTCTTTTATTGTAGCATTTGTATGCTTTGCTATGTGGAGAGTAGCCAAGAAGAATACCTTCATCTGCTCTAGGATCAAGTTTACCAAGCTGCTCCTCAGTATTCTTGATATAGCATTTGCTCCCAAAGATTTTGAAGTGCTTTACCGAAGGAGTTTTACCACTCCAGAGCTCATGAGGAGTTTGAGTGCTGTTCACTCGGACATTTGTCTTGTTGAGAATAATAACCGCCGCATGTGCAGCTTCACCCCAGAAGGTTGCAGGGGTTCCTGATTCATCAAGCATAGCACGAGCCATTTGCTGGATTGTTCTGTTCATTCTTTCAACCACTCCATTTTGCTGAGGAGTTCTAGCTGTAGAAAATTCTCTCCTTATCCCATGTTCATCACAGAAATCGAAAAATTCATTTGAAGTAAATTCCCCACCTCTGTCAGATCTGAGGCACTTAATTTTGTGACCTGATTCATTTTCAACCAAGGCTTTGAAGGTTTTGAATTTTTCGAATGCTTCATCTTTGTGCTTCATAAGTCCTAACCAAACAAACCTGGAGAAATCGTCAATAAATAATATCAAGTATTCCTCTCCTCTAGGTGTTCTTTTTCTGAATGGTCCACATACATCTGTATGTACTAGCTCAAGAGGCATGCTGGCTGATCCTTCTTTCTCTGGAAAGTTAGTTCTGGTTTGTTTTCCAAACTGACATGATCTGCATATGGTGTTGTCAGGAATTTTGATATCTGGAAGATCGCGAACTGCCTGATATTTGCAAGCTTTCCTTATTTGTGAGAAGCTTAGATGTCCCAACCTTCGATGCCATAGCCAGTGCTCTTCATCCTTGCTTAGATAGCATTGTTGTTGTCCTTCATCAAATATGTATAGATTATTTGGAGTTCTTTTTCCTTTGAGAACTGTTTTACCTGTATCAAGATCACGAACAAGGCATCCATTTGATCTGAATATAACCTCGGTTCTTTGATCACACATCTGGCTGACACTTAGTAGATTATGCTTCAATCCATCAACAAACAAAACATTTCCAGCCTTAACATCTTCTTTTAAAGGAGCAATACCTTTTCCTTTTATAGTTGCAGGAGTATCATTTCCAAAAGAGACTTTCTTTCCCTTTTCTAAATTAGAATAAGACTCAAGTTTTTCTTTATCACCTGTCATATGCTTCGAACATCCACTGTCAATGTACCATAGATTTTCTTGTCCTTCTGCATAAAATGCTATCCCACATCTTTCTGTTTGAGGTTCCTTTATTCTCCATGTTTTGGTGCCTGAGGCTTGTTCCTTTTTCTGCTCTTGTACCTTTCTTTCCGGAAACCTGCTTCTGCATTCAAAGTCTTTATGTCCAAAATTATTGCAAATAGAACATTCAACTTCATTTTCAAGAGCTGAAAAGTTGTTATAGGTCCTTTTTGTAATCCCTGTCATACTTCTTTGTTTTTGAGCTTCCCTAGTCATGATTGTTTTATACGCAACACATTGAGCTGCTTTGTGACCAAAGTTATGGCAAGAAAAGCATTGTCCATTGAAGAAGCTTCTGCGATTATTGGATCTACCAGCCAACTGATTGTAATTTCTATTTTCATCTATTCTTGAACCAAATTGAGAAGATTTTACCTGTGGCTGGTTGTGGCTTTTGTTCACCCTTAAGCTGGATTGCCCCTGATAGTTTCTGTTTGACATTTGTCCCTGCTTTACCTGATGATCTTCCTTGTGCTCTTGCTCATTTCTTCTTGCTGCATCAAGATAACTTTTTGAAGTGGATGCTTGAGAAGTTTCTCCATTATAGCCCAAACCTGTCTTATTTAGTGGAGACCGCTGCACACTGATAATCTCATCCAAAGTTTCAGATCCTTTGACAAACTTGAGATTAATAGTTTTTGTTTTCTCAATTTCTTTTCTAAGACCAACAATTTCACCTTCTAATTTTTCAAGATGTTTTTCCTTTTCATCAATTTGGAATTGTAGAGTATCAATAATCATGTTCTTTTCTTCTATGCATCTCTTGAGTCTAGTAATTTCATCATAAAGGTTATCCACATCTACAGCATCCTCATAATCATCATCTTCAAATGCCATTAACAACCTATATTTATTACCTTGTTCATCTTCATCACTGTTTGATAAGCCATCACTATCTTCATGGGTGTAGTAGCTTTTCTTATTTGCGCTTTGTTTCTTGTTCCATCTAACTGGTTCCTTTCCTTTATCCTTATAAGAGCATTTTGCAGCATAATGACCTACTCTTCCACAAGCAAAGCATTTGAAAGGTAGCTTACCTCTGAACCTTCCAGAACCTCTTTGAAGATTTCTGACAAAATTTGATTCTTCTTCCTCTTCTTCTGGATCATGGCTTGCTTCATAGTAATCTTCTTTGCCTGATGCTTTAAAAGCAGCCTCCCTTCTGTCTGATGGTCCTCCCTTTCTCATTTCATAAGCAGTTAGAATTCCATGTAGCTGAGACATAGTAAGAACACGGAGATTTTCTTTTTCTTCTATTGCAGATACTTTGGATTCAAACTTGGGGGATAATGATCTTAGAATCTTTTGAACTACTATGGACTCCTTTACTTCTTCACCCAAATTTTTCATACAATTAACAATCTCATCTACCCGAAGAAAATAATTAGCCACACTTTCATCATTATACATCTTGAGAGTCTCATATTGAATCCTGAGAGTTTGAAGTTTAGCTTGTTTTACCTGTTCATCTCCTTCATAGCTTGTGATCATTTTGTCCCATATTTCTTTTGCTGATTTGAAGTGCATTACCTTCATGAATTCTGTTTGGGATATACTTCCTAATAGAGTATTGGTTGCTTTTGCATTTGTTTCATACTTCTTTTTCTCAGCTGGATCTGTAGGAGTAGCTGAAGGAAAAGCATAGCCTATTTCTACAATGTCCCAAACTTCAGTACCAAGAGATTGAAGATATGCAGTAACTCTTACCTTCCAATAATTGAAGTTTGTCCCATCAAAAACTGGTGGCCTGATTGATGCTTCTCTCTCGTAGTTGCTCATGATGAACGATCTACCTTCAAGCGATCAAGCTTTTCTGAAGGACCTGCTCTGATACCAATTGTTGGAAATAATACTGAGAGGGGGGGTGAATCAGTATTATTAAGCAATTTACCAAATCTTCCTTATTTGATCTTTTGAATTATTCTTGCATATCAGTACCATAAAATAATGAGCTTGAATAAAGAAAATAGACAGTCACACCAAAGAACACAAGATGTAAGGTGGAAACCCAATGCGGGAGAAAACCACCTGCTGCAATATGTCTCTATCTTCTTTCAAGAAATTCTTTTACAATGATTTTGTACTGGTGCAGTCCTTTACCAGCACGCAGGCTGCAACCTGCAGAGAGCTACAACTCTCTCTCGTTTTCCAGTTTCTCCTGGAAGGGAGCTACAACCCCCTACTTCTTTTCATGAAGAATCAAATGATCAACAAGTATATAACAGATACAGTCCACTACAGATATCAGATCAGTAATTACAGAAATAACCCAGAACACTTTATGAACAGAAATATACAGTCAACAGATCATCTTAAGACAGGGACGCATATTTTCTTTCTGTGGCCTGCGACTGGACGCAGTCTACCCTCCGCTGTTCTGCGTGCAGACGCACTGTTCCTCTATGCTTTTCTGCGACCGGCGCACTCCGAAACACTATCGCGCCGCGTCTTTTGCTTCAGAGACGCACCCAATAACACAGTCGCACCGCGTCCTTTGCCTCAGAGATGCCCCTGAGCCTTTACTGTACTGCGTCCCGGCGCACTTGCCCTTCACTGAACCTGCGTCCCTTCAGATATAAAAGATATGAGGACTTCAGAACCAACCCAAACACTCAGATCCACAGATCTGATCATGCGCCATAGAGATCACAGTCCATTAGAAGATTCGCCCTCATAGATCTGGACTAGATCTCACCAAAAGATATTCAACCAAGATGATGCTTAATCCAAATGAACTCCTTTGCTTTATATAGGCAAGCTTCTCCCCAAAACATGGAACAATACCACGAGCCGACACCATAGAAACACAAAACCGTCGGCTAGATACCACGCAAGAAACCCCCACGTGCTTTTCTCTGCCTTGAAATGTGTGCACTGGGCGGACGCACCTCCTGAACGGCTGGCCGGCGTCCCTGGACGCGGGTTCTGTATGGTATACCTGCGGGGACGCACTTGCTGAACATATTTCCTGCGTCCTTCTTGATTTATCACCTGAATGGGTTTGCCATCAAGGACAACACCTGAATCATAATGCCAACATTGAGAGGCTAAAACCCTAAGATCTAGAGGTTTCCTAAATGACCCAAAGAAAAAAAATAAATAGAGAGCCTATGGAAAGGCTCATGAAATCACAAGTGAGATGGACTTCACTTGAGGAGATTGTTTTCTCTAAAGAAACTATAAATCTCATGAAGAGGAACCACAACCATGAAGGAGGACAAGTTATGGTCTATGGAAGAAAAATAGGCTAAGTTTTGTCTGTCCTAAAGGGTTGAGGGTTCTACAATATTCTTTTGTGGTTTGTGAACTATCCAAGAGTGGATCTATGTGTTGGTCGAGTTCATCTCAATGAGGCCTAGTTATGTTCAATAGGTCGAGTTATGAAAGGATGTCGCATTAAGTCCAATCTAGCTCTATCTTGTGTGATCCAAGTAGGCCAAGGCATGATTTGGTGGCTGGCCAAGAGCTCAAGGTGCTTTGGTTAGGGCTGCAAGAGGTTATTCCAGGCAAGTCGAGGCTTGTGGAGGATTCTATTAGGGTCTCTAGGCTACAAGATAGAGGGCAGAGGATAGACTAAGGGAATGCGAGCTAGTGGCCAGAGGATACTTAGGTCTAAACAGTGGCTTGTGACCTTAAGATTGGTTGAGAAAAATTGTAATGGTTTGGAGTAAATTAGATCATGATAAAAGAGGGTATATTTGGGGTCTCCAAGGGCTAAGGAAGTAATATGAGCCTTAGATCAGTGACTGGAAGGGCAAAACGGCATTCCTGATCTTTGTGTAGGCTTGAGGGGCAAGCCATAGCCATGTAGGGTTGACAAAAGAGAGGAAGCGGACATATTAAACCATGCTAGGAGAAGCTAAGGTTATTGAATGTTTTTCTTGAAGTTTGTTCATCAAAGGAGGGCATGGACAACAATGTTTGAAAGATGATGCAAATGGTTCGAAGGACTTGACCTTTGTGACAAGTTGAAGTGCTTGATGCTAGAGTATGTATTGTATTTGAAGGATTTAATACATTGAGAGTAGTTGGTTTGATAGAGATCCAAAAGGAGCCAGATCAATATGTGAAGGAGGCAAAGGACAACCAGAAGCAATGGAAATAAGTGTTAGAAAATTGGAAAGGCAGAAATATTTTCTTATACTTGATAATTACTTGTGATGTTCTTGACTTCTTATTAATTTTTATTTATATCTTCTTTCTTTAGCTCATCAAGAAAATACCAAATCAAAAGCACATAAAACAATAGACACCAGATATCGGCACTATGCCAAGGAAAAAGCCCCCTTGAGGGGAAAACCCAATCAAAATTCTCTTCCTTTCAATAGTATTCTTTGAAACTCTTCACCCTAGACAGAGACCAAACCTTCTCTCCCAAGGAAAATTTTAAGGATGGAAAATTTTCTTGAAGTTTAAAACATTGGCGAATCTCACTAATCCCTAATATGCAAATTATAAATGTTTATTGATATATTTGTAAAATTATTCAAATTTATAATTATTTTATATATAGTCTCTATATAATGTTGGCGATTTTTAAGGTAAAATAATTTTATATTCTAAAATTTGGGCGAATCGTCTTTTATAAAATTGGAAATTGGCGAATCTTTTTTGTGGAAAAATCATGGAAAATTAGCCCACTGGGCGAACATTAGCCCCTAAAATTTTCCATGTGAATCTCTCCACACCAAGTCAGCCTCCCAGGTCTTCAACCTCTCTTCCAGCAACTTCGACTATGTAGCAACTTCTGGCATCAAGCAGTTTTTGGCATCAACAAAAATTGGAAGACTTCGATCTCCCAAACTAGGGCACGAAACAAAGAGTGAGAGGCACCAATTTTTTTTTTTTCTTCTTCTCCTTAGACTCCAACCAAATCGTATTTCCTTCCCCTTCTTCTTCTACTTCGCACTTCTTCCGGCTTTAAGAGATATCGGACATTCTTGTGAGAGAGTGTTCTCCAAATGAATTTGACTTGCTTCTATTTATAGGCTTCAAGGGAGGTCGAATTGATGTCCTTAGGTCGACTTGATCTCTTATAGGCCGAAATGATGTGGAGGATACATAAATTATATTTGACTCAATACTAAACCTTTTTACATGATTCAAAAGCCCAAGAAGGGTCTCTTCAAAAGTACAATGACTCTAATGACTCAAAATAAATCCTATAAGTCCTCAATGGGGACTTTGACCTATAACATGGTGACCCAAGCATGAAACTCATGCTTTAATAAGTCATAATAATAATAATAATTCTTTTCTTTATTATTTTGACAAGTACATTACAAGATGACTTAAATACATTTAATGAAGACAAAACCTAGTTACGTTTTCCAACGCTCCCTCTTAACTAGGGAGGTATTCATCATATATAAGTACAAGGAAGATCCCAACTATATGAAACATGAAGAAATTTAGGCATCGCAATGCCATGGACTAGATTCCTGACCAGGGCAATCCATCCATAGGTCTCTCAAAAATGCCACGGACTAGATTATTGACCAAGGAAATCTATCCGGGAGGGACTAAGATGGACTCAAGCTTTCAGCCTCTCTAGGTACCATCAGGTTTACTTGCTAACCACCAACTCAAAGATCTAGGTGTGTATCCAAAAATAGAGCTCTATAATCAACACCACCTTTTCCAACTTCGAGACCTAGACATCAACACAAAGTGTTGGCCAGATGTCTTCCCAAGCAATGCTTCACTCACAAAGCCTCAACACTCCTAGATCCAGCAGATCAAGGATAACCAATCTCTCCCAATCAAATTGACTGGCAACCAAAATGCTATCAATACCTTCAAGAGATTCACCTGTACAAACACAACCCCAATCAATAATATACTTTTATATGTACATAATCAAATACAAACCTCTGGGGTCTTCCAGATAGCTGGATGTTGCTTCTCAACTTTTCATAGTAGGACTATCAACTGAATCTCTGACAAAAGATTCCTTAATCATACAATTTCCTTTCTTACTTCCCAAGCATCAACATATCCTCTAAAATTCATTCTTCAATCAAAACCAAGCTATGCCCTCCCTCTCAACCAGGGAACATCTCTTTATCCAAAGTCCCTCTTAATCTAAGGGAGATCTATTATATTTTTGTCATCGAAGAATATTTCATGGCCTCCAACCATTTCATCAGAGTTACCATCATACCCATCATTCTTTGTACGTCAACAAACATCTTCACCATATTGGAGATTGTGTAACTGTGCGACTTAGATAGAAAGTATAGCCAAAACTATAGAAGCATGAAGTTATCCATATCAGAATTACGAAAGCATTTCAAACTTACATATATTAGATACCCAAACTTAAACAAGAAAGACATATTCTTCAACATCTTGTTAGGGGATTTGTCATAAACCCTAGACTACTTCATAACAACCTTCATTCCACCTAGGGTTTCAATGTTTCCTTCAAAGGTGTGGCATACCCTACTACAACATATAGAAAACCCTAGAAACAATTCAAACAGATATAGATCTACAAGGTATCTAACAAATTTCAGAATTCATATGTTGGATTTTACACTAGGGTTTCATACAAATCTTAGATTTCAAGAAAGAGAAACAATCAAAACCAATCACAGCTTAGTCATTAACATGACCAGCTTCCACTAGGGTTAGTTGCAAATGTTAGATTTTTCAATGAAACATCAATCCCAACTAAAACTCAGATTTCATTGATCTTACACAAATCTCAAATCATCGGAGATTTTTACTTCTTCTAAGGTTTAACTTCAAAACCCTAGAATTTCACAAATACTATCATCCTAGAAAGACAAACATTGACTAGAACTTAGTTCCAAACCTAGGATTCATGACCACCGACAAATAGGTCAACTCATACATCTAGGACTTCATCATCATGCATAGGCATTTCATGTGTTAGTCAAACCCAACTTCACAAAGATCAATAAGAGTTAGACATACAACAAACTTGATTAGACTAGGGTTTGATCAGACAAACACACACATACCAAGGAAATCATTTCTAAGACATTATAAGGGTCTTTCTTACACATTCCACCAAACCCTAATGAGTTAGGGTTTCAATATAGGAACATAGCAAACCCAAGATTACCAAAAATTTCAAAGGTTTGGGATTTTAGACTTTATCATTCAATCCTAACAAGTTAGGTTTTCCTGATCATACCAAAATCCCAAACATGACATCATCAATAAAAACTTCAAATAGCATTTCTCAATAACCCTACAAGGTTTAGAGTTTCGGACATGACCATAAGCATACCCTTAGGTTAAGGTTTTCCAAATAACCTATCTAATGTTCTATAAAATCACTTAAGAATATGGGTGGGGTAGATTTATTAAGTGATGAATCACCGAAAATAAGAATCAATAAGATGCACTATAGCTAGACACAACAATGTTAGTAATAGATTATCAAATGAATAAACATTTATTATAAGGAACTCAATGGTTTAAAGAATACCTTTGTTCCTTGACAAACCTTGTCTTGAGAGGTCATCTTTCATACTCCTTGAGAATATAGTAGATGTTTTCCTAATCAAGACAATAGAGGGAGAATGATGATTAGTATTTAATATAATCAAAGCTAAATGAGTACATGAAACCAAAAACTAAAAGGAAATGAGATACTTATCTTTGGGAGTTGTTGGGGTCTCCCTCCAAAACTTGAGGGATACCTATAAACTTATAAAACAAAAGAAAATGTCTTTTCCAAAAACAAGTTAAAAACTATAAATTCTAAATATCAAAAATACAAAATATAATAACTAAGACTAAAAGAAAAGGACTTAGTAGTGTAAGTCCCTTATGTCGAATTCTTTGGGTTTGAATTTCTTTGGATCTTCTTCAGCGACGTTGGCTTTATCTCTTTCTCTCTTCTTGTTTCTTGGATTGTCGAGATAGTCACTCCTATAATGACCCTTCTTATGACATTGATAGCATTCTACCTTGGATATGTCAACCTTCTTCCTTGGTCCTTTCGATTTCTTTCCTCTATGTTGAGCAATGTAGGCATTTGAACATCTTCAGAATTGGCAACTAATGAGATCCTTAATTATTCATGATTGCAAACAGTCCATAGTTCTTCAAAAGTGGGAGCTTCCTTCCAATTCTTAAGTCCTGCAACAAATGCACCCCAAGTAGGTGGCAATCCTAATAGAGCAGTGATCACGGGTTCTTTATCTGGAACAATTTCATCAATGGCCAAAAGATCATCCCTGATTATTACTATGTTAACAAAGAAGGAAGCCATTATGTCTTCTTTAGTCATATTTATGGTCCTTAGCTCATTTTTCAAACTTGCTACTTGACCAATGTTCCTAATAGTGAATAATTTTGACAAGGCTTCATACATTTCTTGAGCATGATTGATGTTGGCTATGAATAGGACAAGGTTGTCCTTTATTCCTTCTACCATTAGAGTCATGGCCACCAATTTTAGCTCCCCGAATTTTACTTTGTCGGCATCATTGGAGTCTTTTGTAGGCTTATTTAATTTTCCTTTGACCAAGTCTAGAACCTTGTTCTTTTCAAGAATGAGGTCAATCCTCTTCTTTCAAGACATGTAGTTTGAGGCTCCTTCAAGTTTGTTCTTTCCCTTGATTGTGTTAGACATCTTCCTTGAATATAGTGGACTTCTACCCTGAAATAACCCTTTTGAATGGTTCCTTGATTAAGTTCTTGAGACTGCCTTTTTCTTCTTTCTTCACCAAAGCTCTAATTCCAGTTAAGAAAATAAAAAAGGCAGAAAGATTTTCTTATACTTGATAATTACTTTGTGATGTTCTTGACTTCTTATTAAGTTTTCTTTATATCTTCTTTCTTTAGTTCATCAAGCAATTACCAAAGTGAAAGCACATAAAACAATGGACACCATATATAGGCACTATGCCAGGGCAAAATCCCCCTTGAGGGGAAAACCCAGTCAAAATTCTCTTCCTTTCAATAGTATTCTTTGAGACTCTTTACCCTAGACAAAGACCAAACCTTCCCTCCACACCAAATCATCCTTCCAGATCTTCGACCTCTCTTCCAGCAACTTCGACTATGTAGTAGCTTCTGGCGTCAACAAAACTTGGAAGACTTCGATCTCCCAAACTAGGGCACGAAACAAAGAGAGAGAGACACCAAAATTTCGTTTTTCTTCTTCTCCTTAAACTTCGCCCAACTTGCACTTCCTTCCCCTTCTTCTTCTACTTTGCACTTCTTCTGGCTTCAAGAGATATCAAACTTTCTTGTGAGAGAGTGTGCCCCAAATGAATTTGACTTGCTTCTATTTATAGGCTTCAAGGGAGGTTGAATTGATCTCTTCTAAACCGACTTGATGTAGAGGATACATAAATTATATTTGACTCAATACTAAACCTTTTTACATGATTCAAAAGCCCAGGAAGGGTCTCTTTAAAAGTACAATGACTCTGTTGACTCAGAATAAATCCTAGAAGTCCTCAATGGGGACTTTGACCTAAAACATGGTGACCCAAGCATGAAACCCATGCTTTAATAAGTCACAGAAATAATAATAATTATTATTATTATTTTCTTTATTCTTTTGACAAGTACATTACAAGATGACTCAAATACATTTAATGGAGACCGAACCTAGTTACATTTTCCAACAATAAGGACTGAAAGGACTGAAGATGAAGGATTGCCTTCAGTATGTAAGTCAAAACTTGTCTCTATGATCTTTGTTGGGAAGATTGTATATCTAAAGAAGAAGATCTCAAGCCCTAATTTTGTATACTATGTATACTAGTTGTATTAGTGATATAAAGGGCCATGATCCCTGGTACGAGAGCCTCGCGATTCTTTTCTTGATGGACTAATAAAGAAATTATGCTTTGGGCTTAATATCTCTATGTACTTTATTGATTTCATTGTTGTAGATTTACGCTATCCAAAGTGCCTATAGGTTGGGGGTTCCTAGTCTGTTTGTGTGCTTGGTTATTCATATACCAGATTTAGGGCCTAACGAAAATTCAACACGATATTAGAGCTAATTTGAAGAACACATGAATCAAAGTGTGTGCAGGAACAAGAGTGGGCCTTTGGAGGTTGTGTAAGCTCAAAGGGAGTCTAGCTTTGGAGGGAGCTTATGAAGAATTTTCAGTTGTCATATGGAAGTCTAAATCTTCAAGTTCTAACGAGATAGAGGAGTTTTCAGCCCATGCAAGGATAGTAATGAACCATGATAGAACATTCATGGTGGCACAAGGATAATACATATTGCATTTGAGGACAGTCATGCACCATGCAAGGCAAAGTTAGGCTTAGTACAAAGAAGATGTCACACATGTGAGGAATGTTATGGATACAAAAGGAAAGTCATGACTCATGTGAGGACGGTCATGGGTATGCAAGGAAATCCATGGAGTTGGAAGTGTGAAGGAAATACCTTCCTCACTAAGAGGGAGTGTTAGAATTTTGGGTAGCTCAAAAGGTATTTTCAAGAGAAGGATACCCACCAAAAATAGTTGGTTGGGAAATTTACCCAAAGTAATGGGTTTAGGACCTAAATAAATCAATTTCTTATTCTAATGGGTTGAGAGGATAAAAGCATAAGATCTATATGTTTCATAAATGACCAAAAGAAAAAATATAAATAGAGAGGTTCATGACATCACAAATGAGATGGACTTCACTTGAGGAGATCGTTTTCCTAGAGAAGCCACATATATGAGGAAGACGAGCCGCAGCTAGGAAGGAGGATGAGTTATTGTTTATGGAAGACAAATAGGTCAAGTTATGTTTGTCCTAAAGGGCCAAGGGTTTTGCAATATTCTTCTATGGTTTTTGGTCTGTCCAAGAGTGGATCTATGTGTTAGTCAAGTTCATCTCAAGGCCTAGTTTTGTTCAATAAGCCTAGTTATGCAAGGATGGTACATTAAGTTCATTCCAGCTCTATCCTGTGTGATTTGAGTAGGACAAGGCATGAATTAATGGATGGCTGAGTGCTCGAGGTGCCTTATTTAGGGCCCCAAGGGGCTACATCAGGAAGCTTGATGCTAGTGGTGGGTTCTTTTAGGGTTTCTAGGCTATAGGATAGAGGTCAGAGGACTAACTAAGTGTCATGTCCCTTCTCAAACACATTTGTAATAGGGTTTTTTCACACATTTTTGTACAATTTTGGCTAAGGGAAAGAACCCAACATTTTATACTTAGGGACTTAGGAGGAAATTCAACTTAATTTGGTTGCTAGTGGAAGGTGGGGGCCATTCATGTGGGAATTTGAACTAGGCCATTCGAATGGCTTGGAGGGAATTCGAAGTGCTGGGTGGAGGGGCCCACATGAGGCAAGGAAACCCCACAAAGATAAAAGGAGGAGAAAGCTCTCATTTGGATTCATTCTTACACCTTGCAAACAGAATTACTTGACTATTTGCTCTATTGTTTAGCTTAGTCAACCAACTATTTAGCCACGAATATCTCAAGCGGGAGATTCAACCTCTACTTCGGGGGACCATCTATGCCCACCCTAGAGAGGCAGTTCCATAAGTATTTCATGAGTTCTGGGAGTTTGTTACAGCACTGCCATTCAACCACAATAGGGAGTGTGTATTTCTAGCTAGCTTGAGAATACATAGGGGGAGTTTGGAGCTATCAATGATCAAGCATTTTCCGAGAGAGTTAGAGGATTGGGAGAGCATCAAAGGGCCATCCTTTCTTGTGAGTTTGGAGCCAGCAGAGCCAGCATCCTAATAGTCTGATTTACAGTTATGTGGGCATGGACAGTGAGCCATCACTAGGCTCACGTGGGAGTTGGAGGAAGGAATTATAGAGCTAAAGCTGGTCGGGAGAAGTAGGAGATCACTTGGAGGGCCATTTGGGGAGGATTGCTAGAGTTGGGAGATCACAGATTGACAGGATCAGTCACAGCAATAGAATTCGAAATTGGAGGAGGGTCAAGCTGTGAAGGGTCAATTTTTGAAGGTTGGAAGCAAGGGAAACCCTTTCTGGGTTTTGGGCAAGGATCACACTCCTAATTTTATAGAATTTTCTAGGCAAATATAAGGGGTCAAACAGGGGTCCCAACTCAACTAGCAGCTAGAGGAGATAAGGGGAATTTGGGCCAAAATTTTGAGGTCAACATTTCGCCAATTCCTTTGTGGGTTTTCCTGGGCTTATTCCGAGAAGCAAGGAGCTGAAACCTCGTAATTTTATGAGCACGGGAAGCAGTGATTCTAGCCCATCGAAGTCAACAGAAAGAGCAGTTTTCTGGGGCAGCGCAGTTCAGTTTGGTGTTGTAGCAAGCCTTCGGTTCAGCATTTTCTCACCTGGGTTTGGTCATGCTTGTCCATTGAAACAAATCAAGGTGCACCATTGTATTTTACTATTGTATTTGCTCCTGAAGAAGTAATAACATGGCTCAACTATTCTCTATTTCCAATGTTTCCATGGGTGCTTAATTTATATTTCGTTTTTCTGATTGCTGGATTGTTTGCATGATTTGTATATCACTTACATTCCTGTTTAGGAACATTACGCTAAGCATATACAGGCTAATGGATAAAGATACTAAGATTTGGAAAGTGGTCCATGACCTTCAGATTGGTTGAGAAAAATTGTAATGGTTGGCATCACAGTAGATCAAGATAAAAGAGGGTAGATATGGGGTCTATTAGGGCAACAAAAGTAATTTGAACCCTAGATCACTGACTGGAAGGGCAGCAAGGAGTTCCTAGTTTCTATGTAGTCTTGGAGAACAAGCCACAACCATGTAGGGCTAAGAAAAGAGAGGTTAAGGACATATTAAAGGTTGCCAAGAGAAGTTAGGCTTGTTGAATGTGTTTCTTAAAGGTTGTTCATCAAAAGGAGGTCATGGGGAACAATGTTTGAAGGATGGAATGCAAATGGTTTGAAGGACTTCATCTTTGTTAGTATATGATATGTTTGATGCTGGAATATGCAATGTAATTGAAGGATTAAATGCACTATGAGTATCTTGTTTAATAGAGATATGAAAGGAGTCGTATCACTTTGTGGAGTCAAAGGACATTCAGAAGCAATGGACATAACAACTGAAAAGATTAAAGAAGAAGGAATGCCTTTAGTATGTATGTCAAGACTTGTCTTTGTGATCTTTTTTGGGAAGATTGTAGATCTGAAGAAGCAAAACTCAAGCCATGATCTTGTATGCTATGTATACTAGTTGTACTAGTTATCTAAGGGGCATGATCCCTGGTACGGGAACCCCGTGATTATTTTATTGATGGACTAAATAAAAAAATAAAGCTTTGGGCTTAATATCTCTATGCACTTTATTTATTTCACTATTTTATAGTTCCATTGTGAAAAGTGGTTGTAATTTGGGGGTTTGTAGTGTGTTTGTGTGCTTGGTTAGCCATAGACCAGATCTAAGGGCTAAGGAAAAATATACAATCTCAAGGGTGTCAAGGGCAGTGTTTTCAATAACATGGCAGTCAAGTGTGTCAAGGGTGGTGTTTTCAATAACATGGCACTATAGTATTGATGATTGATAGGAAGGGGAAACAAATATAATGTGCACTTGGTGCATTTGGATTAAAGAATCCGGGATCAATTAGTGAAAGAACCAAGTTAAATGGGAAGGTGGACATTCATAAACAAATATGTTGATTAAGAACAAAATAAGTACAAAGTGATATCAAAACAACACAAACAAGATGGGTTGTATATATTTGTAGTAACAGTCATTAGAGCAAGTGAATGAGCATTGGTGATTCCAAAAGGCAAGTGTCATTTAAGGTATGGACCTATGAAATTATAGGGTTTATCTTTGTTGTGTGGATAAAATATGGTGCACATATTCCATGAAATATATAGGCCACCTTAAGTGTTAGGATTGCATTCTAGAGAAGCAAACTAGAGAAGACCCTAAAATGACAAGCATGGTGTGTCAATGCTCTTTTAGAACCTAAGCACGTGGATTTGTGTAGTCTTGAGTTGGCACAATCATTGAGAAAAGATTTGTATTGCGTGACCTTAAACATTGGGAGTATAAATGAACATGGGTATAGTTGATTTACAAGATTCTACAATTCACACTATCACATTTTCCTACTTTCTTAAACAAAATATGAGAAGTTTTCAAATATTTTCTAGAATTCCAATTTGAGGTGGAAGGACATCGTGGAAAGAAATTAGGACTATGGAATCCAATAGAAAAAGTGAGTGTATAATTCAATATAGGTTAATTAGATTAATGAATTACTAAAGGATCGAGAGATTCAAAGGCAAGGCACAATTTCTTATCACCACAACATTATGGGGTCGCATGTGATTATGGATATGGCCTAAACCATGTTGGAGCAGAAATGCGTTAGAAACGAGTTTTGGGCAAAATTTGTGTCAAAGAAAGTCCAATGAAACCTATGTGGAACATCACACTAGAAGTGTTAAGGGGAATGAAACCCGATATGAAGCATCTATAGATTTTCAAAATGCATATGCTCAAGGGTAGTGTCCCTACAACCACAATATTCCAAGTTTTGTTGTGTATACCACCCTAAGATTTATAATGTATCATATGCTTCATCAATGTAAGAAATTGAAGTTATGTCATGTACAATATTTGTAAAATAAAGTCACAAGTATGCCTAAATGCCTCTTTAAGATAAGCTAGGGCCAAGTTTTTTGTCAAACCAGGATGAGTAACTCCGCGATGTTGATTTATATTAATGTGCAATCAAATTTATTCAGTGGGGTGACTCCTCATTTCATATTTCAAGGGTCCCTTCATCTCCGTATTATCCTACTAATTATTTACATTTTTATTTACAGGGAAAAAAATTTGAAGGATTATGTCCAACATTCCCCCCTTAAACCGATGGGGTGTTTGTGAGCCCAAGCATCACTATGAATTTTTAAAACTTTTCTCTTCTAAGTGCTTTCATGAAGATGCCTGGAATTTGTTCATTTTTGGAACAATGTCTTACATGAATAGTCTTGACACCTACATTATATCGAACCAAATGATAGTTTGTGTTGATGTATCTGGTTCAATCATGGAATTTAGGATTATGTTGTAGTTGCTACAACGACCCTCCAAAATTTTGCCCATGCTTTGGTTTTGGAGCCTTCCTTCTGTCCACAGGAGCTTATCTTTCACTGTCGTCAAGCATTTTTGCTATGATAAAAGACTTATATTTTCATGCTTTCCTTGTGATGTATTGATCTCGGCTTGACATCTTTCAAACACAAGCCAACTTCCGACTTGACCTTGTAGCATTGTTGGGCTTGCCTCCAGAAACTACACAATCTTGGAAGACAGGCCAACCTTGCCTCCAGAAACTGTGCAATTCTTCTTGGTAGGCAACACTCGAGCATGAAAAATGTGCAATTCTGGATCGCAACCCAGCCTTGTTGATGGAAACTGCGCAAAGCAGCCCTTGAGCTCAGAAACTGCACAATGCACTGAGTCAAGAAGTTGCCCAGTCCTCGAGAATTACTCAATCCTTCTTGGAAGTGTGCAAGCAAATTTCTCGAAAAATTAAAAAAAAAAGAAAAAAATAAAAATTATCCCTAAAAAATAGGGATTCAATGATTAGTCTTTTATGCAACCAACTCACAAAATAGAAGAAGAGATAGATCAACGACTTCAAATTAAGCCTCTTCGAGGGGAAAACCTCCTTTACATTACACAAATGAATAATTCTTGGATGATACAAATGACAAAGCCTCCTTTCTATATATAGGAGTCTAAGGGGTCACAATATAATCAGAGCCGACATAACAATAATAATATAAGGGCACAACAATAACAATAGTGGGCTTATATGGAGCACAATAATAACAATATGGGGACTACATGGGCACAACAATACAATAAGGGGGTTGCACTAATAACAATAAGGGACTACACTAGTAGTATAGGGACCTAACATGCCCCTCTCCTTCAAAAAGTGTTGT